>OZ038481.1:121142369-121194869 GCA_964036315.1 Acanthosepion esculentum
TTGACAATTTAATATTCATATGTGAATTTATGTTGTCTCAACAATATTTTCATCTTAGAATCAGAAAAAAGAGAGTTGAAATTTCTGAGATTCACGAGGAAAGAGGGCTAAGAGATTTTGACACTCATTGGGTATATAAAAGGCCGAGTATTCTTCAAAAATCCCTTTATCTTATACAAAGCTTATATGAGAGGGCGATGAAAAGTTTTCGACGTAAACAACTTTAAAAAATTTGTATTTCAGTGACCAAATGTGAGATCACTCATTTTGAGAAATGAGTCGGGTCGAAAACTTTTCAGAATTTTCTATTTACTCACTGTTTTGGTTCCAGGCCACCACTATGAGGCACTCAGTGAGAATCGTACCCACGAATCAGTAGGAAAGACTAGCGATAAAGAGGTACCTTATTCAAGGCTTACATTTCTGCAGCTTATATAGATAATAAAGGATATTAATGCAAGGCAGATTGCCTTTAAATCAATCTCATTTTATTTTCTTGCATTCATGAAGGTCGGTCAAAAAATAACAATTGTTTTAATTTCAAAATTATTAGAATTCCAAGATTGTTGTTTGCTATAGACTCTAAAATATCCCAGGGGAGTAAGCTTACCTTTTCCTACCCCTAATCCAATTTGAAAATGGCTGTCCCTCGAGACACGCGTTGAAAGCCAAAAGCTGTCATTAAATTTGTTTTTCGAAAGAGAAATTTCTGTAAACACAGGAAGTTAGTAAATAGTTACAGAACGGTTGTACTTGATGTAATCACTCTTAGACGGGTCCATTTTAGTGACAGGCTCCGTAGGGGTAGGCTAGCTACTGTAAATTATAAGGCATAAGGCCATGATAGTACTCTTTTCAAGCTGTGAAGAAACACTATTAAAACCCGCGAAAGACTTGGTTTAGTCTAAGAAAGGCTTGGAAAATCCGATACTCCCAGGGGGAATAGAGGGAAAGAGAGACAATGGAAATCAATGCGTGACATACTTGTTGGGCCTGAGCTAATGGATGACGGAACAGGGTCTGGGAGTAGTAGCAAAAAGACAAAATTTACTGAGAACTACAAGGGATAGGAGGATGTGGAGAGCCATGATCGCCTACGTCTTGAAGGGACACGGCACATAAAAGAACAACAATGCAAATGAATTTGATTAAGCCCGTTAAGAAAAACTATAAGAACTGTCAGGTAACAATGACATACTTTGGAAGCATATTAGAATAATCCAGAACATATAATTAAGATAGGTGATGATAGGAGGATGTGGAGAGCCATGATCACCTACGCCCTTAAGGGACAACTATTGGAACTGTTAGGTAGGCATGACATACTTTGGAAGCATATTAGAATAATCTAGAACCTATACTGGCAGTAAACAGCCTGAATACGGAGAGAAAATGATTCCGGTAAATATACACAAATAAAAAATGGTGTAAGCAAAGGATGTGTATTCTAACCGGATTAATTCAACCTATACAGTAAGACGATTTTTGCGAATTAGAAGTCCTATCAGGATTCATTATTGGCGGCCACAATCTTAACATAGATATGCAGATGACACAGTGTTGATAGCAGGCGTAGAAAGGAAACTACAATAACTCTTGCAGAAAGTAGTGACGAAAAGCGAGGACAGAACATCAATTGTAAAAAGAGACAGAATTTATGGTTGTTAGCAAAAAGAAGAGATCAATATGCAAATTACAAAATGGAGATGTCAAAGAAATGTAACATTTTAAATACCCGGGAATGTTTTAACAAAGGACTGAAAATGTCAAACTGAAATCCGAGAGAATGTGATTT
The DNA here is from genome assembly GCA_964036315.1 of Acanthosepion esculentum. Classification (NCBI taxonomy): domain Eukaryota; kingdom Metazoa; phylum Mollusca; class Cephalopoda; order Sepiida; family Sepiidae; genus Acanthosepion; species Acanthosepion esculentum. The sequence continues at coordinate 121,144,165 of OZ038481.1, forward strand.
CTCACTAGATTTATTCAACCTATACAGTGAAGCCACAATCTTAACAACAGAAGATGCACATGACACAGTGTTGATAGCAGACAGAGAAAGGAAACTACAAGAACTCCTACAGGTGGTAAAAGATTGAACTAAGCATTAATCGAAAGACGACAGAATTCATGGTTGTCAGCAAATGGAAGAGACCAACATGCAAATTACAAATTGGAGATACCAAAATCAAGCAATTACAACAATTTAAATTTTAAATGTTTTAACATATGACGAAATGTGCGACACTAAAGTCTTAAGGCACACTGGGATAACGAAAGATGCTTTCCAAAAACTAAACAAAGTAGAAAGAAACAGTAAAATTTCGTTAAAAACATAGAAGAGTACTGAACCGTTATGTAATATCAGTCCTCCTATATGGCAGCGAATGCTGGACAATCTACTTACAAATGAAGAAGATACTTGAAGTAACAGAAATGTGATTCTTTAGAAGGATGATAAGAATACCATGGACTGAACACGTGAGCAACGACGAAGTTTTAGAGAAAATGCAAACAAAAAGGGTACTTAACATCAGAAAGAGAGAGAGTTAATATTCCGAGGACATATAACGAGGAAAGAGGGCTTGAAAATTTGACACACTCACGACATACTGAAGGCAAGAGGGACAGAGGAAAACAGTACATTATCTCTCCAATAAGCTTGTGTAAATGGATAGCAAAACAGGGTATAGGGGAGCTGACACAAAGACAAGGAATTGTGGAGATCCATGATCGTTCATGTTCTGAAGGTACATGGCACATAGAACAATAAAAATGAAAGAAGAACAGATATTTTCATTTTGCATTAATCCTAATATTTTAAAAAATTCCAATGTTCACCAAAGACATTAGAAGGAAACGGGAATCTAATCCTACACAGGAAACAAAGGATAAACCACTAATCCTGTTCAAAAGAGTGTATATGCATATATAAGTATATATATGTGTATATGCATATATAAGTATATGCATATGTGTGTGTGTGTATGTGAGTACACACATATATATATATATATATATATATATATATATATATTCTTGGAACAGTACTTAAGGAATTTAACTCTGAATCGAAGGGAGTGTAATTTACCTCTAAAATGGAATGTTATACTTAAGGTTAAGAATGATATTGTGGCTATATCGATCCCGAAAATATTTGAAAAGATTTTTAGTTCACACCATCTAAAATTTCTTTTTCTTAAAATAGGGAACATTTTATTCATCAAAAAGACGGATACAAAAGTATCGTCTCGATTAAAAAGAGAAACTTAAGGTATCTTTCATCCGACGCTTCGTTTTTTATTCTTTCTTCATTCTTTGTATCTTTTCAATATTATTATCTCTATTGAAAACTTGAAAATTCATAACTGATTTCTCTTCTACACACACACACACACACATATGTGTATAATGGACTCTCCCGTAGGTTTCGACGTATGAGGATCTGAAAGCTTAATTGATTCAGTTATGAAATTTTGTGCGATAATCTTAAGTGGCACTTAAGACCCGCTAGTGATTTACAAAGGAGGCCATATATGGAGCAAAAGTGAGAATTGTGAGATGAGATCGCTTTTAGATTGGCTGACCTTTTAGATCTTGCTCTTGCTTCTTGAAGATGATTCAGACAAGCAGATTGAAAACTGCAGAGTCCACTAAAACACGTTGATCTCCATTCTACCCGCACCAAGGCTAAGCGCTCAAGGGTGTTATGTGGTATATTGACAGCTGGCAATATATTATATAATCACCATAACGAAACTGGCCACAATTTCGTCATTAAAATATTACTATAATTAAAAGGAAAATAATTCTCTAAGACGAAAATGTCTAGAAAGTGCTTTAATCGTTATTTCAGTCACAGTAAATCTACGTCCAGGTTCTTACAACGTTTCATCAATCTTGGCAGCTTTTCTGTTATCACATCGTGGAATATCTAAAAACAAAGACGATGTTAAGAAAAAGAATATACAGGGTGCGATGGATAAATTGTCGCCACTATATATTTTTTATTTTATCAACTGCAAGAATTGCCAGAAATAATATATTGGAGAAACCTCGAGAAGTTTAAACAAAAGACTATATTAACACAAAAGAAACATTTTAAAAAAGAACAACATGCAAAATGCATTGGTTGTTCGCAGTAACAAAACTGTGTACAATTTTGAGATAAGAAGTGTTACTTTAATTAAGAGAAAATAATTCATTAAAACGAAAATATCTAGGAAGTGCTTTAATCGCTAATTCGGCCACAGCAAATTTACGCCCGGGTTCTTTTAATGTATCACTGTTCTTGGCGGATCTTTTGTTATCACAATGGGGAATATTTAATAACAAAGACGATGGAAAGAAAAAGAATATGGATGAATTTGGTTAGATTGCAAAGATTATTTGAAAAGATTTTGAAACTACCAGTGTCTCTCGTTCATGCGCATGTATAATCACAACAACTTCAACAAACCCACTCCGATGAAGTCCTAACGATTTGCTTGTTTTTGATTTTGTCAACAACACAGTATAGTAGGGTCAGTTGGGCACCGTGTGTGAGAAAAATAGCAGCATGGCGCAATTCACTCATCCAGAAATTTGGAAACAGCATGCTGTACCGCTTGGCATTCGAACCGTAAACTCCGATACAAACATTTGGTTGGGTGTTAATCTGAGGACAGTGCAGAGCATTCGGAAATAGTTAAATGAGTCTAATGGTGATTACGAAGGTGTCTGGAGTGACCACTAGTGACGTTATACCTAGCGACCTTATACCTCTATTTATCTTCCCACAGGTCACCAGACTCAGCACGGAGGCCTACATCAAGTCCCTTGAGAAGGTAGTGCTGCTCTGGGTCAAGAGTGTGGCTGCTGGAAGACCCTATGTCTGGCAACAGGACTCTGTACCATGCCACACAAGCAGGAGAATCCTGTCATAGCTGTCAGACAATTTCAGCAACCTCATCACCCCTTGCATCTAGCAACCTAACTCCCCAGACTGCAACCCTCTCGATTATTATATGTGGGGCGCAGTTGAGCGAGAGGCAAACAACACTCCTTTTAACACCAAAGATGGACTGAAGGTAAGGATTATGGATGCATTCACCAACTTAAACAGGGAGACAATTCAGAAAAGATCCAGGAGATTCCAAAATCTTCTGGAGTCCTTCGTTGAAGTCAATAGCAATTTTATTTAATAAATTTACTCTTTATTATTACAAGATATTTTGATGTAATTTTGCTAAATATATCTGTTAAAATGAGTTGTCAGTGTTATTTTTACCTAATTTAGAAAAGTCCTGTATATATGCACACACCTATATATATATATATATATATATATATATATATATATATATATATATATATATATATATATATATAGACAATATTAGTGGTAAATCTACACAAACATATGCAATTATATATACACAAACATATATGTATAAAAATAATTCCAAGAGGATATGATCCAGGTAGAACTCAATGTCCAGGACAGAGTAAGGATATAATAAAAAGACTTAAACACTAATATTCCATGGTCATAATTTATTCCATTGGAATCGTAAAAACGATCCAATTCATCAGACCTACAGATTCAAAAAGAAAACAGAAAAAACAACTCCGGGAAAATATAAGTAAGAGTATATGTGTGAGAGTTTGGGAGGACATGGGATCTATATAGAGGGGTAACAGACGAGAGAGGCAGGGAGGTCCAAAGGTGGAGGGGGTATTAACCTTTAGCAGAGAGAAGATTTGAAGAAGGGTTTCAGTGAGAGAGTGTGCGTATTTTCAAACGTCCGAAGATATACCGGAAGAGTGTACATTTCTTGGCGACATACACACCCCATAGGTGATAAAGTCTTATACTCCCGCCCAGACACCTACAACATATACATACACACACATACACACACACACCTACCAGAGGCCCCCATAAAACTATCAGACTGGCTAAATGATTCTCGGATATATATATATATATATATATATATATATATGATGGTGATGATGAAATGGATTAACCCCAACAATTATTTAATATATTTTCTGTTTATACGTTACTTTTATAGATACAATTGAAGTAAATGCATTGTTTTTAACTAAACAGTGTTAATTACATTTACCGGCCTGAATGTTCGAGAAATATTGCAGAAATTAAGCGACAGGAATCGAACCTGTATTCCTATACGGATACCGCCATTTGATCTGATGTGCTATACCATTTTGCTACAGAGAAGTGTCTGTTTAGCAAAGTTAAAATTATTTTTTTTAAACAAAAAATTAAAGCGGGTAAATGTAATTGATATTGTATGGTTAAAACAGCCAATTTACTTAAATAAATTGCGTCTATAAAAATAACGTATAAACAGAATATATATATATATATATATATAAATTTTGACTAAAAAAATTTTGACCCTGAAGATGAACAATGATGTTCGAAAGTACTAGGTTATCGTACGGACAATTTTTATTTCGATATCATTTTCAAATAAAAAGTCTCATTAGAAAATATGAGAACATTCAAAAGAAAATATGCAGGACAATGTTGTCTTTAACATTCAACACATCATGTTTAAAAGAATATATATATATATATATATGTGTGTGTGTGTGTGTGTGTGTGTGTGTGTGAACATTTCTCTCTATATGCACCCATCTGTGTATATACACACTCATCTCCTCTCTCTGTCTCTCTCTCTCTCTATATATATATATAGATAGATAGATAGATAGATAGATAGTACACTAACTCCCTTATTAAAAAACGATACATATATACTTATATTTTCAAATATGAACTTATACCCATCTACACATATCCCTATATTTCATTATGTATATAAACATTAAAATTAGTAAAAGAAAAGGCTGCGAACGTTCCCGACTTTTTGGCTCAACTGACTTGTGGCTCATTGCTTCTTATTGTTCCGTTCGATGATGCTACTTTCAAATGACTTCTTTAGAGGCTCTTTTCATGGCTTTGTTCTCCTTTTGTATTCAGCCAAGTAACATTTCCAGAAATACATACATTCTGACAAAGGAGTGTCAACGAGAAAAGTTCTATCGCAGAAATGCTGGGGTTATATGTAATTTTTTTTTTTTTACTTTCATACCTTCTTAAATGATAGCAAAAGGAAATAGATGATTTGGAATTAACCATCACGCCCCCTCACATATACACACAATTCACTTGCATATATGAATATTTTTTCTCTATTTCTCTCTCGCACGCACATAAGATATTATGCATTAAATGCTTCCTCTCACAGATACAACGACCAGGAGAAACTCACCAAAACTAATTCTTTGTCCGCTTTATATAATAAAATAAAAATAAAAGAACGCTTATCTAGATACAATATGCTCGCTCTCTTTTATATAAATTTATCTATATATATATATATATATATATATATATATATATATATATAGCGTGTATTTAGGCAGAATCTTTTCATTAATGCATGTTTCGTTAATTAATATAGACAAGTTTTGCCAATTTATTTTAAGTAAATTCCTTTCATATTGTCGAATAAGCTTATCACTGAAATATGAAAGAAAATCACCATGTTGATAAATGATTTTATTGTTAATCCTGTCTAAGCTTTCGGCTTACATAAGCCATCATCAGAGATTACAAGTACGTTACAATAAATTAAATAATAAGTTAAATAACAAAGATGGTAATTTTTGTTTTAGATTGGTAATCTCTGATGATGGCTTATGTAAGGCGAAAGCTGGACAGGGTTAACAATAAAAACATGTATCAACAGGGTGATTTTCTTTTGTGTTTCAGTGATAATGCTAAAAAGCTTATTCGACAATATGAAAGGAATTTACTTAAAATAAATAGAAAAAAATGTCTATATTAATTAACGAAACATGCATTAATAAATCTCTCTGTCTGTCTCTCTCTCTATATATATAGTTTACGAAAAACTAGGTAATCCGTATGGGTAGATCCAAGGAGGATAAAATCCAGAGAGCTCAATGTAAATCAGAGCTAATAGTTTAAATAAAAACAGACAACTTTAAGGTTCCATATGTTTTTATTTATATATATATATATATATATATATATATATATATATATATATATATATATATATAGAGAGAGAGAGAGAGAGAGAGAGAGAGTGGGTAGAGAACGAAAAAGAGAAAGGACTTTGGATTAATGGATCGCGATTCGGACTGAGGGATCAGAGAGCAGAGTTCGAATTCCAATCGAGTTCGTAGCATTCACTCACGTGCTTTGGGGAACGTATGAATCCACCTGTCCTTCCGCCAGCTATGGTTAAATGGACAGACGTGGTCCTATAGCCTTGCGTGGCTAACAGTCTAGGAGAAGGACAACTCTGAATTCAAAATCTGCGGAGCGTCGTTTGGCATACTGTGCACAAGTTCTCTATATTCGGCTCTTCCAAGAGGTGTGGTTATTTCTACACCAGCCTTCGGCACTATAATCAAATGAGATGTCCAGATAGTCTGGCTGCTGCTTCTCAGAACTGAGCTGCTTGACCGTCATACGTCAAAAACGTATACAGGATAAAAATTTAGATCATCAAACAAACAGTAACATTTTTTTAAACTCACTATTACTCTGATTTTCATACTGGTTGTAATCTCCATTGTTAAAATTATCCATATATGTTTATACTAGCTTAAATAGCTAGTCTATATGTAGGCATAACAGTAAGTACCTGACAAAGAACGTGCATTCACAGTAGGCAAAACTATCCGCCCCACGGCTATTTAAAGCAGTATAGGCTGGAAAATTTTGAATATGACACCATTTGAAGAAAGCAATCGGCTTGAAGTGAAGATTAGTAGTCCAGGAATGCGGGTTAGTAGAAAGTATATGTACAAGTCTCTGTAAGTGAAGCCGTAATTCTCTCTCTCTCTGGACTCTCGTATAACTCTGTGAAACGCGTTGATAAAGAAAAGTTTGCCTTTAGTCTTTTCTTATATTGTCTTTATAGACATATTTTATGTTTATATGGATTTTTACACACACACACAAACACACACGTATATATATATATATATATATATATATATATATATATATATATATATATATATATATATTTTATATAGGTGCGGTGTTTATTGTAAAGCTCCCGATATCAGTGATAGAGCTAACATATTTAGTTGAATGGATATGAGTTTCTGACCCTGGGTTACACGCTTATGTGATCCGCAGACAATTTTTTTTTTACCAACGCGTTTCGTCCACCGAGGATATCTATCAAGGTAAATGTCTTCGATGAAGTTCCTAAGGGACGAAACGCCTTGGTAAAGAAAAATTTGCCTTTAGTCTTTTACTTATATTGTCTTTATAGACATGATTTATGTTTATATGGATTTTTACACACACACACACACACACACACACACACACACACACACATATATATATATATATATATATATTATATATATGTGCGGTTTTAATTGGAAAGCGCCCGATATCAGTAATACAGCTAACATTATAATATATATATATATATATTAGTTGAATGGATATGAGTTTGTGACCGTCGATTTCTCGCTTATGTGATCCGCAGACAATTTTTTCTTTAGCAACGCGTTTGTCTGATTTGCATAAGCCTGAAACCAACGGTCACAAACTCATATCCATTCAACTCTCTCTCTCTCTCTCTCTCTCTCTATATATATATATATGTATTGAAGTGCCAAAAAATAAGACAACTACCTAATCGTGTGACATTTATGCCACATGGCATGAAGTCTAGTATATCTATTCACGTAGATTCCACTATGTCTATAACAGAGTCATGTTTTTTTAGGTGTGGTATCACGTAATTCAATGAGATCAATACATCTCATATGCTCAATGGACTCTAAATCTAGCGAGCAATAGGGACAATTACTTGAAATTCCACTGTGGCGACAGTGTGTTGTGTGGTCTCGTCTATTTACATATTTTGGTCACTGGGGAATTTTGCATAACAAGGTCAAGTATTATCAGTTTATTTTTTTGTTCTATGTATGTCTGTATGTCTGTATGTATGCGAATGATTCTTAAGTCCAGAAAGAAAACAATTGCAGACAAGAAAAAAATAATAAAATCTTAAAAAATACTTGTTTAACAAAACTTGTATTCAAGAGAGATTGTTGCCCAAATATATAACTATATATATACTGACAAACCTCTCATCAACGGAATAATAGTGGGGAGGGGTACTCGGTTAAAGCTGATTGTCCGTAGATTCAACTGAATCATCACCAGCCAGAAATGATTCTGCTATTTCGTCCACAGAAAGAACTTGGTAACCGGTGTTGAAAGTACCACGAGTACACCATTTCTTGCAGTTGATTCTGTTTCTTTGTTTCTTTACATGATACTTCTCGCACACTTTTACAAACGAAACTCCAGCCTCTAACTTCTTAAGAAGCTCGAATTTGTCACTGATACTTAAGTTTATACGCTTCTTTCTTACACTTTCCTTCTGCTTCGATACCATGATGAGGACAGAACAATTAATATATCAATAAAAATAACAGAAATAACAGATTTCTCACAGCTACTTTCTCACGCACGCGCTAATGTATCGTAATTTATATACTGTACACCCGTCTTTGTTTACAATTGAACATACCGCCAAGGCTGCCAAGCGGTCACTTTGAGAACTAATACGACTCGATCCGCTAATCCTGCAATTTTTTAAATTACATCGCTGATGATTTAGAAATTTTTCTCCTGCAGATTTTGTCCGCTGCATCCAAAGTCTTTTGATGTGTGTGGGGGTCAGTAGATAACAGGTTTGTGTGCATAAATTTCTTAAATATATATAAAATTCCTATACATGTGTAAATAATTCTTATATATATACACACATATATATATATATATATATATATATATATATATATATATATATATATGGGTGGGTGTGTTTGTGTATGACTATAATTGCATCTACCTTTTGTACGAACCAATTTTTTTATTCTATTTATGTACTGCGATTATTTTTCGTGTAAAAACGCGTCTTAGTTTTGTTAATATCGTTCATCTACCAATCGACTTTGCAGATAAGAACTTTAGCAAAACAAAACTGTGGAATGAGATAAAGAATTGAAATGGCGATTAAGTGCTTGCAATATACAAGATAGCGTTTTTTTTTATTTCTTCAGGAACCAGCAAACTACTGCTAATAAGATTCTTTGTCGTTTTTTTCTTTTTCGATGTCTGAGGAGCGAAGTGAGAAGAATGTGGCTAGTCAAACTCTTTTCAAGAACCGTCTTTTAACCACCGAGAAATGGAGCATTCGACGACACTAATTAACCGATAAAAACTACCCAATCATGGGTAGGTCATGTGACGAGAATGAACGGCTATCGTCATCAACGGACCACTTCCTGTTTAATAAACTAATTTATAGATATCAGATAGAACGGATGAGATACATGGAACATCACGGTCACGAGTCCCCTAACATATTAGAATCGTAGGAGCAACACATGTTCTGCAGTCGCAGCAGCAGTGGTGCGTCTTGGGTAAGCCTGACAGACCTCTCTCTCTAGGTTGGTTTGAATTCAGATGTTTCTTTCTAGACCAAGGCTATAGGTCCTAGTCTGTAATGCTGTTTACTCATAGCTAGGTGTGTGGAGGGGAGAAGAGATGGATTCATCCTTTCCCCCCAAAAGTATTTACTCGTAAGTGAATGAAACAAACTCGATTAGAATTCGAAGACTGCTATACGAATTCCCATACATTTCACCATCACATATACAGAAAGAAGATAAAGAATTCTTTAAAAAAAAAAGAACCTTCATTGTGAAGTCAACGACACAACGTGAACAACGATGGAGAGACATAGTAACATGGAGTCTCTTAACTAACCTTTCATTCGGAAGCATTTCACTGAGCTATAGCAAAATAAAATCAGTTGGAATACCTTCTTCTAGAGCCGTTGCGGAAAATCCGGTTTGTCTGGTGAAGATTTCGATGCCCAACGGAAAATCAGCAACAGATGTGTGAATTTCTCCTACAGAATACTATTAACATTATTCGGACTATTGTCCTCATCTTTTTCGCCATATTTATTACAACGTTTCGGCCGTTGTACGCTTCGGCCTTCTTCAGGTGGTTGGAAACTCGAACTGAACCTATTATTTCGCTCACTGGGGTAGACTGTTCTACTTCCACGTGCCATGACAAATGGATGTCAGTTATCAGTTATCTCCTGTTAATTCCCCTCTTCAACCAATTTTAAGTATTCTTCTTCCATAAATATGGCAAATTTTTAAGAGGTTATATATATATATATATATATATACACACACACACAGATTATATATATTCTGTTTATACGTTATTTTTATAAATATAATTTAAGTAAATGCTCGATTTTTTAAATTAAACATTCAGTCCGATAAATGTAATTGATACGGTTTAGTTAAAAAAACGGTGCCTTTACTTAAATTATATCTATAAAAATAATGTATAAACAGAAAATATATTAAATAATTTTCGGACTTAATTCATTTCATTTATATATATATATATATATATATATATATATATATATATATATATATATATATATGTGTGTGTGTGTGTGTGTGTGTGTGTGTGTGTGTATATTATAATAAAAAGAAAGAACAGTAAGATATATAATCCGGTGTTCTTATTGATATTTTTATTTTTACAAAACAATGCTCAATGTAAATTTACAGAGCATAAATATTATAAATTAACTGATTTAAAATATGGTTCGTTCGCTATATATTAAATGATTTTCGGACTTAACTCATTTCATTATATATATCTTTACAAATATAAATTTACATTGAGCACTGTTTTGTAAAAATAAAAATATCAATAAGAACACCGGATTATATATCTTACTGTTCTTTCTTTTTACTATAATATATATATATATATATATATATATTGAACAATATGTAATCCCCAAACTCTACAACTATTGCCTCGTTGCTTCCTGCTTTCTACCTTGTTGGAAGTCCTCCTCTGTAGTTCCTGTTTTTAAGAACTTTTCTGATTATTATAGTCCTATTGATCTCCGACCGCGTTTCGGCAAAGTATTCAAGGCTTTAATCAAGTTTGAAATGATTAAGCATCTTAGCTCTCACGATCTACTCTCTTACAAACAATATGGCTTTCGTTTTACCAGGTCTACCGCTGATGTGCCAACGGCAATCAGTGAATATGTATATCAAGCTCTTGATAATACCGGCGAAGCTCGATCTGTGGCCCTAGATATCTCGAAGGCGTCTAACAGGGTTTGGCGCGCTGGTCTTCTACATACGCTCCAGGGCTACAGCATTACTGGATGATTGCTTGATTTCATCCAATCGTTCCTATCAAATCGTGAAATGAAGATCGTTTTGAACGGGTTCGCTTCTCGATCCTTTCACACACACACACGCGGGTGACCCCCCAAGACTCTATCCTGGGTCCTATGCTGTTTCTGATCTTCGTCAATGATCTTACTGATGTCATCAATTCCAAGTAGCACATCCGCAAGAATTGATAAAGTTAATCTGGCTGTTGCTCTTGAAAAGGACATCCAGTTTGTGGTTAACTGTGGCAGGAAATAGATCGTCAATTTTAATGCCTCCAAAAAGAAACTGCTCTTATTTAACCACCATAGAGAATCTTTCCTGCCTACCATCAGCATGTCTGATGCTAAACACATGGAGAGCAACACACTGCACCTTTTTGGCCTCACATTTTCAACTGACTTGAAGTAGATCGACTACATCGAATCAATAACTGCATCTACGGCAAGGAAATTTGGGTCACTATGCCGTGACAGAAGTTTTTTCTCATCAGAGTCCCCCTTGCACATCCCATTCGCCCGTACATTTAATACTGTTGTGATATATAGTCTGGTGCTTCTGCTATTCATACCAAGGTTCTTGACAAAATCCAAAGAAGCATCTACAATGTAATAGATCCTGACTCTTTCTCATCGACATGACGTGGCTTCCTTTCAGTCTTTTCTACAAAGATTTTCATGGCAACTGCTATGACGAAACATTTTCCCTGTTACCCGGACTACGCGAGTTTAAGTGTGCTACTAGATTAGCATCTAGACTCCACCCTTTTACTGTTGAATCAGTTAAATGTAACCGCCACTTATACTCCAAGAGTTTCTTTACTTACACTTCCCGCCTTCCGTTTTCTTGCTTCCTTGATAAATACAATCTTCAAAAATTTAAATGCAATGCCAATCTTCTTGAACTACGTTCAGCTTTTATCCTTTCCTCGGTCCACCTTAGACCAGCTTCACTCTCTGTAACCTCCTGCGTACCAGTGGCGTTCCCTCCTTGCTTGATGTGAAATGATTACAAAAATGCGTGGAAGGATAAACAGTTCGAAAGTGTTAGGAAATGTAGCGTCCCTTTTCGATCGTTTTCATTGGTCAAATGCATCAATTCAAATGTCTATGTCTCTGATTTTTTTTTCTACACAAAAAATGACAACGCTGTTGCTGTCGGAAAATGCAGGGTTTTTATGTCATGCGAAAAGAATCTCGTGAAAATGTTCACTCACTCCAAAACGATGTGCAAATAAACAAGTAGTACCATCTTTTTTTATAATGAGATATTTTACAAGAACAGGAATGTATTGTATTAACGAATACGAAACGGTGGAAAGGTGGGATTTAAATACATTTAGTTGGATTGAAGCTATGAAAATATGATCTTCATAACTGGACGTGAACACCAGCAGGGGAAACCTTAAATTGTATTCACTGTTGAGATGTAGATAGGAACATACTGAGAAAGATAAATAGACAGATATAAACAGACTAAGACAGATATAACATACTGTGATAGATAGAAAATAGATAGATAGATATGAAAAGACTGCGATAGATAGATACTTATGAACAAACTGCGAAGATAGATAAATAGATAGATATGAACAGACTGCTTTAGATAGATAGATATAAAAAGACTGCATTGGATAGATAGATATAAACAGTTTGCATTAGAATAGATAGATAGATATAAAAAGACTGCATTGGATAGATAGATATAAACAGTTTGCGTTAGAATAGATAGATAGATATAAACAGACTGCGATAGATAGGTATAAACAGACTGCGATAGATAGGTATAAACAGACTGCGATAAATAGACATGAACAACTGCGATATATAGATAAGGAGATAGACAGATATGAACAGACCGCGATAGATAAATTATTGAGAAAAAAGAAATAAAAGATTTGTTCGAAATTTTGAAATGAAGAATTTTAAGAATAAAGATGAGTTAAAAAGAAAACACTAAAATGTCTAAACAAAGAACACGTATTTGTTTTGACATTCCCATGAGGTTTCGAGAAATTTTCCTGTGTTTATAACTGGAATGTTTCGAGAATTATCTTCTTTATAAAATTATTTATTTTAATTTTCACGTGGAATAGCAGAAAACTAGAGAGAAAAATAGCGATTGTTCCTTGCGGATCAACGAAAATTCAGATTAATAGAATTCACATTACAATGGAGAGACATTTTCATGGATATATTTTGTGTTTACTTTTCCTAAACAAGTTTCAAATATCAGGCCTGGCACAATCCTCACTGAGAGGATTTGTATAGTCATCTAAAAGATGAGTCTGTTTTTGTTTTTTTTTCCAAAATCATGCAGGTAGTGAAAATTTGTGTGTTCTTTGTAAAATTTAAGCCTGGTTGTTTATGCATCTGAAAAGATGAGCCTGGGTTTTAGCAAAATCATGTAGACACTCAAAATTTGTATACTCGTCGAAAAAGATGAGCCTGGTTGTGTACACTTTCGAAAAAGATGAACTTGGTTTTTGCTAAAATCTGTTGACATCTAAAATTGCGTTAATAAAAAGCAGCTGAAGTGACTTACCAAAATCAATGCTGTTCCTTCGCAGGCCACTTGATGGAAGAAAGCGCCCGTCAATGTCCATTGCTTCCCATAAGGCAGCTGCTACATATTTCAGGTTTTCCAGAGATGGCGTCGTCAAAATCCACGATTTTGTGCCGCGGAATTCGAGGACTAAACCACCGTGAGCTCGGTCTTCTCCTGTGTACCATTCCTGAAGATCCCCGACGCGTTCAGATTTGGCCAGGGCTTTGGTCTTGTGGTCCAAGAGAATGATTTTCTCATGTGTGATTCCCAGCAACCGGGAAACCTACAAAATTAAGCAGTAATTTTGTATATTAACAAAATATAAAATGAAGGATTTAAAATAGGTGGGTCGCGCCTATTATATATATTAATACAACATTTATTATATATATTAATACAACATTTATTATATATATTAATACGTATATTATATATATTAATACAACATTTATTATATATATTAATACGTATATTATATATATTAATACAAGTATTATTATATATATTATATATATTAATACAAGTATTATTATATATATTAATACAAGTATTATTATATATATTAATACAAGTATTATTATATATATTATATATATTAATAGAACTATTATTATATATATTATATACATTAATAGAACTATTATTATATATATTATATACATTAATACAACTATTATTATATATATTAATACAAGTATTATTATATATATTATATATATTAATACAAGTATTATTATATATATTAATACAACTATTATTATATATATTAATACAACTATTATTATATATATTAATACAACTATTATTATATATATTAATACAACTATTATTATATATATTAATACAAGTATTATTATATATATTAATACAACTATTATTATATATATTATATATATTAATACAACTATTATTATATATATTATATACATTAATACAACTATTATTATATATATGATATACATTAATACAACTATTATTATATATATGATATACATTAATACAACTATTATTATATATATGATATACATTAATACAACTATTATTATCTATATTATATATATTAGTACAACTATTATATCTATTATATATATTAATACAACTATTATTATTATATATATATATATATATATATATTAATACAAATATTATTATATATATTAATACAACTATTATTATATATATATATTGATGCAACTATTATTATATAGGGTATCCATAAAGTTCGTGTGCACTTTAAAAAATTTATAACTTTATTTGTATTTGCGATAGAAATAATCTGTAAAAGGGATGAGAAAGAAGTAAATCTATATTTTTAAGGTTTTACTGAAATTTTATTTAAGTTTCCACATGTCCTCCATCATTAGCAATACAAAGGGTAATACGATTTTGCAGATCACGGAAAACATTTGCCAACTGATTTACAGTAATGCCTGAAATCACATTAGTTATTTTAGCTATACTTAAAACTAAGTACGTTAAACTTTATAAAATTTTTTACAGATTGTTTCTATCGCAAATACAAATAAAATTATAAATTTTTAAAAGTGCGCACGAACTTTATGTACACCCCGTATATATTAATACAACTATTATTATATATATTACATATAAAAATACAACTATTATTATATATATTAACACAACTATTATTATATATATGTTAATACAATGCATTATAGTTTCCGCCTTCGTAGAAATATTGCTATCTATAAAGATATTAAGCTGAACTGATCGTGCATTTCTCAAGGAAAGCCAAGATCGTAGTCGTTGATATTTACAGATGATTTTTTTTCTTTTCTTTTTATATACCGTGTCCCTTCAGTACGTAGGTGATCATGGCTCTCCACTTCTCCCTATCCCTTGTAGCTCTCAATAAGTTTTGTCCCTTTGCTACTTCCCCCAGAGTATATTCTGTCATCCACTTAAGCTCGCTTGGTATGTCATACGCGGGTTTCCCTTGTCTCTCTTTTCCTCTATTCGACCTGTGAGTATCAGATTCTGCAAGCCCTCCTTTCTCATTACGTGTCCCAAAAATTTCAGTTGCATTTTCCTGGTGTTAAGCATAGGCTTCAGTCCCAGCCTTGCAGTTTCAAAGTGAAGTGTATATTTATACAGGGCAATGCTTCTTCTCATGTATGTAATGTTGCCCGGAAATTTTGAGCATAAAAGGTTTATAGAAGAGAAGATATTGGTATGGCCGCCATCAAGTCAAATTCAGAATCTTATAGAAAATTTACGGTCAGTTGTGTAGAGGAAATTATATGAAGGTGGTAAGCAATATGACGGAAAACAAGACTCATGGGAAGTAATTAAAACCATCATGTCTGTAACTGAACCTGCTGAAGCAAGAAATTTAACAAAATTATTGGATTTAAGATTGATGTTATTAAGTAGAAGGACCTTTATATTAAGATGTAAATGCTTTTAAAGTCTTATAGATGTTTAGTATTTGTTCAGTTATTGGTGTTGAATTGTTGATCATCTTGTCAATGAAGTAATCAGTAGTTTTCTGCTTTTGGTTGATAACTAAGTCCAGTAATATTAATAAAACATGTTGAATCTGTCTAAACATTTAATTAAAAAAAATTGCTTTGACGTCTAAATTAATCGATTAAAATTTGACAAAAAAAATCAAAGCAAATTTGATTTATTGAGGTTTAGCTGAGTTGCATAATAGCTTCACACGAACTGTAATCTGGAACGTGAGGATAGCATAGGAGCTATCCCTGCTAGCACAGAGCGTTCTCACCTCGTTGCAGATACTTTGAATTTTGGTTGGACGTGGTAGCGACGTTACTGTAATGATGAAATCAACTATTTTCCTGATCCCAAACTGATTACTCATCTACAAAGTTGTTACAACTTTATGGAAACGTTGTGGAGAGCTGGAGCTGAAAAAATTCCGTTTTGGTCAATTATAAAATCGGAATATTTTTCTTCAGTTAACAATATATATATGGAAGGTAGAAAGTTTAATTTCGAATGAAAAGGAAAAAGAATGCTCATTTTATGGAGAAGCTATTGTAAATAATCGAATGAATTAAAAGTGATTTGTGAAATTTCATGCCAGGGATGTCTCGATCAACGATTCTCTAAAGTCGGGGAGACATGGTAGGTAAATATCAAAGTTATTAGTTGAAAGTAATCAAATGATAGGGGCACTTCGACATAGTGTAATGGTTAATAAGCTAGTCTCGCCAGTTCAATTACGACAGAATAGTGAATTTGATACTCTGAATATTGAGTTTGCTCCTCTTTGGGCCACATACTTTCGGCCTTGTGCCACACACCTACGCTTTGAAAGTCACCATATAGTGCAGGTGATAGTCAACATACATACAATATGCAAATGAAACATTCATAGTTAAGTAATTCATCAAGCCTAGAAGAAACCTCAACAGCCGTTTCGTTCTACATTTGGGACTCATCAGCAGTGCGCATCCACTACCGAGAATTGAAACCCGGACAGTATCAGGCAAATGTGATACCAACTGTTCCAATGGGCCTCGGTGACGAAGAGGTAACGAATTAGACTCGATATAGCGCCGCTCGATCACATAGGACTGTGCCCCTACAAGCCACGACTACTATCCCCAAGCCGCTCCATCCAGAGCATTAGAAGCCGGTTCAAGCAAGGATATACAAGTGATAGA
This sequence comes from Acanthosepion esculentum, assembly GCA_964036315.1. Taxonomy (NCBI): domain Eukaryota; kingdom Metazoa; phylum Mollusca; class Cephalopoda; order Sepiida; family Sepiidae; genus Acanthosepion; species Acanthosepion esculentum. The sequence continues at coordinate 121,161,716 of OZ038481.1, forward strand.
AATTATTACGAGGATTTGAGATAATCATAAGTAATTCATTGAGTCTAGAAGAAACCTCAACAGAACGCAGAAAGCATAGTGAAAAAGGAAATTCGATTTCTGAATATGAAGTCAACCAATCTAAAAGAATTGTGGGATACCATAATAACAACATGGACAGAAGATTATGCCTAATAAACTGACCGGCCAATATATATATATATATATATATATATATATATATATATTGTTGTGAATATGGATTATCTCCCCTTTGATAATCCAAGCTATAAAAGCTGTACATTTCCGCTTGTCAAGTAGACGAGTAGTAAGATTCTTAATTGAATAAAAGATTACTAGACAGAATCTCTTGTCCTGTTTTCATTACAATTTATTTAATTAAGAATCTTACTACTCCTCTACTTGACAAGCGGAAATGTACAGCTTTTATAGCTTGGATTATCAAAGGGGAGATAATCCATATTCACAACACACACACACACACATATATATGTGTATACATGTACTGAGGAAAAATGCATGACAGAGTGGAAAAAAGTTTTTACTGTGACGCGTTTCGACCTTTAGGACTTCATCACACTACATTTTGTTACGTTGGTGCGACTGCGCATGCTCACGAAAGAGGGATGCTGGGAATTTTAATTTTTTTAAAAATTTAGCCGATTAATTTAGATTCTTTTTCTTTACATCACTTTTGAGCACTTTTCATCGCTTTTACATATACTTTACAAAATTCAATGCTTGACAAAAAAAAAAGAAATTTGTCAAAACAAAAACAAATAAAATAAATAAAACAGATTAATTAAAAAGGTGCTCAAGAAAAGTGAGGAGGAGCTGGTGATCAAGATGAGCCCAGAGTGGAAAGATCTGCTCAGTGAGAGATCGGAAGTGATGACGGCTTGCGGGAACGCAGGAAAAATCTCTATTGGCTATTTACGATCCCGGTTAGGAGTATTTGTAAAAGCTGAATCCTCTCACACTCTCTTCTACTTTGCTTCCCCCCTCCGCTTACCACTACATGTACGCAGATAAGTGAAGTTTTGAAATCATATATCTAGACTTACAGCCTGATGATACCGTTCTGGAAGAAACTGTGCACGCGTATTGGTCGGTATATATGACTATTTTCTAGAAATGTTTTAACCAAGTTAACTAACTTTTGTTTGGTATGAATTCGAGCAAAAATATATTTACTAATTTGTTTTGTAATGAAATGCCGAGCAAATAATTATCACCGACCGGTTCGGATGGATATTTAATTGCAGTAGCTTTCTCAAGGAAGCCAGCTTTTTATAGAATCATTTGCGGAAAGCAAACGACCATTAGTTCTTTTTTTTTTAACCAAGTAACAAATACCGTGTTACGAGGCCGATAGTTAATGAAATTTATAGATTCGTTGCTGACATTTCTAATGAAATACTGTATTTGATGAAATAAATGTCGCTGGTTTTTTTTTTTGTTTTTTAGAAAAAGAAATGGTATGTTCTTCAGATAGCAAAAACGAATGCGTGCGTGAAATGACTTCAGCCAACCAGTGAGAAGAGTATGCAAGTGCGGATGACGAAAGAAAAGAATGGAGACGTTGAAATACCTTCAATTATAGTTAATTTTGTTTTTATGAAATTAATGAGGCGATATGACATTTATAAAAAAAAAATCTGATACTCAAATATTTTATAAAATAAAAATATTCAAGAAATTATTTGAAAATGAAAATAATTATAAAATCGGCTCTTCTAAAATGTTAGTAATGCTAAGAATACCTTGGACAGAATATGTGGTCAACGAGGAAGTTTTAAAGAAAAAAAAAACCGAAAAGGACATTTGTATTTAGAATTAGAAAGAGACAGTAGAAATTTCTGGGACATATAATGAGGAAAGTGAGATATCAAGAGTTGAAATTTCTATGTATGCAACGTTGATTATGAGAGATAAGAACTTTTCATTAATCAATATTTTTTTTTTCCTATTCTCGGAGTCAATTTTGTACTAAACATAATTCAAGATTTAACGTGTGACCAAGGGCCGAAAATCCAACTGCTCTAACTCTCATATCAAATCCTCAGATACAAACTAAGATATTCTTACCGATAAAAAAATGTTTGTAAAAAGAAATAAAACGGGCGGAAATATTAAAAACTGAAATTACTTTTCAGAGAAAAATAACGCCTACAGTTTTTGCTATCATTAAAAAATCTTATTGACAATGGAATTCATAAAAATATTTACCCAAGTGGAATGATTGTATGGATGACCTAAAGTAAATAAAATTATATATTAGTATAAAATACCCTCATTAAGACATTATAGACTATTAATTTAGTAAACGTCTTATTAAATATCTCAGTGATTTATTAGAACCATGTATTCATGTTAATTATAGTGTGTTAGGCTCTTTTACTTTTACAATGATAAAAAAAACGAAATAGATGTAATAACAGAAAATATTTAGTTTCTTTTGATAAATTTCGCTTATTCACTGACATTATTCTAAGACACACGAAAAATTTAACAGTAAAAAAGACTTTTGGAACACCATCAAATGAAAATGTTAAAAACACAATTAAAATATCTATTCAGATTTGCTACATATTTAACTGATTTTTTTTTTATTATGGGTATATTATTACCAAGTTGATGGACTGGTAATGGGATCTCATTTGGCGCCGAATCTTGCTAATTTATTCAATGGGCCATAATGAGGAAGTTTAGTGAGCTAAGTATGATGTACCATTGCCAATACGTTTTCTAAGGTATGTAGATATCATGTGCATTTTTAAAGAAACAGAATATGCTCAGCTCTTTTTTAATTATTTAAATTCTCAACATCAGAAAAACGTTCCCAGTCGAATATAAATAAACAATTTTTACTTATCCTTAGACATCGTAATCAGTAAAGACGACAAATTAAAACTAATACAGGTAGTTTATTGCAAATAAACAATACTGAAAACGATAAAAGAAATTATGTAACAAAAAGACATCTAGGAAAAACTGTTTTCCATTGATATTTATTTAAGATTGTTCTCCATATCCGAACACTATGAGACTTTAATCACACTGTTGAATCTGGGTATTGGGCCTTAAACGCACACTTATCCTCAAGTGGAACTCGTATATACGATCGATCGCTAAAGATGCAAGAAAAATAGACGGTTCCCTGTATTGCTGCTGTAAATGCCTGACACCTCATGATATCCTCTGCGTTTACAACAGCCAGATCAAGGCCGAAAATGGAGTAGCGTTGTCATATTTGGGCAGGATCTGTCTAGCACGCACTTTCCAGTCTTGATAGAGTTCAAAAGTATCTCCGATTCTCTGTGGATGACAAATTGTTTTCCGCCTCCCAATTTCTCTCTCACAGCCGAGATGTGGCAAAACTCTTACTACACTATCGCTTCTTCCAGGGAAAATGCTCGGGCGAACTACATTCCTTTACGGCCAGAACCCGCCATGCTCTGTACATTGTAGAAAACCATCCACATTCCCTCCATATTGCATCGGTGGGAAGTAATTTCCACTCGAAGAGCTTCTTCCCGCGAACTACTGCAATGTGGAACCGACTCCCAAGAGGAAGTTTTCCCGATCACTAGAATCTTAAACTGGTGAAGTCTACTGTTAACCGTTATCTTTCCCTCCCATGCGTATAAACTATGCCTCACTATGTAACCTTTACTGGGAGTGACACGAGGGCCTTGCACAAGGTGATACTTATTGTAAAAAAGAAAAAAGTTTACTTAAGCCGAAGAAATTCATCAAGTAGAATTTGGTTCACTCGGTTGATATTTTGTCAACTTATATTAACAAAATGTGTCATTCCAAAATGTTATAATGTTTTTACAATTTTCACGAACTAAACACAAGAGTCGATTCTTTTTCTTTAATTTATAACACTTTGCGTATAAACAGGCGTAAATTGAAAAGTGAAAAATACCATTTTTTTTATCCTTTTTTTAAAAACCTGGCTTATAAGCTGTAATACCGTTTTCTCATCTCAAACAACTAAAAAAACCAGGTTGGAATTTCCAAAGCACGTCTTTCATACTTTATGGTAATAAATGTGATACATACTTCGTGATAAGTTCATGAAACGCATTCTATCGCGATTACGATTGAAGAAACCAATCAGAAATATCATTCAATCTAATGACAAAATATACAATCGATGCGTACACTTGGTGGAAAAGAATAAATAGTAGTTAGATTTTATCTACGAATAATCAAAAACCGGAAAATAGAGGCAGAATTGATTTGATTTTTTTTATCGGTTCCCACTCACTTTATCTTTGCTTGATCTTCCCGCGTTTTGCTACATTAACAAATAAAAACATTTCTGGCAGTAAAGGAAAAAGTGGGATTAAACTTCGAATTTTGACCAAAACTTTGTGTCAGCATTCAATATGTATATTGTGTACCGAAGATGAAGAAAATGGATGGTCAAGGATCATGAATGAAAGAAAGCGTAACTGAGACAACAGTATTAGTGCATATATAAAACAAATGTATTACTTTACTGCAGAAATGTATATTAAATGGTTTTATTAAAGAAATATATTAAACATTTGAAAACAGGGACGTAGAGGTTGACCAAATTTTTTATTTGCTGTCGTAAGGATGGAATATATATATATATATATATATATATATATATATATATATATATATATATATATATATACATATATATATATATATATATACATATATATGTATGTATATATATATGTATATACACACACACACACACAAAGGGTGCCCCCCCAAAAAAAATACATCATTTTGTAGTCTAATAACATAGCCAATTCTAGTTCAAGTGATCTCAAATTGTAACAAAATGTGCAAAACCTAAGTTGACTGTGCGGTCATATCTCAATGAGAATCTATCAGGAAGATAATAAAGAAAGTTTGGTCTCGTGTGCGTAGACCGATATATATATATATATACAATGTACATAGGTTTGAAAGAAAAACGAGGCGTCTATTTCAAATACGGGTATCCATTAAAAAAATAACAATTGAAGTAATAAAAAGGTAGCATTAAAAAAAATCCATTTTATATAAGAGGCCAACGTCTTGAAGGAACAGGACGCATAGAAGAAGTAGAAAACCTTTCTAAAATAGCCTCGTTATTAGTTTTGTATCCAAATATGGCAACCCTAAATGGAACTGAGTAGTTACATTTACAACAGGCTATTGGCAACTAGTTCCATATCTGTCATAAACATATGGTTACAAGACATATCAGATTTTCTAAGACTATAGAATAGCAGATGATAGCCTGAAAATTAATTAACATAAAATTATTTTAATTATTATATCTACCTATATATATATATATATATATATATATATATATATATATATATATATATATATATATATATATGAAGAAATATAGTCTTAAGATGTGCTATATTTTTGGGATAAAGTGCTCAATATCAGAGACAGAATTAATACAAATATAAAACTTGTCGCTTAGTTGATCACGTTATACATATCTATATGTATGTATATGTATAAGAATGTATAATTACTATCCAAGCTTAACAGAAAAATTGTGATGAAATCGATCATAAAAGAAAATGACATATTCTTCATTAATTAATCATAACTAACGATAGGAAGCTCATGAAGCACTAAAATGAAGTTCAAAGATATATATATGTAACTATTCCAGGATCATTTTCTAACTTATTTAAGATGATCCACACCCTCTCTAATCTTCTAACTTTCTGTCCGAGAGTAACAAGGCGCCTCACAGGTTTCACGTACTTTTTCATTTTCAATCACTCTCTCTCTCTCTCTATATATATATATATGTGTGTGTGTATAAAATGTACTATATATATATACTAAATATAATATATATATATATATATATATATATATATATATATATATATCTACACACACACACACTAAATATAATATATACACTAAATATAATATAATATATACACTAAATATAATATATATATATACACTAAATATAATATATATATATACATACACTAAATATGATATATATATATACATACACTAAATATGATATATATATATATATATATACACTAAATATGATATATATATATATATACACTAAATATGATATATATATATATATACACTAAATATGATATATATATATATATATACACTAAATATGATATATATATATATATATACACTAAATATGATATATATATATATATACACTAAATATGATATATATATATACACACTAAATATGATATATATATATATATACACTAAATATGATATATATATATATATACACTAAATATGATATATATATATATATACACTAAATATGATATATATATATACACACTAAATATGATATATATATATACACTAAATATGATATATATATATACACTAAATATGATATATATATATATATACACTAAATATGATATATATATATATATATATATATATATACACTAAATATAATATATATATATATATACACTAAATATAATATATATATATATACACTAAATATAATATATATACACTAAATATAATATATATATATATACACTAAATATAATATATATATATATACACTAAATATAATATATATATATATACACTAAATATAATATATATATATATACACTAAATATAATATATATATACACTAAATATAATATATATATACACTAAATATAATATATATATACACTAAATATAATATATATATACACTAAATATAATATATATATACACTAAATATAATATATATATACACTAAATATAATATATATATACACTAAATATAATATATATATATATATATACACTAAATATAATATATATATATATATATATACACTAAATATAATATATATATACACACACACTAAATATAATATATATACACACACTAAATATAAAATATATATATATACACTAAATATAATATATATATACACACACTAAATATAATATATATACACACACTAAATATAAAATATATATATATACACTAAATATAAAATATATATATATACACTAAATATAAAATATATATATATACACTAAATATAAAATATATACACTAAATATAAAATATATACACTAAATATAAAATATATACACTAAATATAAAATATATACACTAAATATAAAATATATACACTAAATATAAAATATATATATATATATATATATACTAAATATAATATATATAAATACACTATGTTTGTACTGTGTGTGTGTGTATTATAATAATTTTATGTAATCATTGAATATGTGTGTGCCTTTTGAGAGGCCATATTCATCGCCTTCTTCAAAGTCCACAGCATTGAATTTGGCTCAAATTTGCAACTCGACTAAGAGAATTTAGAACTGCAGAGAAATCCACGGAAAAACTCTCTCGTACATTTCCGATGTTTGCATGGTAATTCATAGATAATTAAAGAAATCTGTGGAGTGACATGACCACCTACGTCTTGAAGTGACATTGCATTAAAAAAGTATATATAGAAATTGTATTCCGAATTGACTTCGCCATTAATAGTAAAGGAAATATAGCAAGGCTGACCAAGAACTATGGCACCTTTTTCAAAATTCCTTTTAATGTACTTCTTTTTGGACCTCGGATACCTATATCAGTGACCAATATACTTTTCAAAAGTCTAAAATAAAAATAATAATTTCGGGATCACCATTATCTGTCCTCACAGTCTCTTTAATCTCAATCAATGTCTAGAGTCTCTTCCTTTTTAAGGCCATCAGCCACAAGTTGCAGGGAAGAAAATTCAAATTGAGTGATATATTTTGCCCCAAACCTAATCTCCGGGAAACATCGGTTCGCTTGGTCATTGTGAGTGCGACCGACACACATTACTCGAGCTCATTCACCGACGTATTTTCTATTGACCGTCTCCACGTGACTCAAAGCGTCTATTCGCGAATTCGCAGTACGATAGCCCCTTGCTTGGTTACAAAGTTACATCTACCAGTTCACGAGATATTCAAACGAGATGTTTACTTTCGGGACAGACCTCGTTAATCAGCTACCATGAATTGAAATAAACCTGACTAAATAAAACTGACCGACAATAGTTATTGATGATTTTGAATGTCACCTTAACCCAGACTATACTCTGCAACCTTGCTAGGATATTTTAATACTCTCTCTAACTGTACGTCGATTTAGTTTCTCCCGTCGGCACTCTTCGACCTTCACGGCATCAATTAATATCCCCTCGCATCGACTCTTCTCAACATTGATTGATTGATCGACTAACTACCATTCCTCAACTCCTACTCTTGAAATGACGACTAGCTGACTTGCTAGTAGTCCCTTCCTTGTTGCCAACCCATTTGTCACCTTTCAGTATCCCTGTCTCAGCTCATTCATTCATTCAATATATTTGTACACCCTCCAGCCTCGTTTTCGTTTTATTTATACCACGAAATACGGTTTATTCATATACAGGGTATCCATAAAGTTCGTGTGCACTTTAAAAAATTTATAACTTTATTTGTATTTGCGACATAAATAATTTGTAAAAAGGATTAGAAAGAAGTAAATCTATATTTTTTTAAAGGTTTTATTGAAATTCTATTTAAGTTTCCACATGTTCTCCATCATTAGCAATACAAAGGGTAATACGATTTTGCAGTTCACGGAAAACATTTGCCAACTGATTTGCAGTAATGCCCGAAATCAGATTAGTTATTTTAGCTATACTTAAAACTAGGTATATTGAACTTTATAACATTTTTTATAGATTATTTCCATCGCAAATACAAATAAAGTTATAAATTTTTCAAAGTGCACACGAACTTTATCGACACCCTGTATATTATTGTCTAATGTCTCACTTTGTTTTATTTTTCATTTTTTCCTCTTTTTTCCTATTCGTTGTAGACGTTAGGCGGTTTATCTATTTACACAGCTCACCATTATCAACACAGACCTTGTAAATGTTACGAGCATTCATTTCATCTTTCCATATTTTTAATATCTAACCAATAATTACATTAGTTTTATACGATTGCAATTTAGTGACACAAGGAAATGGTACTGGTAATGTTAATAGTTTCCTTATAAGCATTCATTAACCAAACAACTAATGTATCCAGGGAAGTGCCATCACTGTTTTCATTTCAATTCCAGATCATTGTTTCTTTTATCTTCAATCCTATTTCTTGGAATACTTGGTAGAAGATGTTGAGTTTTTGGTTCAAGATCATTCTATGAATACCTATGGCACCGTCATATTGCTCCTCATCAATACAATGGCATTGAGAGGCAAAGCAAGAACTTTGTTTTCTATTAGTAGATTAATTTGCGATATGGTACGTAAATGATCAGTGCCCATCTCTTAACATCTGTGCTTGTATATGCTCCAAAGAGATTCAGTAGATTGGGACTCTCATTTTCTCTTTGTCATACGCCTGGAGAGGTTTGAAAAGTTTCGCTATTAGGGTTCTCGCTAGATATGTACAACTTTGTGAACCTTTATAGACAGACAATCAGTGGAGTCATAGAATGGATGAGAAGAGAAAATCTCAATTGATGTGGTCATATGCTAATATGAGGTCAATATAGCAGGTATATGATTTTCTGTTGGAGTGTATTCGAGTTCTTGGACTTGTTTGATGGCATATAGGTCATAATTACTCAGTCTCTTTACCAGAAAGAAAGCCAAATTAGGTTGGGACCCGCTAACTTTCATAGAATGGAGAAAGCCTAAGTAATACAATATTCATTCGTACTTTCACCATAATGAATCCAACTGACACATCTCTGTTCATGTAAGGGCCCATCTTTTACACTTATTTCTAAATATTCCTATTTCTTTTCCGCCATGTCTATTTACCGATCTGATGTTGTTTATAAGCAACTTAACTCATGTTTGACTATATCTTAAGCTACTCCAGTGTGGCTTAAGAAATAAAAAAAAAAAAACGAAAGTAGCGAGAAAAACGTAAAACGTACAAAATGACCGCAGGTAGGGAATTCCTCCTCACGAAACGAAAGCTATACACGTTTGCTCATGTGCAAAAATACTGTCTACTGACGAACTACAATATTTTTTTAATATTTAATTCGTTTATAAGCAACTGTACTCAACAAAGACTAAGACTTAAGCAACTCCATTATTGACGTCAGTATAGTTTAAGTAACACAAAATATAAAAAATAAAATAAAAATAAAAATGAGAAGTAGAAAGCTGAAAATTAAACGAAAAAGTAAATTCTTTATTTTTCCTGTATTCAAGAATTCTGCCAATTCTTATGGTTTAATTACATTGCGATGTCTTTCTTTTCTATTGAGTACAATAAATAGAAAAGAAAGACATTTCAATGTAATTAAACTAAGCAAAAAAATGTTAAAACAACTATTTAAGTAACTTAAGTAGTAGCAATCTTTGCACAAAGATTAAGAAAACCGAATACTAGTAAAATCCAAAGTTGCTTATAAAAAAACTTTTGTAGGCGTCTAGGGATATAATGAGTTCGATAATCATTAGGCGCCCTATACAAAAAAGGAATTCGATCAAGATGTTTGTCATAGCAACCGATCAAGCAACAATATTTTCTTTTAGTTTTTAAATAAATCAATTTAGCGATTTTTACATTTTGAAATAATTAAATTTATAATAAAAATTATGTTTCTAAACACAAGGAATGAAATTTTATATTTACAAAAAAAAAAAAAAATCCAAAAAAGCACAAAAGAAAAATTCAGTTTATCCTTCTTGTCATAATTGAAAGTCCAGGTATGACATAAGGACATAATCAAACGAACATCACCGTACTCATGCAACTATTACCTTTTAAATTTTAAGCGGAGTACTAGACTGGCGTAGAGATCTCACCAATTTACAGTTGGCTAGATGTTGCCGTAAATTCTATGCAAACAGTTTCTTTTCTCGCTTGTGGAACTACCTTCCAGCTGCATGCTTTCCAGCCAAATTTAATCTGCAAAAATTTAGATGCAATGTCCACCTGATTACTCTTTCCTCTACAACCTGATTATTAATGTTTCTGTTCCTAATTCTTCTACACCCTGTAACAGCCTTGTATCTTAGTGGCTTTACTGCCTTGAGTGAGGTGATAACGATTAAAAATAAGACCATTGGCAATGCCTTGAAGCGTTACAAGGTGTTAATTTTAAAATTCTCTGATTTGTATATAGAAAATACACACACACAAACATAAGCAAATGTATTCGCTGAATTTATGCCCACTTTGTATTGCTGCTCTGGGCAAAGGCATTATTCCACTATTTTTTCTATTCTATTCTTGTATTCTATTCTATTCTTGATGAAATATCAGTTGGCAAGCTGTGTGTGTGAATGAGCAATTGGGTTGACCATACATTCGCAATTATTTGTTCAAAGACCAACAGTAAAATATATTACACCCAATGACAACCTCGTGATACGCTAAGAACTTTCCAATTGACTAGAGGTAAAATATATATCTGGTTTCAATTCAATTTCGTTTGTTTCCTGTTGAAATGACTGAAGTCTCAACAGCGACGTTATTTTGTTTTTTGAAAATGTATGTTTGCACTCATGGCGAGATTTAGTCAACTCTCGCTTTCTGGCTTTTCAGAGAAAACTTGTGATTTCGAAATAATTTTAGCGTTCATATTTTTTCTCTCTGTCAAAGACGTTGATTTCGGGAATTAAATATATTCTTTGATTATTACGTTTGAATCTTTTTCTCTAGAGGGTTGAAAGTATCAGTTTTCTATAAATATATTATAGATCAACTTAAAAATTATTTGGTTTTATATGAAGCTGTACTTTCCGACACCTTGATTGATCGGCAGCTTGTCAGACGACACATTTTCTTTTTATAGCAATATAACTAAAAAAAAGTAGAGGTGACATAAACACGTACATTCGTACAGACTTAACTGAAGGCATCTAAAGAAATATAAGTAACACATTTATCGGCTGAAACTCTTAGTGAATCTATTTCAGTCAGTTCATATCTATCTGGATGACTCTCCCGTTATTTTTCGACTTATGAGAGCCCAGCAGCTCAGTTCTAAGAGCCAACAGCCAGGCTACCTGCACATATGATTTGATTATAGTGGTGAAGGTTTGTGCAGAACCAGTCACACTTTTTGGAAGAGGTGAATATAGCGAATTGGTGCGCAGCGTGCCACAAGGTCCCCCAAATGACCCTCGTCAGGTTTTGAATAAAGAGTTGTCCTTCTTTTAGACCGGTTGCCACCCATGGCTGCAGGACCCAGGCTGTCCTGCTATTTACCCATAGCGGGAGAAAGAATAGATTTAATTAAGGATATCTGCAAGTAAGTGAATGTAACTAACTCGGCTGAAATTCGAACTCGGCTCACCGACTCCACAATACGTGACTCTTTCTTCTTTTGCAGTCGGCAGGTGTTATTTTCCTGCTGAGGTTCTAGTAATATTCGTTACTCGACCTTTTATTTCTTCCATTCACAAAGATGTCCTTTCCTCCCATCATGCTAATTCTGTGATCTATAAATATGAATGTAGTTGTGGACTCGACGAGATAGGGAGGACTTCCCAGTGTTTGGATTTTAAAATAAAACAACATTTACCGTCCAGAATTTTGAATCCAGCCTCTAGGAGTCGTCAGCTGGTGAATACATCCGGGTCATCGATCGCTCAACATGTTATTAATTGTAGGAGGAGTTGTGTTACAGGCTTTAGGGTTGACCGTTTTTCAATTCTGTCTCGGTCACACTCATTATATCATCTTAGGAGTCCCTGTATATCAGATCCCACAAGCCTTCTTTCAGTAAACAGAGGGATGACTTGCTGGGTCTGAATATTATTAGTTTCTAGTTTCCTTGAATAAATCCCCCCCCACCTCATTAGCCCATACTATAAACTGATTGACACGTTTTTAATTCCCAGAATAAAACTTGATAAGCTGGAACGAAACCGGTTATTTTTAGTTTTATATTTACATCCAAAATGCCTGCTAATTTGAATAAGAAATTACGCTTGTTCCTTGCTGTTATAAAGTTTTGTTCTCCTAGAAATTTATTTAAATATATATATATGTGTGTGTACGTGTGTGTGTGTGTACGGGGCACTGAGGTTGATACCCAGGGACCGCTGAGTGCTGAATTAGGTCGAGGAATTTTTAGCATGCAAATATAAAAGTATACACACAGTCATAGTATATATAATTTTTTTTTGCAATGATGTTCTGCCTGTACAAAGACCGTTGCCTACTCGAGGGTTACAGGTTAAGAGAAAGACATATGTGGAAGATGGCAGTTGACCCTAAACATGAACAGGTTGAGATTGTTGTGATCTTGAAAGCAACCCCATGGGAAACGGTTGGACAAGTCACTTAGGGAACCGTCTCGAAAATAATGAGGGTGGTTCACTACAACGTGTTCATCATGGCGGGTTGTAGCCGTGACGGGAAGAACTGATCGAACTAAAGAATGTAGTTCGTCTGAACACTTTTCATGGAAATAACAGAAGAGCAGCGAGTGGCTTATGATGTTTTGTCTATAATTGTTATAGGGTGGAAAATAATGCATCACCCACGAGGACGCGGAGACACTTTTGGACTCTATTGCGTGTAGAAAGTTAAGAGTGGGCAGCTCCTCTCCATATATAGTAAAAATACTCCATATTCGGTTTGATCTGGCTCCTGTAAAGGTAGATGATAACAGAGGAGTCAGGTACCAATATAATCAAAATGTATTTTGATCTCATTGTTGAAGACGACCTTTAGTCTTGGCACACGCACACAAACACACAGACGAACATTGGACAGTTTAATTCCTATCACAATACTCAACCCCTTTTTCGATAATTGGAAAAAATATAATAAAATATTAAACAGACAGACCTGGGCAGTTATTTTTAATCAAACTTGTTTGGCTGAATACTTGCTGCCTAAACACACAAGCACGCACGCACACACATACACACATTTATATATATATATATATATATATATATATATATATATATATATATATATATATATTAATACATGTTTCATTAAATAATATAGATAAACTCGCTTTCACGACGCTTGACACTACATTTGAATGATAACTCTAACATTTTTAGGCATTTAAAACAACATGCCTGGCCGCATACACAATTCCGGAAAATCCTCGTCGAAAACACAACTATACTTAAACATGAAAACAATAAACAAAAACTAAAAATTCTTGAAGCTATATACATAAAACAGTTGAAACCTAACCTGAACAAAAACTATGAAATCTCCAAAAATATCCTTAAATGCCTATAATTAGTAACAGAAGTCATTGGTTCATACCAACGGCTTTCCATACTCAATACTCATCGGATTCACTCTCGCGTGGTCATGTGTGACGTCATGAGCTGTTGTGCGATTTTCGCTTTCAGCGTTTTATATGCACGTGTTTATCGTTGCTTGGAAATCATCCATGTAAACAAATAAGACTATCATCAATTTCTTGTTCGTGTATTGCTTAAATATATTGTGTAAATGTCATCTTTGATAATGGCTTATGTAAGCCAAAAGCTTAGATTGGATTAACAAAAAGTATGTATCAATATTGTGATTTTCTTTCATTGTTTAATGATAATGTTATTAAGATTATCAGACTATATGAAAAAAAACTTACATAAAATATATAGACAACACTTATCTATATTATTTAATGAAACATGTATTAATGAAAAAATGCTGCCTAAATACACACACAATATATATATATATATATATATATATATATATATATATATATATATATATATATACACACACGATGAAAATATAGTTTTAAGGTATGCTATATTTATGAGTAAAAGTGGTTAATATCAGGGATAGACTGGGCGGAAATATAAATTTGGACACTGGGGGGTCAACACCGAGTGGCGAAAAACTGTTTCATGCTTGAACACCATCTTCAGGAATTTTGTCAATCTCATTACTCAAATGAAAACGAAATATGAGAAATAAAGTTATGACGAGTTTAGACTTTACATCCTTATATATAAACATACCAATTGATAAATGATTGAATTTTATTAAAAAAAACTTCATCAAAAAGCAAAAAAGAACCCTCTTCCTACCAATTAACACATAAACACACACACACGTGTATATATATGCACATTAAAGTGCTTTATTTTAAATGCATAAAAACACTTTTTGATACTCATCATAATAATCAAAATAACGGTTAATAAAAAGTTACACTATTTATATTGTCGGACTAACATCCTCATCTTTGTTGCCATATTTATCACTGTGCCATATGTCCTCAAGGACACATCCATTAAAAACATGGCACGTGGAACTAGATCAGTCTACCCCAGTGAGCAAAATAAAGGGCTCCGTTCGACATTCCAACCACCTGAAGAAGGTCGGAGCGTATAACGACCGAAACGTTGTGATAAATATGGCAACAAAGATAAGGTTGATAGTCCGAACAATGTAAATAATGTACATAATACCTCATCTCAGAAATATAGACAAAAAAGTTATATGTGTCTATATGTGTATCATTATAAATACATATAAAAGATGTCCCAAAAAGCTTGACATCATTTTAAAATCTTGAAAACTACTAAGTCTAACTCAATGAAAATGAACAGTTCAGGTGTTGAACATAAGTTAATTATGCGACCGATTTCATGATTATTCAATATGTGCACCGCCTCTGACACGGCATACGTCAAGTCGGTAGTTAAGCTCAATGCTAGCAGGAAGACGGCGGACATAGACCAGTTCCTTCACATATCACCATAAAAAAGAAATCAGACGGAGACAGGTACGGTGACCGTGGCGGCCATTTCATGAGAAAACTTCCTTCATCTCCGCTACGCCCAATCTATCTATCTGGCAGATTCTCACTGAGATAAGCACGTACTGTACTCTTCAATTAAATATAAAATCTTGATCTGCTTCTATACATTCTGAGAAAATTTGAGGTTATTTCAACAAGATTTGCCAAAATTATTGTCCTGCGAAATGACGTCAAATTTTTTGGAACACCCTATTTTTTTTTTTAACATACAACGTGTGATATCCTGTCTTCATCAGCCGCCGCCCAGGGGTGATATCATGGTTTCGGTGGCTATGGCGAGACCGCCACCCCTAGCGTCACCAGCAGCGTTTGCCACCAGGCAGGGTATGAAGATAAACTAATTAATCGTTCCTATTTTTAAATTCTTGTAATGAAATAAATAAACGATTGTTCCTCGTTGCAGCTTCTATCCGTAAGGAAAGTTACTGAACGCGTTTGCCGTTATTGACGCGCTCGTAATATATATATATATATATATATATATATATATTGATATAGACATATACAGTAATATGTAATAAATATATATATATATTGATATAGACATATACAGTAATATGTAATAAATATTTGTACATAAATATATACGTACAATTATAGATAGGAGACACTGGAGAATTCTGAGTTCTAGCCATTTCCCAAAATTAATATTTTGATGTTTTTTTCCTTGAATTTCTGATTCTTTGAAATGGGTCGAATTGGAAATTTTTCAGTATCCTTTCATAGTTATTAAACTTAATACTCTGCCTGGGAAGTAACGCGTTAGAAGTTTGGACTGTAGCTTTCAAATAATAATAATAATATATATATATATATATATATATATATATATATTTATATATCATCTGTAAAATTTTCAGTTTATTGTATACATTAGAGCTAAGAACCATCAATACATTTCTAGACATGTTAAAAAAATATTAAAGTTATACTTTATGTAGTTTGTACCTTTCTTAATTCACATTCGTTTGTATTTTTAGGTTAGATGTTAAAAGTTCTTATTATTGATCCCTGACCATTAATGAAAATCACAACACCGCAAAAGAAACTACAAAGTGTATATTGGCTTATAAAAGACAAAATCAGTCATATTTGTATCTTATAGAAAAAGAAATTGAAAATCGTCTCGCAGTGTTGCGTATAATCAGTTGCTACAATTTTGAAGTCTTCTGATATGTTTAAATAAAACTATTTGTTTACTTATATTTTCCAATAAACTCTGTAGAGTTATCTTGATATTTTTCATTTCTTTAAGATTATTTATTATTATTAAGATCATTTATGTATTTTATATATATATATATATATATATAGTCATCTACAGACAGACTGTTTCGCTGTATCACAGCTCTTCAGTGTGGCTAGACGCCCGGTTGTATATATATATATATATATATATATATATATATATATATATATATATATATATATATATATATATATAGAGAGAGAGATAGATAGATAGATAGATAGATAGATATACGCACAATGAAATCTAAAATCACCTCATACGGCTCGTGCCTTTCTTCTGACTGAAACATTGAAATAGATAAATTCTGTATTCGTTTTCGGCGTTTTTTTTCTTGTAGCTTTCACAGTTAAATTTCTATTTCTGACAAACTCATTCTACACCCGGGTTGAATAAGACTGACAGATTTTATTTTTTCATCAGTTGAAATAAGCTTATTCCCCATATTGAGGTGCTTTTGGATTTCATTTATGCATTAATTTTTTGCTCTGTAATAATAAATCCATTGAGTCCCTTTTGTGAATCAGTTTTAATATTTTATATTACTAGGATCCATTTGGATTATATACCAACGGATTTATAACCTATATTATATATATATGTAATTGTGTGTGAAGCATAATTCCCTCGCCTTACAGGGCGGTATTAGATGAATTTTGATCTCAAATTTTCACTGTATAATGTTAGATTTGTGTCATGAATATTTACCATTACATTAAGACGCTGAAAATCGAAGAATAAATACATTTGAAAAATCAATATTTTTGAGTAAAATAAATGTTCGGTGTGTTTCTAAAAGAACGTAACCTACGCCATTTTTGCATGTTTTTCATTTTTTTTAAATGAGCGAATGCATCTCTATAATATGACAGACAATATTCTGAGACAATGCCGTTTCGCTAAGTTTGGTCCCAATTAAAAAAGAATAACAATCCTTTTATGCATTTTTTGCTCTGAGCTTTTAATTTTAAGGTGTTTTTATTATTTCACAAAAAAATACACATGCACCCTTTTAGCATCACACAGACAAAATACAATGAGAAAGAAGGTGGAACGATAATGACCATATGCTATGTGATTTACTAAACATAACTTAGATGTGGTACAAGGCCGAAATATGGGGAACCCAGTGTGAATCGAACTCAGTATTCAGTCGTAAAATGACCATATACTATACACTATTAGAATTTACACAGTATATTAATGCGAACTTGAGCAAATGTCTGGAGGATAAATCCAAGTCTGATGGTGTTTAATGACAATGTTGTATATTGATTTTTCATTATAACATAATTGTTAAACTTATAATCGTTTATTCGTTCTGTTTCTCAAATGCCCTGGGCATTAAAACATAACACTAGATCTTTTAATGCATTAATTGTTTTGAAATCTACTTTGGTAGATTTATAATTTATTTGGCGACTTCGAAAGGAAAATAGAGCAGTGTTAAGAAATGTACTGGGAAATCTTGCACACACAGATATATATCCCGTAATTCCCCATGTATAATACACATTTTTTCTAAAAAAATAATAAGTAAAATTAGGGGTGCGTATTATACACAACTACAAAAAAATATATTTAAGAAATTACCGTTTCATAGGTCTATTTCTGCTGCGAAATGACTACCTAACACAAACATACGACAACTTCACATTAACATTCGGCAATTGCTTCCCCATAAGAATGACAAATACAATATGTACCTAACAATACTTATAAATGTAAAATAAAATAAGAATTATCATAAAAGTGAATAGTGATGTTCCAAGCGTAGCTTAGATGTGGCACAAGGCCGAAATTAGTGGGCACCCAGCGAGGATCGAACTCACTATTTGGTCGTAACTGTTCTAGCGAGACAAGCTTGCTAACCATTACACCACCCCTAGGTGCCCATTATCATAAAAGTGAATTAGAATAATATTATTCTATGTTTAAAACCATTTAAAAAAAAATATGTGTAGGAAACTTACGCGAATGGCCTTGTCAGACTATTTGATTTCCATTCATCTCCGCACCACCACCAGGGGGAGAGAAAGGGAATATAGAGAAAGGATGACGATCCCGATGATCGGATGTGTGCGGGTGTTTTAAACAAAGATCAAGGATCAATATAAACAGATCATGGGATACCCTTAACGTATCTTTGAAAGTCACTCACTAGTCACTATAACGAGTCCCTTAAACTATAGTAGCACCATATATACTGCTGTCAGAGTAGCAGTTGATGTGCTCAGAACAACATTGTCTAACGGAGCCTGTCTTTCTTCTGGCTGCTTCTGAATTCAGTATTTGTTCTTCTACTAGACTGGTTAACTACCAAGGCTAAAATACACAGGTGCAGTTTCGCCCAATACCGCAAATTGCTTCAAAATCAAAATATTAACTTAAAAATTCGAGTTCATAATGATGTCATGGATGGCAGTAAATTCGTTCAAAACAGCCTCGACTGTAAGCGCGCTGTATACAACCGCTTTTTCAGATCCATAGTCGAAAATAGCTTCGAGCGAATGAACTCTGTAGGTTTTCGAACCCCGAGAATCGGCACTACATAATCATATTCAAATAATACATGTAACTCAAAGAGAAAATAATGATATAATCAAGATTAATGTGTCACACTACTTAAAACAAAAGGTTAGGAAGGAAACCGTTATCAATATTGAGTAATTACATTTAACAGGCTTGAGAAAGGTATTTTTCTGAAAAAATAGTCTTAATAGGAAGATTTTTATACATTTCAACCGAGAATCTCTAATATTTCCTTATAAGGAAACGGTTAGTATTACTATTTAACTCATAGTTTGATGAATGGAATCTATTCTTTTTTAAAGGCATTAGCGCGAAATGGGCGAAAAAGAATCGATCGAAATTTGAACTCGGTTCGCCGATAACAGTTAAACTATCCGTACCCCCCACCATACGTATAGACATAGCTGCAATTTATTTCCATCGCGTTTCTATCGTACTCAAAGTACGTGACCTTGTCGAATTTTCGGTTCGGTGGTCGCCTGCACCTTTCAATCAGATTCGAAAGTATTCACTTGTCATAAGTGACAGCATGATATTGGAGCCATACAAGAAAAGTAAATGGAGAGGTGAACGAGTGAGAAGAGTGTTTGTGCCGAGATGAAGCAGGGGGAGACAACAAGTGAAGCTGTTTTTCACTAAATCGACATCTTTAATTTTCCCGACTCTAGCAACTCGCGTATTGACATTGAATAGAAGGAAGGCAAATAAAAAAAAATAATCGTTGTAGTACAACGCCACCAATCTATAAAGAGCCGAGGAGTATAATTTCTGTTAAATATTACTTCTTTTTTTTTTAAGAGTCGTGTCCCTTTCAGGACATTGGTGTTCGTGGCTCCCACAGCTTCATGTCCTATTCCTGGTTATTTGCTGTTTCCTTCTGCTCTTATTGTCTTAAATACGTCTTGTGAGTGTTAAATTCTCCAAGTTTTCCTCCTTCATTATGCGCCCCAGATGTTTGTATAGTCTCATTATTATTGTGAATCAAAGTGTCCTTTTTCGTTCTCATTTTCATTAAAACTTCCTTATTGCTCACATGTTATGTTAATCTCTGTCGCTTCAAGTCGCATGTTTATCCATGAGGATATTATCTGTTACGTCAAGAGTGTTGCAACATGCACAGAACTTAGAAACAAATTTTACCATTGCAGCAAAGTTAAAGTTTGCTATAATCTATTAAAATCTGTTATAATATTTAAAGGCATCGTCTTGACCATTTGAGCCCTGACCATCGCTTTACCGGTGTTAGAAAAGAATAACGTAATGTCCAGTCACCGGTTGAACAGTGGTAGGAAAAAATGACTTAATGCCCAACAACCGGTTGAACGATGGTTCATTAATTATATATATGATAAAATATAGATTTAAGGTATGCTATATTTATGGGTAAAAATGCTCAATACACTTGTAAATATTTTTTATATTTACCGTGAAAATATTACACACACCAATTATTTGATAATTTTGAGAAAGGAGCTCGGGGCGGGGGTTAAAATTGTTCAGGAACGCAGGGCTCAAAAGGTTAATATATTTTCACTAAATCTGAAAAGAATCATTAAAATACGAAACAAATCTCAATATTTACTATTGTTAATATAAGATTTCAGCCGATCCATTCTTCAGCTTTCATCAGATGTAACTCGTGGCTAAGAGAAAATCTCTCATCGTCAGAAACTTTTTAAATATAAATATTTTCGTCTCGTAGTAAAAGTACAAACAATTTAAATAGAATTTAAATAACACTATTTACATTATTCGGACTATTGTCCTCATCTTTGTCGACATATTTATTACAACGTTTCGGCCGTTGTACACTCCGGCCTTCTTCAGGTTGTTAGAATGTCGAACTGAGTCCTTTATTTCGCTCACTAGGGTAGTAGACTATTCTATTTCCACGTACCATGTTTATATATATATATATATATATATATATATATATATAAATTTTCAGCTATTGCAAAAATTTGTAACTTCCGTATTCACAGTACGAAGGAAAAGCAGGAAAACCAGTGTTTTTGAAGCGGTTAGAGAAACCGATGAAAGAATCCTCACAATGAACTTGATATTTTGTAATGAAGAACAATTGTCTGACATTTCTTGGAATAAGGGTCATAACAAGACAGGTCATTATTTACGAAGCTTAGCAGGGAACATTACAAAAATAAGTAGAAAAAGAAACGAAAAGATCATGTGAATCTAATCGTCCAATTAGAAAATCCCGTCTGCCCAGAAATTCATTATTAGACATCCAGATTCTTGTCTCGCTTCGAAAAGCTACTACTGACCCACAGAGGAAATACGAAAGTAGGCCAAACATAAAAAATACTCTAGTATTAAAGGATTTCAAAATATGTTTACGCTTCCATATCATGGCAAATTTATTTATACGGCGCGGACAGAAATGGGAAAAGAATTTCGTTAAGTATTTAAGTAGAAAAACATTCGAATTTAAAAATCAACAGTGAGGATGCCGGCCTTCATCTACTAGATCCTTGCAACGGTGACGATGCCGGCCTTCATCTACTAGATCCTTGCAACGGTGACGATGCCGGCCTTCATCTACTAGATCCTTGCAACGGTGACGATGCCGGCCTTCATCTACTAGATCCTTGCAACGGTGACGATGCCGGCCTTCATCTACTAGATCCTTGCAACGGTGACGATGCCGGCCTTCATCTACTAGATCCTTGCAACGGTGACGATGCCGGCCTTCATCTACTAGATCCTTGCAACGGTGACGATGCCGGCCTTCATCTACTAGATCCTTGCAACGGTGACGATGCCGGCCTTCATCTACTAGATCCTTGCAACGGTGACGATGCCGGCATACATCTACTAGATCGTTGCAACTGTGACGATGCCGGCCTTCATCTACTAGATCCTTGCAACGGTGACGATGCCGGCCTTCATCTACTAGATCCTTGCAACGGTGACGATGCCGGCCTTCATCTACTAGATCCTTGCAACTGTGACGATGCCGGCCTTCATCTACTAGATCCTTGCAATCATGGCTTTCAACACTGTTCTTTGTTGTTTTTTAGTAAATTGTGTTTTTGTTATCTCTCCTAGATCCTGTTCTGCCATCCATTTATACAAGCTTGCTGGGTAGGTAAAACAAATAAGTGAAATAATAAGACAACAGAGATACTCATCAAGAGGATGCATAACATCCAAGGACATGACACTAATGTTAGAGAAAGAAATATACTCCAGAGATGGGCAACTCTTCTCCGACGAAAAACAAGAGGACGCAATACATAGAGATAAAGAAGGACAAGAAATATAAAAATCTAAAGTGAAATCAACCAGATGGAACCGAAACAAAGTAGCATGACAGGTGGAATGGTAATGGGGATGCCGGTAGCCTTAGCAGATTTTAGCATTGACAAGATTAAAGAATACAGTAAATGAAATAGACAACAGTGGTGATATACTGAAAGACCTAAGTAGATCCATTTTCATAGCACTGCCTAGGAAGCCAGGTGCAAGTGAATGCGAACGACATCGAACAATCGGCCAAACCAATTATAGTCCGAATCCTGATGAACAGAGTGCGCAACAGATTCAGACCGGAATTAGGACAAGAACAGTGCGAGTTCGTTAACGACAATGGAAAAAAGGAATTCTTTATTTATGCTCAGAATGATATAAGAGAGAATAATACAAAAGTGTGCTTAGAATTCCATGGAGTGAACATAATGTAGTTTTAATGAAAATGGAAGAAGACCCCCCCCACCTAAAAAACTTGTATATATATATATATATATATATATATATATATATATATATATATACAAGTTTTGTGAGAGAGAGAGAACGAACATTTCTAGGAAACATAAGAAAAGAGGGCTTGGATAATTTAACACTCACAGGCCATACTGAAGGCAAGAGTGATAAAGGGAGTAACGTATTAAATATTTATAGATATAGAATGTCTGTTGATCCTAGTTTCACATACAAACTCTGTCTCAATAAAAATTCCTTTTTTCATCAAAAATAAACCTATCAATATAAACCATATATCTCCTTAACTCTCAAAACAAATATATTTACCAATAACAGACGGCAGCCAGAGAGAAGCCTCATCAACCGTGCTTATCTAATCAACCCCTCAGTAACAATATCGGTTTGGTTTGGTTTACGTCATATCAGCCTAAATGGGTTATGGGTTATGGCCTAAATGGGTTATTTAATTCCGACAAAATTTTATTGCTGTTAATATTATTACTTCAAAAATCTACTTCTGTGAATATTTTTCTTCAAAAATGTATTGCTGGTAATAATTTTTTACAGAGTATTTCCGGCATTAAAACCTATTTTTACATTTTCATAGTGTTTTGACCCCTGTTTGTGGGTTAACTATTTGCCCATAGCTAGGACCCTGACATGTGCTACCACCTTAGGTTAGGGTGGACCTGGAAACACCAGCAATTAAGAGGTGGTTCCATACTCCTCAAAAACTCCTGATCAGAGGCCTTGCTGTTGGATGCAGTTTGTCGTCTTACCCAGGACAGGCAACAGTATCGCTCAAAGAAGTATCAACTATTAAAAAACACTTAATCACAATGAATTATCTAGTCACATCGTTAAGGAGCAAATTTTGTAGGAGCACTAATCAAAGCGGAATGCATATAAAACACAATTTAAATCTCAACAAAAATATTTTACTTTTACCAGATTACATCTTCTATGTGTCGTGACCTTTCAAGATATAAGCGATCATGGTTCTCCACAATTTCCTGTCCTTTGCATATCTTCGTAAGATTTATCTTCTTCCTAAAACTTATTCTGCCAATCGTTTAAAAGATGAAAGGCAATAAAAACATAATCCTTAGATATAAAATACCAGTAGATATTAAAAATCGCCTAAGGTTCATGATATACTAAAAGAAAAGAAAACCTATCAACCTCTAGGTTACTATCAACAAATTTAGGTAAAAATGGCACAGGTAAAAATAGCACAAGTGTGAAAATAGGAAAAAAATGGCACAAAGCAAAGGTTCAGTTGTCCTGAAGCCGTCAAGCACACCATTGATATCAGTGGCTTCATCACAACCCCATCATGGAAGTTATAGCAAATAATAAAGGAAAAGAGATTTGCTTCCAAGGTTAGATGTATACAAAACAGATTGAAAGATCAATTACTATCAGATGGAGATGTGTTAAGAGAACAACTTTCTGTAAAGGTACCATGACCACCGGTCTTGATATGACTGATCCTGTAGCAGCTAAAAACCACCACCAGCTATTGCATGCACGAAATGCGTCAAGAACATGAAGAGAAAAGCAGCAGAAACACAAAATCAACCTCGTCAGATTTATAGCAATGTCCTACCACTGCTGTTCCCGAACATTGTGCCATTTTTTCCTATTTTCCCTATTTGTGCCATATTTACCTGTGCCATTATTACTGTGCGCCACTGACAACACATTAAAAAAAAACGAGATAAATGCTGTATATCAATTCCGTGTCGCATAAAACATCAAATTAGTTACACTACCACATTTCTCTCGAGATAACCTTCACCTTAAAAACTCAATGCCATATATAAACACTTAACAGAGTCATGGCAATCCTTTTATTTACCGGTAGAGGATGGTTGTCAACAGTACACTACCAATTCAAATATAAAACAAAAAACAATTAAAATGTTTGAAGGCTTTTCACATCAAGCAGCGGCAACGTATCACCAATAAAAGTTACTTTAATCTCGACGAACACGTGTGTAAAATGCCTTTGAACTGTCAGCTGTATAGAACCGCTTCCGAAGATCAATGCTGAAAAAAGTCTTTGAGCGTGTAAAGCCTGGGGGTCTTGGCAAAGATCATCCTGCTTTGAACATTGTGGACATAATCCCAAACAAAGAAATCCCAAATCCTAAATAACAGAAATCGCATCAATTAATGACTTTCAACACATGCAACTCAAAGAGAAAATAATGACATAATCAAAATGTTAACCTACCACACTACTTCAAATGGAAAAATCGGAAGGAAACCCTCATCAATACTGGAAGAAGGGTAAGAGCTACCGGACTAAAATCTATTCCACTACGAGAGAATATGTTTATTTCAAGTCCTGAACAATTAATAGCGTAAAATCTCCACTGGCTATCTCTTAGTTTTAACATATTCTTTCCTTGAAAATGAGCAAATATGGTTGACTCTACTCAGTACATTACACACAATTTCGGCAAGTCTCTTTTTCACACGACACCAAAAGATTTATTAGATACTAGAAGAGAGGAGAACTCTACCAACCAAACCTGAACAGAATATATATATATATATATATATATATATATATATATATATATGTGTATGTATGTATGTATGTGTGTGTGTATATATATATATATATATGTATTTATGTATGTAAATATTCTTAGATGGAACATATCTGTAGAAGAGACAAAATGAATGAAAAGACAGGAGGAAAACTATACTGAGTTTTTAAATTTAAGGACGGACATTGAATATTCGGCAGGTAAACTGAAAAGGTTAGGTGTTAAAAGATGGTATGTGACGTCATCTAGGATTTAACACCTAAACCTTTCAGTTAACCTGATGAATATTTATGAGCGTTCTTAAATTAAAAAAAATGAGTAACTATCAAATGTATACTTGTTGCAAAATAAAACCAACACATATGGCTTGATAAATTCTGTCGTATAGTTTTCCTCGTCTTTTCATATATATATATATATATATATATATATATATATATATCAACAAAAGTGAACATTTAAGTCAACACTCAGAGGCGACAGGCTGTTTCATGCTAGACGTAATCGTCAGGCGGCCTGACGATTCCGTCTAGCATGAAACAGCTTGTCGCCTTTGAGTGTTGACTTCACTATTCACTTTCATATTTGTATTTACATACGCTCTATCTCTGATTTTGAGCACTTTATCCCATAAATATAGCACACCTTATAACTATATATATATATATATATATATATTCACCGGAAACCAGGGAAAAGGCCCAAAACAACAACAAAATAAGCAAGTGATCTATAACAAACAAGTTTGGTCCTTAACCAAACTTGTACAAGCAAAAGTATTGCTATTCAAATAGACCCTATATCAAATGTTTACGTAGAGTATCACTTGGTCATTGCTAACATGATATTTACGGAAGGCTAAGAAACTAACTTATAAAGCTGTGAGTTTTACATCGAGCACTTTTGTTAATTTTACTATGCTTGCACATGTCATACAATATCTTAAACGCAGGTGTGTTTCTGTGCTTGTATATAAGAAGAAGGGTGCTTTCCGACCATGTGGTCGCGGTTCGAATCTCACCATGGTCGATTTGTCAGGAAGGTGACTTCATGTTGTCGGTCTTGGGAACCGATTCCAGAATGCAGAACATTTGGAAAGTGACTGAAAAGCATACCACAGGTTGACCCAAGCCTTGTGAGTAAAACTGTGTAGAGGGAATATTGTTGATGGTGGTGCTAGCACAAGTCATCGTGACTGAGTTTTTGGAGTCACTGAAGATGTTCAAACTGCTGGTCGTAACAGATTATGCGCTCTAGCCCCAGAAACTGTAACTACGGTCCGTTCAGCATAGTTTCAGTATAAAACAAAGTTTGGGTTCTGAGCAAGCATCTGCGACAGGGATTGGTTAGCTGCCACAGGAGACGGGTATGTCCCAAAAGCGAAAGTAGTCGACCATTATGAAGCAAGAAACAGGGAAAGAAGAAAACCAAAGAGGAAAAGACGACAAACAAAAAGTTATTATGATCAACATTAATACACAAAGATTAATGGATGAAACGATCAGAGACGTAAAAACCGTCTTTAGATGTCATTAGCTTTCCTTTTTTTTTTTCTTGAAAAATTCTAGCCGTGGGGGTCAATTGTGCACGTCATTTATTCTTAATTATAATTATTAATATTTAAAACGATTTTTTTTTTCACAAAGATGGGATCGTTTGACTAAAGGATGTTATATATAACTTCACATACCTTGGTGTCATTCTGCCTACTGACTGCGTCTGAGACAAATAGACAACATACAGGATCCTTACAACATGTGCCGTGTTTGGGACCCTGCGGAAGAGAGTACGGCATTGAAACAATGAGCCATGTTTGGCAGGAGCAACTAGAAACACCAAGCCGCACTCAGGCATAAAAAAAACAATCGCTTCGTGAAAAGGAAGGGATGAAATTTCTATCCGTAAAATAAAATTAAGAAAAAAAAACAACAACAATCAATCAAATGAAACCAAAAAAAAAAAATAAGCATCTACAGTAGATATTTAATTAAGCTGAACTTACTTGGGATCGAACACTGATCGCAGGCATCGGTCATAAATAACGAAACTATTTCAACTACTAAGCAGGTGTACATTTATACTAGAATTAGCTTAATCTGGCACAAGACAAATGACTAAGATAAAAACGCAGATTGTGTTGAATCAATCTTCCAAGTTGAGTAGACATGTCCGTCTTGAAAGTCAGCAACTGAAAACAAGTTATTTTATCTTGTTTTAACCAAAACCCATGAAGGTTATGTTTATGGAAGCAATGTGAGAGAAAGAATATAACTATATAATTATAGGAGTTATTGATATTTTGTATCCACTAGTAGTAGCCGCTGCTTGGCTACGTGCTACAGGAAAGTAGGTTAGTTTTCAATGTATCAAAGAGCAATTTAGCTTTTAAAGGTCGCCAGCTAATCGTACAAAGGTTGTACTTCGTCTCGGTGTATGTTACGATAACTGTAGCATCGGAAAATTGACAAATTTCATCGACTGATTCTCCATCTGTTTATATACACATCTACACACCAGCTTTGAGAAGTCCACCAGCTTTGAGAAGTCCACCAGCTTTGAGAAGTCCACCAGCTTCTCATTGGTTTGCAGACTTGTCGTGTGATTTTGAAAGCTTTCTGATTGGTTAGTCGAACTATTTTTTTTTTAGAAATTAAATTTTTGTCTCATTATGTGTTTATTTCTTTTCTTACATAATGGTTGTCAAAGCTTTCTCATTGGTTGGCCAAACGATGGCTTTGTTTAGTTGGCGATTTTTATTATCTGTCTATTTTTAGAGATGGTGGAATTTTAGTTTTTTTGATATTCATTTTTATTTATTTATTTATAAATTTATATTTAATTATCAGCAAAAACCTACTGGCACGTGTAAGACAATCCTGTTTTAGTCACGAAGCAGGGTTATATATTTAATAAACTTAGTGTAGAACAAGGACAGATGGAGAAACGGTATGAAAATTCTGTTTTTTTAAAGTTAAAAGTTCAGAGGTTATTAGGAACTTTTGATTTTTTGAACAGCAGACACTAGTGTAGACAAACCTACTATGTCATGCACCAAATTATTTTAAAATAATTAATTTTGTATGGCGGCAAATAGACTGCACATGATATATATTTTTTTACTCTATTGATCTTCGGACTCTTGTCCTCATCTTTGTTGTCGTTATCACAACCCCCCGGCATTTATCAGGTGTGTATCGATCTGGGTAACCTACAGGTAATTCTGAACAAGTAGATTGTTCTCGTCCCACTACTTATGTCTAGTGATATCGTCTAGTTTTCTCTCTCTCTCTCTCATATATATATATATATATATATATATATATATATATATATATATATATATATATATAAATAAATAAAGAGATCATTAACGTCAGAGGCGACAGTCTGTTTCATGCTAAAAGCAATCATCAGGACTTCCTCCTGCGTTTATCATGAAACAGATTGTCACCTGTGAGTGTTGACTCCAATATCCACTTTTTATTCTATTCCTGAAATTGAGCACTTTAACACATGAATATAGCATACTTTAAAATTATATATATATATATATATATATATATATATATATATATATATATATATATATATATATTAAATTTATACCCAAATATCAGTAAATTTATAATAACCTTGAACTTTGAATCTACATACAATAAGACCAAGAATTAAAAAAAACAACCGTAGTGAATAGTTCGTAACTTTCAATACTTGACGAATAGATTAAATCATGAAACTGAGTCGTACTGCAAACGTAGATATATGTGTAATTATATATATATATATATATATATATATATATATATATATATATATAATACTTGCTCTGTATCCACTGAGTCCAAGTACACACTACCCAGTCCAGGGATTGGACTCTTATTTACTATGTCACCATATTCACGAACCAATCTTTCATCCACTAGGCTATTGCTCCGTAGGACAATAGTCCAAATATAAATAGTGTAAATAATGACATCTCATCCCAGAAATTCAAACATAAATCACCGTTTTATTTATTTGCTTATATAGTGAGAGATTTTAATAATTATAATACATTTTGTTGTTGATTTAATAGCAATTTTTGTATTGCTAATAAAATGATGGGGAGAGATGAAAAAAATGATGGTCACAGAATTTGCGCATACCGTAAGGGAAGTCGTAGACTCCTCTAATCCATCGAGTCCAGAACAGATGGGCGTGCCTGGTTATGTGAATCTGGATTTTTCCAAGTATCGCAGTTATTCAATACCCATGTTTTATCGTTATGTCGAGTCGTCTGTCCGTATGAATGCCAATAGTACGCAAGACACCGACATGAGATAAACATGCTTTTGTTATTTATAATTTTCAACTTGTGCTTGATGTCTTGACCAGCTTTGTGATTATTGTTAAAAAATTCCATTTTAAAAAAGATAGCTGTGTTTGGTTTATTCATTTTTAATCTTGTCTTGTGTGACCTTCAAGAACAAATGCTCGTTTTGTTGATGGCTTTTATGATTAAATGGCTTACATGCTCAAATAATGTTATTTCTGCACTGAAAGTGTTAACATCATTATCATTTAGATCATTGCTTGGAAGGAACTGGAAATAATCAATTATAAAGGGAAGTAAGCAATGTAAACATTTTAATAGTTTATTTAGTAGTATTTTCTTAATGTAACATATAAATTATATTATTATAGCGTCATATATGAAATAAAAAGATTACAAGTGATGAATCTATATGTTTTTCCCCAGCTATGCTAATAGGCTAGATTGAGCTTTTTTACTTAGGGTCGTAACCAGTCTGTGAGAAGAGAGATTGATAATTCCACAGTCTGGAAAAGGCAGCGTAAAACTACTCCCCCCATTTTTACAAAGAAGGCATAGCAATTCACATATAATTATACTATGTTTTCACAATAATATATACATTATATTCACATATAATAAAGACAAAAGAAATCTGTAAAGAGCCATGTTCGCCTGTCCTGAAGGAACATGACATTATAAAATTAATCACAGAATAGAATATCATAATATAAATTAGGTATCTCCACGAGATCGCTAAAAAAATTAACATACCATGATGAAAACAGTTTTATCGTCAAAATCGTTATGTTATAATTAAGAGGAAGGATCAAAGTATTTTTCGTTATTTAATTAACTTTTTTACTCCTTTTTAGAATATTCGAAATTTTGATTAAACACATTTGTTTTTTTTTTTCGTCAGCGGTTGTATCAACTTTTAGCATAGCAATTTTTCGTCTCCTTTTTGCGGTGACAGACACATTAATTTGGAAATTCTTGCAAAAACCAAATAATGGTCAGGCTTTAATGAAATTTCCAGGACTTATTCACAAACGAATGAAATTATTTTTGAAATTTATTTTATTAGAAAATTTTGAGAAAGATATTAATTTCAATTTTACATGCGTATTTCCCCCCTTTTTAATTTTATGAAAGCATGAGAAATTCATCGATATAATTTTTACTTACTATATTAGTTAAAAGCAGAATTTTTTGAAGAATTTAAATCACCATTTTTATTTGCAGAATCGGACTTGGTCTTACTGAAAATCGGTTCTGAATCGAAAAATAAAAAACGCAATAAAACTAAGACATTATTTAATTAGAGAAGCTTTTAATTGCTTATGTGAGTAATACTTTTAGGAAAAGATTTTTCAATGAAAAATGAATTTTACAAGATTTTCTTTCATTTTTTAACATTTTTTACAATTTAAAATTTATATAGTTTTTGAATATTTTAAAGTTCATTTTCGAGGAGATAATAACTTAGGGAATATTGTTATTAAGGAAAACTATATTTAATAATCATATATTTTAAAGCTTATTACAATCTGAAAACCTTGACTATTTTAAAAGAATTTCTATTGTTTTTTTATATGTATATAGATGAAGAATTTCTGAAGTATGGATGGACAAACGGATAAATCTATTCTTAAAAGGTCAGATGTTTTAAGGGATGTCCTCCCTTACGTGAAAAAACAAAAACCGAAAGAAATTAGCATCTGCTACACCATACTTAACTATGAACACGTTCGGCGCTCAATCCGTCGACAATAAATCGATTAACACGTCAGAAAAAACAACACCCCGTGGTTCAGAAATGATTTCATCCAAAATTTTATGCTATAAGTAAGTAATACTTATTTCAAATCAGATTAAGTTTAAATTTGCTAATTTTCTTCAAATAACATTTCAGAAATATATATTTTATTTTTGCAAGATTTTTAAAACGGAAAATTAAGTTTAGTTTACAAATGTGTAAACAATGGCTGACGTTATCGATTTTACTGGAAGAAATGCAAATTTATTCCAATAAATGTAATTTCTGTCTGAAATATTCCAAAAGATTTTGCTTATCTGCTATAGTAAATTTAATCCTTTAGCTTTCATTTAAAGCTGAACTGAAAGCTTTTTTTATTTTTAAAAAGTCATTTTAAACCTTACGCATACCCAATTCATGGAGCTACCTAATGTAAATAATTAAGAAAGTAGGTTCACTGTGTTATGCTAGGAATTTTCATTATCAAGATCTGTCTTGCATTTTTATAAGTCTGCCATTCTTCTGTGCATTGAATACCGTTACTAAATTTGATCCGATGCTTCTGTTATATATCTTGATATTTTTAGATCATAGTGGCTTTATCGCCTTGCTTGGGTTGAAATGATTAAAGAAAAAGGAAGCCACGGTGGGGTAATGGAAAGCGGTTCGGATTGAGGGAATGGAGAACCGAGTTCGAATTCCAGTCGAAACCGTTACATTCACTTATGTGAAAGTACCCTTGGGAATCATATGAATCCACCTCTTCTCGCCCAGCTATGGGTTAAATAGCGGGACAGAATATCGCCTTCTAGGAAGACAGATCCTTGTTCAAAACTTCCAATGATAGGTAAATAGTCTATCAACCCATAATGAAACAATTCTTCGAAAAATTTCTTATGAAGCTCAAAAGTGCTTAGAAGACATTCAGATTCATATATTAACTAGGAAAAGGCTCCAAATCGAAGAAAAGTAATGAAATAATTAAATCAAGTACTTTCGTTTTCAAGTATATATATAATCATACATTTTCTTTCGATAGAATTTATGGTTACATCTAGCCAGCACAACTGCAAATTGATAAGATCTCGACGCCAGTCTAATACTGTGCTTAAATTCAAAGAGTCTAGGTACCATAGCGAAGAGCTCATCCGAAAAATTACCATGAAAGTATTTGTAGAAAAGACTCAGACAGGCCACCTTACAGCGATGGGAAAGT
>OZ038481.1:121199869-121234869 GCA_964036315.1 Acanthosepion esculentum
GACGAATATTGAAGATCACGCTGGGCAAAACTCGAAATGTCAAATACTACACGGATTTCTTTTAAGCAAATTAATAGGAAAGACTTCAGCATTATGTATAAAACCTGACACTATTTAAATGTTAAAACTATGAAATCTTTATGAAATTATTTATATATTAAAATAAATGGTTCGAAGCAATGAATTCATAAAAGATTTCATTTTTTATCGAGTTTATCTCTTTCGTTTTTAAATCTATAAATGATGAAAATTATTATGGGACTGAAGTATTGTATCCCAATGTTGCCTCGCACTTTATTTTAAAAACTAATCTAAGAAAAATTTCTGAAACTCTGGCTTAAGGCTGCACGAAAAGTCATCCGAAAAGATTAAACATTTTCGTTTTCAAATAAGCTTATTTTGCACGAATATACTTGAAAATTCAACAGAAAATCCTTGATAACAACTCGTTATTTATAGAAAGTTTTATAATCGTAAAGAATAGATTATTGAAATACGCACAGCTGAGATATCGAAGTAACCCAGGATTTTGACCTGTTTCTATTCAGATTTAATTTTTAATAAAAATTGGAAGTTCTGCATAAGACTGGAATGTAGCATTAAATAACTTTTTGAAGTTCATATTTCGTGAAGGAATTCTTCCGTATTATTAAAAATCATAATCTCTTAAATCATTTCTAAATAAGTTTCTGACTAGCATAGTTTATTATTGCCAACATGACAACGAACTTAAAATAAAAAAAACATTAGCCCGAGTATAGAAAGGCATATATTGCCGTTAGCAATTAAGTTTCTTTCATAATTTTAATACGAAGCTCAATCAGCCATTTTTTCGCCGGAAGTAAATTTTCTTTCACATTTGCCGCCATTAATATTTACGGTATAGTTTTTCTTTATTTTCATCAGTCACACTCTGATACATCCCTCTAAACATTTGTGGTTTTAATCGTCATCAAATTTCTATGATGAAAATTCTAAGATAATTTTCATGTAATTCTCGAATAATAAGGAAGAACGAAGTAAAACCAATTTTTGTTACTATGAAGATGGTAAAAGAACAAACACAACGACATCACACAGGTGCATACACAGGTACTTCAGGGTATGTTTACACAGCCAACAAGGTATTTATGAAGATTAATATGATTTTGTAAAAGGCCAGATTCGGGAAAAAAAGAGATGTGAAGATAGTGTTGCTACAATCTACCAATGGTTAGGATTGTCTGTATAAAAAAATCAGTATTCAAACTGTTGTCGCTGATCTAAAATTAAATACGGACTAATATTGCTGGTGAGGAATATACAAGTGCTTTGGAACCCCCTTGAAAGCCTATTAAATATTTATTAGGATGAGTTGCGATTAGTCCGTAGGAGGTTAAGGTGGAGTGAAAAATTTCTAAAATATTAAACTCGTCCACGATAAAGTTAAAGAAAAGAAGAAAGGAGATGTAAATCTATTTTTTGATATTTTAGAAATAGTTGAGGCGACTGACAAAAATTAGTTTATCTTTTTTTTTAGTTTAGTTTTCTGTTCGTACGGCAGGAAATACACTAGATACAGGCAGATTTCTTAATAACACCTTTTATTAATTCGACTGTTACTCTGACTGATTACGTGATACATTGTCCTTTTATTTATAGCTGGCGCACGGACGTAGTAGTGAACATAGGAATACGTGCCAAAATTTAACAGAAAACATGCTCGGTTCTTTTCGAAGGCGTGTTACTTGAAGAGTATAAAGAGTAAGAATTCAAAATTGTTTATTTTGTCTTGTGTTACGTGAAGCACCCCGACCCTGACTCAATAGCTTTTTCCTAATGCAGAACACTGACGAGGTGCCAGTTTTAACAAAACTTTTACAAGTTTTAACAAAATTTATTATATGTATAATTTATAATATGTATAATGTATTATATGTATAATGTATTATATGTATAATGTATTATATGTATAATTTATAATATGTATAATTTATAATATGTATAATGTATAATATGTATAATTTATATATGTATAATTTAGAGTTTAAGAAAAGTTTCATCATCTAAAATCTCTGCCAAATATTGGAATCTACAGTTTTCAGTGTCAAAATTTTACTCGACTAACGAATGCTACAAACATGTACCAAACTTAATTTTATGATCAATTTTTCTGCTATTTGTGCAGTCGGGTATGTCAGATAATTTTATTCAAAATAAGGCCCTATTAATTATTTCACATAAATATATAATAGTGTAATTCCAAGTTAAAATTTCAAGGTTTCTTTTAATGCCATATTCATCACAACGTTTCGACCTTTGTACGCTCCGGCCTTCTTCAGGTGGTTGGAATGTCGAACTGAACCCTTTATTTCGCTCCCTGGGTTAGACTGTTCTAGTTCCACGCGCCATGTCTAATGGATGTCAATTATCAGTTATTTCCTGTTAATTCCCTCTTCAAGTTCTCCACCGCCATAACCAGGTATTGAACTCACACTCTTTGGGTCCTGTAACTGGATCTAACTAATGCCTTTATCCACTGTGCCATGTGTCCTTGAGAAAGTTGCTTACTTCTGCTATTCAAAACTATTTATCCTATCTTAACAATATCAAAATAACTACAACCACATCTAAAAATACTACGGATATGATCAGAACCCAAAATACCCATAACATTAATAATTGTGAAACGGGTATATATGTAATAACAATAAACTGTCACTACTGCTCCGCACAATACATTGAGGAAACTTGCAAAAATAAAAAAAACGTGTCTGTGAGCATAAAAATGATCGTATGCACAGAAATTTATCAAATTAGTCATACATAGAAATAAATTCGACAGGTTTGATCTAAGGAATGCCAGAAAGTAAGTTACTTAGACGGAAAAATTCTTGAGAGTGCTGCTATCGAATCTTGTCAAAATGTAAATCTGCGCTCCAGATTTTTTTTCAAATACCTCTGTTCCTGAAACAATTACATTTTCCCGAAACGAACATATATGACTATAAAAATGTTAAAAATTAAAAGAAAACAATCATAACACCCTTTTATGTAAAATATATAAATAATTAAATAAATCCTAAACTAAAATAATATAAATATTAATTACATTATAAAAAAAATTCAACAACATTTACTCACTCTTGTTTATTCGACATTATATTCCATCATTTAACATCATTTATAATTTAGCTTCTTAGTCTGATGAATATTTATGAGAGTTTTTCGAACTTAATTTTTTTCTTTTCTTTTTTTTATAAATACTTGTTTCCAAATAAAATCCTTACATTTGGTTTGATAAAGTCCACTGTAGGACAAAACGCGTCGGCCGATATAAGTTTTCCTTTTCTCTTTATGTATATTGTCCTATTACAGATATAGTTTTAGTTATATCTGAAATTTTACACGCACATATATGTCGAAGCTTAGTAAAAAAAAAAAGTCTTCGTTCAGCAACAGAATACATTTAGCAAATTTCAAGCTATTGTCAATTTTAGCCAATTTCTTGAACCATCTCTTTTTATGCAGCCCTAAAGCATCAGACTGTTACCCCCCCCCAAACAGCACAGTTTTCGTTGTATAACATGGGCCATTTCGCTTTTCTGTGGGACTTCTGATAAAACCAGACTTAGAATCCGACTCCATCTTTGTTTCATCACCGAATGTCATATTATCGTAAGCATCTGCCCCCCTCCTCCAGTTCATACTACTTTGACCAACTTAATGTTGCGTTCAAATGCTTTTTGTATAAAGTTGGTTTCTTCGTTTGAATGATCCTCTTTAGTCGATGTTCTTGAAACCTGATCTTAGTGTTATCTACTGACACCAAATTGAACAAGTCGCACTCATCCATCACTTGTCTATCGGTCTTCACTCTTGTCCTGATCAGTCTCCGTATTATCCTATGCTTCAGTTTTCAAAGGCGACCATAATTTGATCGATTCCAAACACTTCCAGTGCTTCGGATTTCTGAAATGCCACTGCTAGACATTTCAAGCTCCTTAGCGATCGCTCGCTGGTTCATATTCTTGGCCATCTTCATCCTGCTTTCTTTGGAAATCTTCGCCATGATTTCAAGTAACGGAAGAATACAGGAAAAGTAATCATTTACTGATACTGATTAATCCATATCTGGGAGGGAGAAGACGTGGATTTATATCTGACCCAACGCTATTTGCGCATGTGAATATAATGAACCAGACTAGATCTCGGCTCTCTGATTTCCAATTCCGAGCTGTTATTCCTTACACCACCCGCACATCCAAGCCTACAGCACCTGGTATTCCAAATTGGTCATCATTCAATAAAGTGACGTTGCTTAACTTCAGTGATCATACCAGAACCGGTATTTCAACGTGATATGTTCAATATGTGGGAGTATAGAAAACCGTTATGCTTTTTCAGGATCACTACTGCTCTCAAATGATTTCAAATGTTTTGAAATCATCTCTACATAGTCTTGTCCATCAAGCAGAACGTTTTACGTTATAAGCCTGGATCTTTGACACCATTCGCATTTGATATTTAATATTTTAGGTATTATATTCTAGCAATTAGTATTGGTGAAAAATCGTCAGCAAACTTTCTGAGAATGAAATAATAATCAAAGAAAAGTGATAGTGGACTATATAATAAAATACGTGGCCTGGCCCAGAATGATAAACTACTGGTCAGATCTGATGACACGAACTGAGTGGGTGTGGCTTGGGTATGGAATTCTGACCGTGATGGATTCTCTAATTTTTTATATACAAAAAAAAAACCGGCGAAGACACGGAGACGGCTGAAAGAATTGGAAGGGTGAAGATACCTGTCAGACCCAGGGATCCCTAGACATGGGCAGTGAAAGGCGAAAAATCTAGCCCCGTAGACTAAGTTCGAAATTCTCTGTAGGTTAATCTGATCGACACACACCTGATGATATGCGGAAAGAACAACGGTGGAAATATTGTGATTGCAGCAACAAACCTCATCCGTTAAATTGACACAGAAATTCTGACAGAATTCTTACATTTTTATTATAATCACGTTAAGACCATATCACGAAGAAAAAAGGTTCCTGTATGATCACCGGAGTAAAACAAAGTTGAGAAAGTTGGAAAAATTGCATTATATATATATATATATATATATATATATATATATATATAATTTTAAAGTGCGCTATATTTATTGGACAAAGTGCTCAATATCAGAGATAGAGAGTATGTAAAAATAAATAAAAAAGTGAACATTGAAGTCAACACCCAGAGGCGACAGGCTGTTTTATGCTTGACGCAATCGATTGTCGCCTCTGAGTGTTGACGTCAATGTTCACTTTATATATATATATATATATATATGTGTGTGTGTGTGTGTGTGTGTGTGTACTAGGCTAGTATCGCACCTACAATGGCCCCTGCTAGCATGCATAAGTGTAAAACGAAAGGCACCATCCACTGCTGACCCTCATTTATCGTTCACGATAGGAGAGCCCATTATATATATATATATATATATATATATATATATATATATATATTTCACGATTCAATAAGATTTTCAGATTAAGTCTTTAAAAATAAAAATAAAAAGTTGAGTGCGTTGATGAACACTTGTTACCTGGCCATATACGAGACCTCATGGTCGAAACCAAAGTATTGCGGTAGGATATAGTTTTTTTACTATATCTATATATAT
Organism: Acanthosepion esculentum; assembly: GCA_964036315.1. Classification (NCBI taxonomy): domain Eukaryota; kingdom Metazoa; phylum Mollusca; class Cephalopoda; order Sepiida; family Sepiidae; genus Acanthosepion; species Acanthosepion esculentum. The sequence continues at coordinate 121,205,531 of OZ038481.1, forward strand.
ATATATATATATATATATATATATATATATATATATATATATATATATATATCTATATATATATATATATATATATATATATCTATATATATATATATATATGTGTGTGTGTGTGTGTGTGTGTGTAAGTGATGATTCAAATAGATAGCAACACAACAGTGTTATTAATGATGAACTTGTTAACATGCAGCATCAGTTTAAAAAACAACTCTCCATAAGAAGCGGAGAGAGACATTAAAAGCGAATTAAAAAAGAAATCAAAGTGCAATTGCCAGTTTCACACTACGGAGATCAGAGGGGCTGACGGAGGGCGTAACCATGAGAAAAATGGAAAAGGAAATTAGTAAGCCAGTCACAATCTACTTCGAACTACGACTATTGGTAATGCCGTATATCCATTTCTAACCACGTTCTGTCTCTGGCAAGCTATTCTCACATAATTTCTCGTTCAGGCAGTTGCATCGCAATAATTGCCATCACAAGTGTCAATACAGACAGCGCATAATGTGACTTTATGTGCAGGTTGCAGCGAAATTAACAAGGACGCCATTAACAATAGCAAGTTAACGTTTATTTAAAAGAACAATAGTAGTTTTTCACAGTAAACAGAACCCTATTTAGACACACTATGCATGATCATAAAACTAGATTTTTTTAATGCCATGTCCATTTAGGACGTAGACGATCATCTTTATTATCTGTGAATTGACATGGAATCTAGGGAAGAATAGTAAAGTGGTTTATCTTTTCCTTAGTCATGGTTTTAAATTCAGAATAAGCAAGCGTGCTACTCGATTGGCTATTAGGTCTCATCGTTTTACTGTTGAATTAGTTAGATATAACCACAAGTTCCATTCTAATAGTTTAGCTTCTTTCAATTCTGGCCCAGTCTCTTGCTTCCCTGCAACCTACGTTCTTCAAAAATTTTAATGCAATGCCAATCCCCATTTTCTGTTTTCCTGAATTCTATTCTTTATTGTCCTTTCTCCCCACTAAAGACTTCTCATTTCCCGCAACCTCTTCGGTTTTTGTGGCATTATCGCTTTGCTTGAAAAGAAATGATTAAAAAAACATTTTTTCATATACTGGTTGCCATCAAGGGTTAGTCTGGTCTTCTCTGCTATTTAACCAATAAATGACTGGAGAAATGATGAATTTATGCTTTTAGCAATGGAATATTTAGAGATTTAACGGAACTGAGTTGGCCGAAATTTGAACTCTGCTCGCCGATTCAACTTTAATATATGATTTAAGTTGGTTCCCTGTGTCGTGCCAGAAAACGTTTCTCGACCGAGTCCATCCTCTGAACAATCAAGAGTGTGAGACTCACCTTTGCAAGGAGATTTCCAACTAGCATCCAGTTGGCTGGCAAAAATAAACAGGATTGTAACTCAATACATTTCCCTCTTTTGAATAGTTACAATATGCAGGATATTTATTGAGCCCAATATCCACACCGGAATCATCAGCCAATCAGAACTTACAGAATAGGCTTGCCCGGGTAAGAGAATGGAATCTCCCAGGCTATTATATAAACCACCTACCAATTTGACCAGCATATAAACTTGGTCTGTCAGACTCAACTTCTATTACAGTCGAGTACTGTCTGTTGCTATTACCAAATTCTACAACTTCAAATCTATAAATCAATCATTCGCCCTTACATGGAATACAGTTGCCATATATGGTCTTGTGCCCCCGCTGTTTGTCTACAGTGGCTCTCTCACAGACGTGCCGTCGACTCTCTCTGTCTTTTCTACAAAGACTTTCACGGTAACTACTCCGACGAGCTACTTTCGCTAATACCCAAATCGCATGAATTTAAACGTGATACTAGGCTGGCATCTCGGTCCCACCCTTTCACTGTCAAAACAGTTAAATGTAACGGTCTCTTCTACTCCAATAGCTTCATGAGTCGCACTTCCCGTCTGTGAAACTCCCTTCCTCTTACTTGATTCCCTGATAGATATAATATTCAAATATTCAAATGTAATGTCAACCGACACCTTCTGATACCTTGATCCTGTCCCCGTCCTTCTCTTTATCCCTCCCTCAAACACCCCTCCTTACCCTTGCTCTCACTCTCTGTGACCTCTTGCGTTGTAGTGGCAGTCCCGCCTTGCTTGAGGGTGAAATGCGTAAAAAATATATATGTTATTTCAGAAAGTAAGAGGGTGATAGAGAGAACGGACCTTAAGACGTCGGCCAGTGACTAGCCATCGCCATGTCTTGGCTTGTCTCTGCTGAAGCCATAACACGCCAAGGAATCTGAGAGTGGAAAGGCGGCTACACTATTCTATCGCTACCATTGTGCTGATGATATTTTATATTTTCTAATAAAACTTAGAGGCAAAATCTATCAACGCAAACTGGATTCCAACCGCTACCCCTAATTTCGAGTCGTCAAAGTTCTGACCAGTATAGAGGGGAGCCACATCACGTCTGCGAGAAAGTGACTGTAGACTAGACGCTTGATCAGGACCTATCGCATTGCATATCCTTCTCTGTATTTTGTCAAGGACCCCGAGATGAAAAGCGAGGACACCAGAATGGAAAGAAAACCACAGAAAAATTATTCCTCGTTCGTTCAATCTGTGATGCAGTGTTAGAGACTGAGGAATTGCCGACAGACCACAAGGAACCAAAGACGACATGCAACACAATACGTATTTTGCCGTGTGCTGTCCTTAGCTAATATTAAGATTAGGTGTGAGTTTTCTTTTTATATTCTAAAGTTGAACGACAAAAACGGTCACAAATATGATTGAAAAAAGATTTTGATTTACAGACTTTTACTCAAATTGTTGATAACACTTTACAAAACAATTTGGAAAGCAACCTTTTTTCGTTTTTATTTATTAATTCTTTTAAAGCCAAGACACTTCATGACACTGACAACTATGACTCTCGACAGATTCCATTTGTTTATTCAAAGTCAACTACCAAGCATTCTTGGGAAATATATTAGAGTAGTTTCTCGTTGCTTTCATGTCATAATACCTTGTTTTGCAACAGCGCTCTTTCAATCGAAAAAGAAAACGATGTATTACTGACATTATTTGGACTATTATCCGCATCTTCATGACCATATCCACAACGTTTCGGCCGTTGCACGCTCCGGCCTTTTTCAACGACACATGGCCCAGTGGATAAAAACATTGGTTAGATCCAGTGACTAGACACAAAGAGATGTAAGTTCAATACCAGGCCACAGCAATGGTGAACCAATAGGACCTGGAGAGTTGAGTTAAAGAGAAATAACTAAGACATCCGGAAGAAGCATGGCATGTAGAACTAGAACAATACATCTTGGTGGACGAAATAAAGTGTTCAGTTCTAAATTCCAATCGCCTGAAGAAGGCCAGAGCGTACAACGGTCGAAACGTTGTGAATATGACAATGAAGATGAGGATAACAGTCCGAATGACGTAAATAATGCAAAATCATAATACATCATCTCAGAGATATAGACAGAAAACGATGTATTTATTACAAGCTTTTATTTAAATATGTACTTGTCAGGAAGTAATAATTGGTGAACAGGGAAAGCCATAGCTTTTGAAAAATCACCAATAGAAGAGTCCATTTCATTATAAAACCAGAAAGAGAAAAGTCCATTTCACTACGCAAGACTTCTCTTTGGCTTGGAATAGAGACATTTTCTTCTATTGGTTGCCACTCAAGGCTAGAAGAGTCAGTCTATTTTTGACGAAATATTGGTGTTAGATCCTATGATAACACGGGGTCACCGGGCGGAGGGATTCCTAAACTAAAGTTTCCCTCAATATAGTCAACGTCCAATATGTTTGTAGCCCAGGCGAGGCTTCAAGTTGCATATCGGCTATAGTTTGACCTGGAGAAGAATGTGCTACACATGAATGGATACCTATTGAAGTATTTAGAAGGATCTGATCATGGACTCAGCAGCACATCGACCCTACAACCACACCCGGTAATAGGACTGATGATGATGACGATGAGAATAAAACTTAATAGCGATTATAAAAAGAGGTAAAAGAAATAACAGTCAAAAATGAATAATAATAGCAATGATTCGCCTAAGAAATTTCCAACCGAATAAATCTTGATTAAACCAGGCAATTGCCAAAAATAAAACTGAAAGCATCTATTTAAGAATCTAAAATCTTCAATCTCGATCGAGACGACATCTATTATGTTTATCACGTTTCAACTCATATTGTCTATTTAAAATTCTATGAAAATATTTCCTTAATAGCAGCTGACATATTTTAAATATTGTTAATCATTTGAAGGTGTTTCTTTTTTATCCTGTTACGATCAACAATATTTTCCAGTGTCAATAGTTTAATTCTAAAACATTCAGAATCAGTGTTTATCACATTTTCTTTAAAAAAAATGGCCGTACATTCATTCATTCAGTTGAGATGTTTATAAGCAATTTATACTGGAAAAACCAAACGATAGAAAAAAGGGAAAAAGAAAAGAAAAAAAAGCATGCAAAAAAGCCAGCAAGCTACGTCTTGCAACCAGAATGTCGTGTTTTATTAGCGCTGGAAAAAAAGGAATTGAAATATCATTACCTTCTTTTGTGTATTCCCTCGGAGACTTTCCTTTACTGGATAGAGTTTACAACCATAAGCTGGTAAGTGTTTGCAAATTTTAATGTAGAGCTGTTTTAACTTCACCTCGTTATCATAGTATGGCGTGTGCCACAATTTCTTCTGTTTGTCCTGGAAGATGGAAACACAAATTAACAATGGCATTAGGTGGGTAGTCCATGTAGAGAGTGTGACAAAAAGCACAACAAAAACGTCTGGAATTCATCCATAGAAATAAAGTGAAAACTACAAGTTTTAATTAACCCTATCCCAGAAACGTTATTTTGGAGTTGTGAAAGACATTTTGTCTGCCAATTTTTTAAAAAGCAATACGTCTCCCAATAATGGTTTCAGTTATTTGAAACTTTACAGAATTATTATTTTTTCTTTTGTCTTTTCTTTTAAATTTTCATTGTGTCTTGAATTGGTCATATCAAACATGAAAGTAAATAAAATAAGGCTTCAATGTAACAACAAAGAATTCATGCTGAATGTACTCTAAAATATTTGTGTACTCAACTCATAAAGAACATGTATTAGAAGGCTAAAGTAAGAAAATCTAAAATTTAACAAAAAAAACAAAAATACACAATTCTACACTTAGCAATTCTGCACTTATACTGACGCCAGGAGTTATGGAAGAGAAGAAGCATTCATTATAGTTAAAGTCTTACGGCCATATCAAGTCGAAACATCGGTTCCCGTACTATCACCGAAGTTAAGCAACGTCAAGCCTGGTCAGTACATAGATTGATAACCGCTTGGGAATATCAGGTGTTGTGATCTTGGAGAGTGCGGTAGCGTAATGGATAATGTCTTTAGATTTTTAATCGAAGAGCCGAATTCCAATTCCAGTTGACCATGTTATGTTCACTTACGCGCAAATAACCTTGGGAAAGCTATGAATCAACTTCTTATCCCCCAACTATGGGTTAATTCATAAAGCTTGTATCCCTAAAATTATTATTACCTAAAAAAAGTTCTAATCTAAATTATTTTCTGGCTTTAAATAACCTGCACAGGGTTGACAAGCCGTCGAAAACGAATAGATCAATCTGCAACAAGAAGATGATGTTTCAGCAGAATAATAGGCATCCACATAATGCCGAAACTAATCATTAACCATTACTAAATCTATCTTCTACTGAATATGCATGTTCTATGATTCGACGATTCTAGAGTCGTTTAGCTAGCTCCACGTACCACTTTTGCTTCAACATTGGCAGAAGGCATAGAATACAGGAACGCGTGTGGTCATTCTTCCTCTGTGTGAACATATGCACCCGAGGGTACAAGCCTGGGTTAAAGCCTTAGAACACTGATTCCCAATGTGGGTTTGGTTTATTTGGTTTATTTTGTTTTACGGCATATCAACCTCAATGGGTTATTTAATGCCGACAACATTTTTAGGATATATTCGTATGAATAGAATATGTATTCTTTGGTTTAGATTCCGGTGTATATTGAGCGACCACTACTATTAGTTTCATGCGCCAACAAACAATCAGCAGGCAAATGCCAAATGGCCATTTTTATGCATCCACTCAGCTAGTCCAAGATGTTACAATGAACGTATCTGATGCCTCTATAGTATACACACACCAAGAAAGAACTCACCGATCGAGTTATATATATATATATATATATATATATATAAAATGTTATATATATTATTTATATATTATATATGCGCGGTACTTATTGGACAGCGCTCAATATCAGTGAGAAAGGTAACATATTTAGTTGGATTGATGTGAGTTTGTCAAACTCGCTTCAATCCAGCTATATATATATATATATATATATATATATATACACACACACACACATAGGCAGCCTACTTTCATTCAAACAGGTTTGGTTAAATAACTTTCAAGCTCACGGATATATATATATATATATATATATATATATATATATATATATATATATATATATATATATATATATATATATATATATATATATATATATATATATATATATATATATATATATATATGAGTGTGAGGACACATGGCACGGTGGATAAAGGCGTTGATTAGTTCCAGTGACAGGACCCAAAAACTGTGAGTTCAATACCCGGTTAAGGCAGTGGAGAATTTGGAGAGGGGAATTAACAGGAGATAACTGATATCCATTAAACATGGCACGTGGAAGTAGAACAGTTTGCCCCACTGAGCGAAATAAAGGGTTCAGTTCGATATTCCAACCACCTGAAGAAGGCCGGAGAGTACAACGGCCAAAACGTTGTAATAAATATGGCGACAAAGATAAGGACAATAGTCCGAATTATGTAAATAGTGTACATAATACCTCATTTCAGAAATATAGACAGATACATTTTCTTTGTTAACACTCGCGAATTCAGTAGCGGGTAGACGCAGATTTACACTATTTGAAGAAAAGAAAACAGGGATGTCTACTCAAATCTGTCCACTAAATTTGACGTTTAAAGTAATAAGAAATAATGTTGTGTTATAATACACTCCTACTTTTAAAAATACGAAAATAAAAGCTTAACAGAATTGGGCTTCAAGAGATCTGAACACGAGATGAGCGTTTCTTCAATAGGCTAATTGAAATTTGGTTAGCCGTGATAGCTTTTTATGACGGAGTAGTTTAAAGCACACCAGGCCACTTTCAAGTGGTTACTCCCCATAGGGATATTCAGGTTTGAACCCAGCTGGAAGGAACAATTCCTTTCTTAAGACTCTCATATGCACAACCATTAGATATAAATTTACACTGTTCAGAAAATAAAGACATCTACTGAAATACGTGTATCCACTAAATATACAACGATATAAAAATAAGAAAGAAATGAAAATGAAACGTCCGCCACATATTTGTCTGTGGACACACGTCTAAACATCTTTAAGCGTGCTAGTTAATCATCGAAGTAATTGCATTTTATAGCCTTAAGCTCCAAATTTACTGGCTACTCTATATCTTTGTTGAAGTTATATTTAGGTTACAGGAAATAAGAGAGGATAACTTTCTAAATAAGGTATTTGTCAGTTGCTGCGTAGAGTAACAAAATTCTGTCGGCTAAAAAACTTTTTATATGATTTAATAACCAATAAAAACAAGAGTAACAAAATGGCTCGGTTGTTCTCACAAATTATGTGATCATTGGGCTTACTTCCTCTGCTGTACACGCATAAAAAAATGGCCAGGGTTTTACAAATTTTACAAAATTAGCAGCCTTATGAGGAAGATCAAATACAAAATTTGTTTTAACTTTTATTCACAAGCTACTTTTCTTCATCCAGTGCAAGGTCAATGAATCACCAAAGATATTTTTGTGATGTCAATGAATACTCGTCACTTTCGTAAATGCTCGTTGTAGTAGAGACTTTGTAATCGCAGATACAACTATATAACGCAGTTGAACAATGCTGGTGTCAGACGCCTTCCAATAACACTCGCACTAATAGCACTTACTCGATAATACTCACTCGAATAGTAATCCGTAGGGTGATCCGAATAGAGAAATACTATAGAGTGCAGAGAAGAGAATAGTGGTTCGTATAGTAATAGAGGATAGAGTAGAAATAGAGATCCGGAGATCATTTAGATGTCACGCGTCTTCCTATATATGCGTTTCCTCTATAGTCACGTGATCCACTTAATTCAATAATAGGATCGCTTGTGTTTACTCACTAGCGATCTATGTTCAAACTCAAGTGCCGGCAGCGACATTTTATTCCTATATAACAGATATATAGGATAGAAAACAGTTGAGGTTCGACCTCAAAGGGTTAAGATTGTAATGATTAGGGAAGTATCCGCTGGGAAATCTGTTCTCCAATGCAACAGTTCCGGGGAAGAAGCTGTTTGTGCGGGACTTCCTTCTCACCAATAAATTATAAAGAGAATAAAGATGCGCCGATTCAGTTGACGTGACATGACGGGTTCTAACGCCGATTCAGTTGACGTGACATGACGGGTTCTAACTCGAAATGTCTGGACTGGTAGAAACAAAGAATGTAGTTCGCCCGAACATGTCTGAAATTTGCGACAGACTAGCGAGAGGCCAACAACGTTTCACTTGTGGGAAAGGGGCTGTAGGGTGGAAAACAATTCATCACCTACAAGACTGCAGAAACACTTTTGAACAACACCGAGGCTGGAAAGCGAAGACTAGGCAGCTCCGGCCTAGATGTGCCAGCAAAAGATCCCCGGGATTAGATGTCTTATATTTTGTTTTAAAGGTGTATTGTGCTAGACTATTTTTCTCTCCAGGGTATCTTACATATCTATAAGTCTACAATTCGTCCATGCTTAGAATATTGCTGCCACATAGGATCCGCTGCTCTTGCACTTTATCTAGAGCTCCTTGATAAAATTCAAAGAAGAATCAGCAATATTACTGGCCCCGATCTGACATCTCGGCTTCAGTCACTTTCCCACCTCTGTAAGGTTGCCCCCACTGCCTTTTCTATATATACTTTCATAGTAATTGTCCGAACGAGCACTTCACTATGGTACCTAGACACTTTGAATTTAAGCGCAGTATCTGTCTATATCTCTGAGATGAGGTATTATGATTACTTACATTATTTATATTATTCGGACTGTTATCCTCATCTTTATTGCCATATTCACAACAGTTTTTGGCCGTTGTACGCTCCTGCCTTTCTTCAGGAACGTACCCCTTTATTTCGACCACCGGGTTAGATTGTTCTAGTTCCACATGCCATGCATCTGACACATCCGTAAGAAGTGTGGCACGTGGAACTAGAACAATCTACCCCAGTGGACGAAGTAAAGGGCTATAATAATGTAAGTTAAGCGCAGCACTATAGAATGGCGATGAGGTCTTACCAATTTGCAGTTGAGCTCGGTAGATTTAAGCATAAATTCGATGCTAACAGTTTCTTTTCTCGCATTTCTCACATGTGGAACTTCCTTGCTTGCGGTGAACTCGATTAAAAAAATATTAAACAGTTTTCTTTTTGATTGAAAGCGTGTTTCTCAATGTGTTGATCTCTAGATAAGAAAAAAAAAAGAGGCGATGATTACTATGCATTTATTCCGACGGGTGTCGGAAATAGGCGAAAAGACACGAGTGAAGCCTCTTTTCGCTGCTCATGGAAATGACTTTACTACGTTTAAACTCGAACAGAGTCCATGAAGTAGGAAGATTTTGACTTCTGCCTGGTAAAAAGTTTGCTTGCAGAAAGTAATCGATGGTTATTGATTTGTAACATTTTGTGACGCGGTAGACTGAGGCTTGATTCGTTTTGATTGGAAGTTCGAATTTAGAAAATCATGGTTCACATTGGAAGACCAAAATAGTTATTAACATGATCCTTACAAAAAAAAAAAACAGAAGAAAGAAAAAGAGGACATTAGTTCAAGGGTTTATCGTACAATAATGTTCAGGAGGTATTAAAACAAAATAGACATTGTAGGGAGACTACAGTTGTTTCCCTTGGGTCGGGCTAACGGAAGTTCAGCCCCTTAGAGGCGAGAACTCTCCTGTCCCTTCTTTCGTCACTTCCGTTTTTAGGAAGCTCTGCCCTTTTTTACTTGCGACCACCGGAGTCCACACACGTGGAAATTGGTCTGCTGGTACCCAGCCTATCGTGGAGAAAGAAGTAAGTCCTGTTAACTCATCTATGGACAGTCAACGGCCGTAAAGTTGGTATGGCATTTCTCTGTTCTCGTTAAACACCCTCGGTCCTTTGGACTATATGAACAATCTTGTGTTTGGGACATGTAAACCTTTTTAACATGTGTATATAATTTGTTTGCATTATTAAATGTCTTGTTGGGTACGGTCCCGTATTTCGTCTTTCTGTATCCTCATTCGGTGTTAGTGTATCAATGGCTACACTAATGCCAATATTAGTATCGGTGTCCGGTTAATGGAAGGCTACAGCGTATTATTCTTCCTAACACGAAATAGCCCTTAAATTGTAGCTAGCTGGTACACCCCATACTAATAACATATAGAAAACAAATTATAAAAGGAATCTGACTTCATTTTATTTTTTTGTTAAATATTTTTCTTAAGCTTCTATTTTGTCTAATGCCCTTATAATATTATTATTATTATTTTGATTTTTCTAATTTCTTTTACTACCTACTATACTCCCTCCTGATGATAGTAGTCGTGGCTCCAAGGGGCACAATCCTATGGTTACAGAGAATTTTAGTTGAGTTCCACCACGGAATATGTGAGCGAGCGGCGCTATATTGAGTTTGATTTGCTACCTCTTCGTCACCGAGGCCCGTTGGAACAGTTGGTATGACGTTTGCTTGATAACTCAACTGTCAGGGTAGTAGTGGATGCGCACTGCTGATGAGTCCCAAATATAGGACGAAACGACCGTCCAGTGCTTTCTGCATTCTGCTGAGGTTTCTTACAGACTCAATGAATTACTTAATCATAATTATCAATACCTCCTAACAATTTCTATTATATTCTATCATATATATATTATATATATATATATATATATATATATATATATATATGATGTCCCTTGTCAAAGCTGACAACGATTCAAGCAACGTTTTCCAAGTTATTACTGCTGAAAACAATGAAACAAAAATCAATGAAACCACAAAACAGGAGAGGTTTCCTGTTTTGAATTGGGTTTTCAGCTTCTTCTAAAATTCTCCCGGTGACTCCTTGCGTCTTAGTAGCATTACGCCTTACTTGGGGTGAATTGATTAAAAAAATTACATTAAAATAAAAGCAAACTGATCCTAAGATATGAGGCAGAAAGAAAGAAAACTTGAAAAGGAATCTACCTTCACTTAAAGAAAGAGTCCAAGGAATACATATTTATTTGTAAAGAATGTTTAGAAGAATACGGGAGGTTGAGTTTTCTGAAGTTAATCTTATGAATTTCAAAGACGATGTAAAATATTTTTGGTGGGGCTCGGTTCAACTTTTTGGCAGCTTTTCATGATCTTGAAAACAATTATATATATATATATATATATATATATATATATATATATATATATGTGTGTGTGTGTGTGTGTGTGTGTGTGTGCAGGACGAGATAATAAGTAAATAAGAACTGTTCAACAATTGGATATAAGAATAGAAGACTTATTTTCCTAAATAAGATTGTCTGAGAAGGGAGTACAGAAAGATAACACAACCAAATGAAACTTAAATAACTTTTCTCAAGAAAGTAATTAAATAAAATGGAAACGAAAAAAAAAAAAGATAATTATTTACAGCTGCTATATTTTCTTCTCTTTTTGAAGAGTTGATGGCGAATTCTTTTGGAAGATAAAGATTCTTATCAATACACACATGGAAACCTATTACCCGCTTTTCCAATTAAGTCGCAACCTGAAATCCTTTGGGTCAACCTTGTCGCCATCATACTTTAAAACTTCCTCTGATCATCAATTTCACTAAAACAATTCGGTCGTATTTTGGGGAAAAAATTAACATTGTGGTAGATTAAAACCTCTGTTAATCTACACTTATGCTACAGCTAATTTTGTTGCTAATAATAATAATAATGATGGAGTAAAAGAGAAGGAAAAAACATGCCACATAGTAGACTTTGCGGTTTAAGTCATTGATAGAGCAAATAAAGTGAAAATGAGAGGTCAGTACGTTGAATTTACCAGAAAACCTTAGGTGGTTGTAGGACATGAATTTGACAGTAGTTATAAAACCACTCGGAACGGTCCCAAAGAACCTAGGCGAGAGACTAGAAATTAGGGGACGTGTTTGAACAATCAAGAGAATAGAATTGTTGAAAATAACAAAAATACTGAGAAGGATGCTGATGTATTGTCATGATTTGTTGTCCCTTAATCTCAATTTTAAGACACCAGTTACTCCTGGGATGAACGCTCAAAGAATGAGTGGTAATCATAGTAGTAATTTCCTATAAATTTTCCCGCAAAGAAATACTATCATGTGGTTCCATAAATAGGTTATGTTTCCCTATATAAGGAATTCAGACAATACCCATAGGTTTTTTCTTTTAATAATAAACGTGTACATCAGAGAGGTAGACGACAATGTGCACAGCAGAGAGGCAGACGACAACGTCTACAGAGGACAGGCCGACAATACCGTCTACAGCAGGGAAGTCGACGATAATGTCTACAACAGAGAGGCCGACGATAACGTCTACAGCGGAGAGGCCGACGATAACGTCTACAGCGGAGAGGCCGACGATAACGTCTACAGCGGAGAGGCCGACGACAACGTCTACAGCGGAGAGGCAGACGACAACGTCTACAGCGGAGAGGACGACGACAACGTCTACAGCGGAGAGGCCGACGGCAACGTCTACAGCGGAGAGGCAGACGACAACGTCTACAGCGGAGAGGACGACGACAACGTCTACAGCGGAGAGGCAGACGACAACGTCTACAGCGGAGAGGCAGACGACAACGTCTACAGCGGAGAGGCCGACGACAACGTCTACAGCGGAGAGGTCGACGACAACGTCTACAGCGGAGAGGACGACGACAACGTCTACAGCGGAGAGGCCGACGGCAACGTCTACAGCGGAGAGGCCGACGGCAACGTCTACAGCGGAGAGGCAGACGACAACGTCTACAGCGGAGAGGCCGACGACAACGTCTACAGCGGAGAGGCAGACGACAACGTCTACAGCGGAGAGGTCGACGACAACGTCTACAGCGGAGAGGACGACGACAACGTCTACAGCAGAGAGGACGACGACAACGTCTACAGCAGAGAGGACGACGACAACGTCTACAGCGGAGAGGCCGACGATAAAGTCTACAGCAGAGAGACCGACGATAAAGTCTTCAGAAGAGAGGCCGACGATAAGGTCGACATCTGAAAGACTGACTAAACCACGTATCCCAGGAAGTCCATCAAACAGATCATTTAAAACTGCGTGTAAAATACAACAATGGTTGTAACAATTCATCTTAGATCTTCAGAAAGCCGTTAACTAATTAGCATGACTTAGGTTTGGGCACAAGACTGCAAGTATTGAGCACTTAGTGAGAATCCCACTCCTTACACATGATGTACAATTTTGCTAATCATTGCCCCACGATGAATCGCTCATGTTTTGACGAAGTTTATCTTAGTTTGGCACAAGGCTATAATATAGAACATCAATTAAAGATCGGACTCAATACTCAGTAGTATTGATCCACCAGAGTAGTACGTTAACCATTATCCCACCATGAGATTCTCTCAAATACAAAGCGTAACTTAGTTTTACAAAAATTACGTCACCCAGAGAGGATCGAATTCATTATTCAGTCGTAATAGTCAGCTAAACGAACTCAGTAACCATTACCCTACGATGTCAGTCAGTTATGTGCGATACATGACTGACGAGGCAGATTTTTCCCCCAGTAGGTTGCCATTTCTTTCTGCAGTAAACCAGTTGCTATCCAAGGCTATAGAACCCGGTCTGTGGTCAGTTATGTGCCATGCGTGATTCACGCTTAGGTGATCATGTATCTTTCGATACATGACTAACTTACGTGCAATACCTTTGGGAAAGGTATAAGAGCGCCTCTTCTCTCCTCTGCTATCGGCTAAATATAGTAGGACTTGTACAGTGAATCATTCTCTTCCTGTATTTCTTTACAATATAAAAATCCTTTCTGGCTTTAAATAACATGTAACAGTTTGATAAGACAAATCAATCAATAACAGGCGTACACTCATTTCGAAAGAATGGTATTCCTTCCCCTCTCTAACGTGTCCTTTCAGGGTGAGGTTGATTACGGTTCTCTACACCTTCATTTGTTACTCTTCAGTCAATTATGTGCCATGCGGGATAGATGCTTGGGCAATCATGTATCTTTCGATACATGTCTGACGAGGCAGATTTTTCCCGCAGTAGGTTGCCATTTCTTTCTGCGGTAGATCAGTTGCTATCCAAGGCTATAGAACCCGGTCTGTCCTGCTATTTAACTATAGCTAGGGGAGAAGAAGAAGATTCATAACTTTCGCAAGGTTATTCGCACGTCAGTGAATGTAATGGATTCGACTGGAATTCGAACTCAGTTCTTCGATTCCTCAATAAGATCTCTTAAATATAAAGCTTAGCTTAGTTTGGCAAACAGCTATAAATCTGGATCATCCAGTGAGAATCGAACTCACTGTTCAGTTGTACAGATCCACCAGAGTAGCTCCTTAACCATTACGCTACGTCGAGCTGTTCATCTTCAGAAAGCAGTTCAATGTAAATAAAATTAAACACATCTATTGAAGTGAGTGTATTTTATGATTCAGTGTTGTACTTAATTACAATATTTACACACTTAATTGGATGTCTAATTTTCGAAAACATGACACTTGAGCGGGGAAGTAAGTCTGTCAGAATAATTTATAAATAACAAAAATCTCATTGAGGAAAACATCTCCTGGGGTAATGCCCTCCGCGTTTCCACTAATGGCAATCTAAAAGAAGCATCGTTTCTTTCGCTCACAAATGTTAGCAATTACTTTCATCTGAAAATGTACATTAATCACAATGATAGCTGGCGTGAGACGGAACAAATCCTTTTCCTCTGTTCAGTTGCGCTACACAGTCTAAGAAATGTGCGAAATTGTCGTAAGTGAAACAGTTCAACAGGTTTAAACCTTTTTGTAGTCTTTTATTTCATACTAGCAGCATGGCCCGGCGTTGCCCGTGCTTGATTCAAAAATCGTACGACTCATACAGCAATCGCTATCACTTGACTTAAAATATTTTTGCCCTTTCTTACCTTTAAAGGAGTGCCCTTTGCCGTGCTGATATTGCTACATGCCTTGCTTCTTCCCTATCTCACACTGCGAATTTTTTCTAAGCTCTATACTAAACATTAAATCTGTTACGAAAAAAGAACTAAACAAAATGAACACAAAACGATCAGCTTTAAAAAAGGACCCGTAACTGGAAAAACCGAATGAAAAAGAATGTTAACAGCAAATACTTTTTCACACCCAACCCAGTTCTGCTGATTCAGAATCAACGTTTAGTTTAAGCAAGCGAATGAGCCAATTGGAGTAAAGTGCCATGCAGATTTAAATTTTTCCCACTTGTGACGAATGCAGCTGTCGATTCTTTTTGCATGCTAGCCTGCTAGTTAACATTCGTGTCAGTCAGCTGTTGGCTCTCACGCTGGCCAATATAATCTTCCTGCCTATTCGTGGCAGCCAGCTATAGGCTCTCACTCTGGTTAGCAGAAAATGGCCGCATGTGCATGTAAATTTTGGTGCAAATCCATCGAAAATTGCGGCCGTGCATTCGTCACACACACACACACATCCTGCCTTTTATACATAGAGATATGACGCTGTAATAATATAATTTAATCGTGCCGCGTGATTCTATTAAGTGTGCCGTGAAATATAGATACATTTGGGATTTCAAATACAAAAGGAATCTCCCACATTAGCTAAAAGGATTTATCAGTTTTAATGTCATTTTTTACTTCTTATTTATGTGAATTAGGCATCTCAGGCATAAATAACATACAAAATAACAAGAGAGAAAGACTACACCCAACTGAAGAAGAAATGAGGGTCTGCTTAACCCACATTCTACCAAACATTTGAGAAAACGCGTAAAAACACCAGGCGTATGTTTCACACTAAATAAGCTGTAAAAATAGTTGAATAGAACCGTTGAAATAAATTAAGTTCATATTTCTGTGTATTCTTTTTGAAATCTATGGTTTTATTTCATAACATTTAAATGTATACCCTTTAAAAATTTTGCTTAATATGCTGCGTTATTTTATTTGCTGCAAGGTGTGCCATTGTTTAAAAATGCTGATTAAAACTATGCTAGAGCTAGGAATTAAAGCTGATATATCGCCTCATAACATTTTAGTAAACGCCGCCAAAAACAATTTATTCGCGGTCCAAGTCGGCTGCGTAGAATGGCTCTGAATGAAGACACGTATAGATTGTTATAGAATAATTAATCGAGCGAGAAAGACTAGCGCTCAACTGAAGGAGAAATGAGGGTCTGCTTATCGCACATTCTACCAAACATTGAAGACCCCCCCACCAAAAAAAAACACCAAGCACAGGTTTCACACTATATAAGCTGTACAAATAGTTGAGTAGAAACATTTAAATAAGGTAAGTTCATATTTGTGTGTTTTAAATCTATGGTTTTATTTCATAACATTTAAATGTATACCCTTTAAAAATTTGCTAAGTGTGGCGTGATATTTTCATTTGCTCTTAGGTGTCCTGATGCCCAAACAGGTTGAGATTTAGATGTTTATACATTAAGAAAATACTAGTAAATAAAGTATTAAAATGTTTACATTGTTTACTTTCCTTTATAATTTCTTATTTCCTTTTACTTCCAAGCAGTGAGCTAGATGATAATTTCTTTTACAATTTCCGTGCAGAGAGACCATTATTGGAACAAATAAATCACTTAATTATAAAAGCCATCAGCAAAACGATCATTTATTCTTAAACATCACAAAAATGAATAACAAAAAGAGTTATCTTTTCAAAAGTTTGACATTTTTTTTTAATTTTACAAAGATATTACAAATATGACAAAACTGGAATTTCTGATGGTTGCTATTGATAGAGAAACATCCAAGTGTTTCAGAACAAACGCATGAGAAAACTCCTTGATATGTTCTATGGGCAACATAAAACCAATGGTTTTCTGCGGGAAAGGGCTGAAAGTTTTGTGGGTCACCAGGAACCTCTTCTCGCCACTGTCAAACGGAGAAAAATGGCGTGGTTTGGACACGTTACAAGGTACGACAGCCTGTGAAAGACCATCATTAAAGGCATTGTTGACGGTAGTCGGGGGAGGGGGTGCTAACGCAAAAACTGGTTGAACAATGTCAAACAATGTACAAGTATGACTAAACCAGAATTGCTGATGGGTGCCATTGATAGACATTTGTGGAGGAAATTCAATATGGCTTCTGCATTCGGATACCCCCCAACCCGACGATTACAAAAGTTAAGGAGATGAAGATGATAAAGATAATCCCTATTAAATATAAATCAAAAAGCTGGTCAAGTTATCAAGCGGAAGTTGAGAATTATAAATAAGAAAAGCATGGCAGTTTTGCGTAATACTGACCTTCACACGAACACATAATCAGACATAACGATAAAAACTTGGAAAATAAACAGAGATACGGAATAAAAGTGTGATGGTTGGAATTCAAATAACCGGACACGCTTGTCTATTCTGAACGCGAGATTGACTGATTCGTTTTCTACGGTTTATCAACACTTTGCAGGTTATTTAAAGCCAGAAAATATTTTTAGGTTCTAAGAATTTTTTTCTGGGATAATAATGGTTTATCTATACAAATTTTACTAATTAACCCATAGTTGGGGAGAAGATGTAGATTCGTACATTTCCCAAGGGTAGTTGCGTGAATATAACGAACCCAACAGATGGAACTCAAATGGAAAATTCCACGCCATTATCCATTGCAACACCCTTACATCTGAGCTTACAAAACCTTGTATTCCCAAGCGGTCACCTATCTAGGTACTAACCAGGATCGACGTTGCCTAAGTTCGGTGATCGCACGGAAACCAGTATTTCAACGTGATGTGACCGTAAGCCCCGAACACGAGAGTAGAGGAGTCATAGTGTTTCGATGTCTCAATGAAATAATCTTTGGTGAAATGGTCTGTAAAAAAACAAAATACTTCATTTTCAGGGTTTTGAGCAAACACACACATACACACATATAAACAAACTTTAAGTTTTATATATGAAACACTCTAAAAAGTTCTCAACCCAACTATTTTCAAAACATCGCTATCGACTAAAGATTTTTCAACACTCCTTCGTAGATTATATCTAACGAATATCCAAAACAATTTAAAAAAAATTATTATATAATTATTAAATTTAATATGAAATATTTTAATCTTGATTACTATTTGTTCGCATACCTCAGTCCCACACATAAGGGGATTCGAAATTGAATTCATTCATAACCAAGGATCTTGTTGGTGTACGCCATTTTGTCCTTCGGGGCGTTTCTTGGGGATAGTGAATATTAAATTGTAGAGACAACAAAAAAATAAATTTTATTATTATATTCCAAAATAAGAATCTATATTTGGGTACATTCTAAAGTATTTAGTGTCCTCCCCACGAGGGACAGATGTGGCACAAGGCCGGGTTTAAAGTGGGGTACCCGAGCCCGTAGGCTCGGCCAAAAAATAGCCCGTATCCCGTAGTTGGGTACATTCTAAACCAGTGGTTCCTAACCTTTTTTTTGGACATGCCCCATCTAAGTAGAGATTTACTTGATCCCCCACTGAGTCAGGTTGTGGCACAAGGTCAGTTTTTAACGTGGGGACCCGAGTTTTTCATTCGGGCCTCTGATCCAAGCTGGTCATAGCTGGTCCAAGGCGGGTCTAAGCTGGTGAGAGCCGGTTCAAGCTAGTCGTAGCCGTGATACCACCAGCACAGGGACGGATCCCTACGCCAGGTTAGTATGACCCACTTAAGTCTCTCTAAAATCCCTTTGCCCCCACTGTTACATACACTTATTATTATTCAAAAAGTGAATTCCTATTTACATAGGAAGAAGCCTTAAAGATCATTAAGTTGGTCTAAACAAACTTCCAAAGAACATAGCATCCATGAAAGGGAAAAATAAGAGAACGAAAAGACAGTTGAATACTGAGGAAGAAATTGTTAAAAAATTATATATATATATATATATATATATATATAATAGCCACTTCATAAACTGGAAAAAAGATAAGAATTCTAGCCCCTCTCCGTGGAACAATTAGTCCATGTCGTATAAAGAACTCGGGACATCTAGTTGAAAAACTAAGAGAAATTAACATGAGCGAAAAAGGCATGCTAAGTCTTGATACAAAATCTCAGTCAAAAATGCCTAAATCTCCTAAAAAAGCATCTAACAAAAACAGCTAAAATAATAAAAATTTACCGTCTTCCGTCTTATCAGCAATCAATGCTATTTCACACACACATACACACATATATATATATATATGTGTGTGTGTGTGTGGGGGGGTGCAGTGTGGGGAATCATGTGCACAGTTGTAAAGGGTGATGTGGTTGCAGAAATTGTCTGACAGCCATGACGAGGTTCTCCTGCTTGTGTGGCATAGTGCTGAATCCTGTTGCCAGACATAAGGTCTCCCAGCAGGCACCTTCTTGACCCAGGGCAGTACTACCTTCTCAAGGCACTTAATGTTGGCCTCCGTGTTGAGTCTGAAGCTTTCACTAACAAATTCGAGTTCTCATCAGAACGATCAGAGTGAGTATTCTGAGCTGCCGTACCTTCGTAATCACTATTAGACTCATGCAACTCTTTCCGAATCCTCTGCACTGTCCGCGGATTGACACCCAAACACTCTGAAATGTTCGTATTGAAGGTCCCAGCGAGAATGCTAAGCAGTACAGCATGCTGTTTCCAAATTTCTCGGAGTGAATTACGTCATGGTGCTCTTTTTCTCACATACGGTGTCCAATTGACCCTACTGTATTGTACAGTCGACAAACAACGCGCATGCACGAAATTAAAAATATAAAATGGCGACTATTTACCCATCGTACCCTGTATTACATACAGTACATACGTAATTACACATGTACATATATGCATATTGTGATTGCTTTGTTTTTACGGCTTATCAACCCATTATGGGTTATTTAAAGCCGAAAAACATTTTGTATTTTAATAATAATTACTTTTGTGACTGAATATTGCATTAATAATTTCTTTTAAGATAATGATTTTTCCAGATAAAAGTCCCATTATTTAAACCATTACTGGATGGAGAAGTGATGGGTTCATGCCTTTCCAAAGGATTTTTTCGTGTAGTTAAAAGTTATGAACGTAACTGGAATTTGAAGTCGGCTCTCCAGTTTCCCATTCCTCGTACACCACCCACACATCCTAAGTTCTATGCTAAAAAATTCTTCTCTCGCTCTTTTTGCTTGTGAAACTCTTCCAGTTTTTTGCTTTCCCGTCAACTACGATTTTCAAACATTTAAATGCAATGTCAGTCGTCATCTTGAATCATGTCTTTTATTGTCCTCTCTCCTTAATGTTTTTTTCTCAGATTCTTTCACATACTACTCCCCCCTCTTGCATCTCAGTGGCTTTATCACCTTTCTTGGTATGAAATGTAATAAAAATGTTTAAACATTTTTTTTCTTTTATTTCTTACTAAAGAACCAGTTAACTTAAGCAACGACGAAAAATGTTACTTTTAGTGATCCGTACTTTCTGGGTGACACTGTTGAAATCGGAACATTATGTAGAGGAATAAAATTGATTTGCCATCAAGTACCTCGAAGACTAGAGAATAGAGAAAAAAGTGAGTTATTTATTGTTTTTAATTTATCATTGTCGCTTGGTGACAAAGGCCCAGAATGCCAGGAGTCAGTATTATTTACAGCAGCAGCGAGAAATGTATTGAATACAAGAGAAGAAATCAAGTACTGCGTTTTTGCCAGAGGCAAGTTAGGATGAACTGGAAATGAATGTTGGTTGGTCCTGGCTAGCCAGACACTAAACAGAAACGGACGAACAACTTTTTTTCTGTTTTTTTTTTCCAAATAAAAATTTCATAAGAACAGAAAGATAAATTGTTCTGAACAAGGCGTAGTTATAAGACTGACGGGCGCAAGATCGTAAGGTTTTTTTTTAAATTCAGAAATTTATTCTCTTAAAAGTATCATGGGTCAAGAGAAAATTGTCTCAAAAAACCAGATTGTTAATCTTTAACCTTTTGTTAGTGTTTTGGACTGTTTGAACACTACCCCAAAATGTTTTGCTTAATACTAAGAAAGTACGTGATAAATTCAATTTTCATGATTTGGCGTGGATGGAGCTTTCTGATTTCCTTTAACAAGTCCTTTCATAATTTTAATCATATTTGTGATCATTCCAAGCACACGCCGTAAAGTATTTATTTACCCGCTGCCCCACGCAGCAAGATGTGGCACAAGACCGGGTTTTAAAGTGGGGTATCCGAGTCCGTAGGCTCGGGCAAAAATTCCCTATAGACCACGTAAAAACGGAGTCAGTTTCCCAAGACTAGACTCTGCACTTCGGCAGAGCCTCGTCTGAGGGATACCGTCTTACATGTGCCAGGTAAGTGATGGCAGTAAAGTAAAGACTATAATAGTTGTGCTAGGAACATATGAAGATACGGAGCCGCGTAGCAGCCGAGAAGGTGCGGTGCATTATCCTCCAACCAAACCTTTATCAATTGCGGTATTTTTACAGCGTTTTATTGTAACAAAATACAATAATTTACATTATTTGGACTGTTATCCTCATCTTCACTGCCATATTCACGACGTTTCGGCCGTTGTACGCACCGGCCTTCTTCAAGTAATTGGAATTTTCAAACCGAACCCTTTATTTCGTTCACCGGGTAGATAGTTCTAGATCCACGTGCCATGACTCTTCTGGATGTCTCAGTTATTCCCCTTTAACTCAACTCTCTAAGGTTTTTTGCTGTAGCCTGGCATCGGACTCACAACTATTTGAGTCAAGTCGCTGGATCTAACCAACGTTTTTATCCACTAGGCCGTGAGTTGTGAATCCAATCCAGAAGAGTCATGGCACGTGGATCTAGAACAATCTACCCGGTAAACGAAATAAAGGGTTCGGTTTGAAAATTCCAATTACTTGAAGAAGGCCGGTGCGCACAACGGCCGAAACGTCGTGAATATGGCAGTGAAGATGAGGATAACAGAATGTAATAATGTAATCCATTGAACCGTTGTAAAAAGATAAAAATAAAGATGACGATAACAGTCCGAATAATGTAAATAATCATAATACCTCATCTCGGATATATAAACAAAATACAATAAAGAAAGAAATACAAAAAAGGAAAAAAACCACTATCAAAGCAAAGAAGAATATAATTTCCATAAAACCTCGATAAAAGAATTCTTCTTTAAAAGGTGTGCGATGACGGTAATTTCCTTTTGTCGTGTGGGTACGCTTTCATTTTAATTTGGAATTGTGGCGGACCCAATAAAATAAAATAAAATATAAAAATGTACAATAAATAGAAAAGAATTCAAATTAAAACAAAGCATTTGCTTTCCCAACTCTTTTTCTATCTTCCACCCTCTTTCCCTCTATAGATTTCTCTCTCAAATAAAAAGAGGAAGAAGACGAAAAGACTAACCCCGGTCAAAAAACCCCCCAAAACACCGGATATTTACGGTCCATCGGCTAAATCCCCCCCTACCACAAAAAAAGTTGTCTCTGCTACGGCCCTGAAATGACACAAAACATTTTTGGTTCATTGCTTGGAATGAGAAAAAAAAACTGTTTAGGACGAATTACATTGATAATAAATTGTTTTAAATGACCATACAATAAATAAAATGAAAATATTTTTTGCGTATTTGAATTTCGAATTTCTGGGATGAGGAGTTATTATTTACCCTATATATATTCGGACTATTGTCCTTATCTTTGTTGTTGTTATCACAACATTTTGGTCGTTGTATCCTACGGCCTTCATCAGGTGTATATCGACCTGGGTAACCTGCAGAGAAGTTTGAACAGAACCCTTTATTTAATTTACGGGAGTAGACTGTTCTTATTTCACTGTTCATGTCTAGTGATATCGTCTAGTTCTTATTTTATTTAGTACTGTTCAGTTATTGCTCGCCCGTTTCCACTGAGGGCAAATACACACTGCCTAACCCAGGGATTGAACTCACAAGCACTATGTCAGGAAAGAACGCTTTAATCTCCTAGAATAGAGCTAGGATCAAGTGTAAAAAAAAACGACACAAAAGAACATAGAAATTTTATGTTTTTATACCTAACACTCGGGAGAATAAGTGAAAAAGACACGGTATAAAGAATCCACCACCTAGGCCGGTTTTGAATTCAGAGTTGTTCTTTTCCTAGACCGGTTTCCACCCGAGGATATAGAACCCAGTCTGCCCTGCAATTTACCCATAGCTGGGTGGAGAACAAGAGGATTTATATCTTTCCCTAGGGTATTAGCCCGTAAGTGAATGCAATGTATCCGACTGGAATTCGAACTCAGCTCTCCGATTTCTCTCTCCGAGCCGCTGTAACTCCACCGTGCCTCCTTAGAGAGAACTATATATATATGCACAAATCCCGTAAAAGTTATATTGACGGGCATGACTTCAACAACATAAGATAAACCGATGGCACTTTACTGATGGTGGATTCAGACAGAAAAGTAAAAAGAAAATATTAAGAGAAAGCTGTTAAAGAAAGAAAGAAGAAAGGACTAATTGACTATAAGAAGACAGAATGTATGGTTGTCGGCCAGAGAGACAGTCAAATGTATGAGCTTCGAGCGTTTATAATTATATGAAAAAATGTCGAATTAAAAAATCTATTTAAAAATTACTGTTTACGATTGGGATACAAAAATAAACCTAGCAGGTATAGATTCGAAAGTCTCCAGTGAGAGTTGCTTTATTCCTTAACTAGGCAATTGAACCTTGGCATTTTTGCGCTTTCCCGTGACCTAATTGGTAAACACACGCTTCTGCTATAGTAGTAGTTTCCTAGGCGGAAAAAAGGAATACAGGTTCGATTTCTGTCGGGAAGCACATTTTTCTTTAGCAAGATTTCTCCATCTAGGCAGGTTGACATTAATTTCACTGTTTAAGAACACCCCCTCCAATAATTCAACTCAGACACGTATGCACATTAAAATTAACGTTTATATAAATAAGATAAGACTTCAGATGTCGTCATTCAGTGTCCAACCTGCGGACGGCAATGTGCATCTCAGTTTCGTCTTCGCAGCCATCAGCGTCATCAAGCAGAGATTTCCTCAATTCCCTTTTTTCTCATTTGTCGGTCGGAGCAGACGTCGTCGTCAGACTTCATAAAGAATATATATATCGTCCATTAACCATTCAATTGAAATATAATTAAAGCGAATGCAGGCTAACGTTGATTTCGTGAATACAATGCTCAATGTCTTTCAGACAGAGTCACATACAGTGTAAATATTACCATTACGTCTTTTTCTATATTTTACTGAAAACGTTCGAAGCACCTGCACGAGTAAAAGTATGACGGTGATAAAACGATCACCAGGCGCTTAAAACATTTGTGTATTCAGTGATAAGAAATTAAAACAAAATTAAGCATTTGATAATCGGTTTATCACCGTGTAACACGCATGTGCATGTGACCATTTTAGTTATATAAGTGTGGATATAAACCAAATAATTATATATTAGCAACTAGTGCGCATATACAGATAAGCGAATAAATATTTGCTTAATTTAATGTAAGGTGTAAACAAATGGGTGCTCAATGTAGTTAGACAGAGCTAAAAAGTATATATTTATAAATATACATATAGCTACGTTTGTAGTGCAAAGTTTCATGGTTTTCCCAGATCGTCAGGAAACGAACTGGTGAATGAAACACTTATTACAGTTATTTTTTTTTTTTTAAATACTGGGTCTCATGGAAGAAACGCTAATTTAAATGAAGATTCAAAGCTCAAAGTTAGCATAAACTTAATATATTATTGGGTTGTAAATTCAAATGTAGAGTGTAGGTAGGGGGTACTGGAAAAAGTGCAGGCTTAAAGTTTAAATAAGAAAAGAGGAACGCCGTGAAGCTCGTTACGTATTAATAGACGCTTAAATGGTTAAAGGGGTGTAATCGATATATCACCTAAAATATGCAATCGGTATACATGAGTTATCCCAAATATGTGTATATATATATATATATATATATATGAAAAAGAGAAGCGAGACATAGCATAGCCAGAAATTTATTTATGTGCCATGCGTGATACACGCTTAGGAGTTCATGTATCTTTCGATACATGACTGACGAGGCAGAAGTTTTCCCGCAGTAGGTTGCCATTTCTTTCTACGGTAGACCAGTTGCCATCCAAGGCTACATAACCCGGTCTGTCCTTCTATTTACCTGGTGGGGGAGAAGAAGAGGATGCCCAAGGGTATTAGTACGTAAGTAAATGTAATGGATTCGACTGAAATTCGAACCCGACTCTCCGATTCCTCAATCCGAGTTGCTATCCATTACTCCACCGTGCCTCCTTGTCTATAAATAATATTCTCAGCATCCTTCTGTAGAATAGCTCTGCTGCCTCAAATTTTCTCTTCCTTTGTGAAGAGATTAGCAAATTCGGGATTCAAATGACGCTGAAGATTGTCTGAGAAGAAGCGAAACACGAAGAAAAAGAACTTCAGAAAAGGGCGGGTTTTGTTCTGAGAAATAAATTAAATGACTTTTGACCTTTTGAAAGAATCCATTCTAAATATGATAAAGTGCGGTGACATTTAAAAGTCATTAAATTTTAGTTATTATTTTCGATGGAAATCGATCCGAGATTTTCGTGCAAGCTTGAGTTGCAAACCCAAGATCGAATTAATATAAAAACTTAATTAAACTAATTTTGCCTTTCGTGCCGGCAAGTGTGTGTCTTTAACATTTTGACTCGGCCAATTTCAAAACATCGACGGCCGAATCAAAGTGTTCATAAATGTGACACAGAAACTATTCTTAATAATTTAAACCCTTTAAGGATATTGCGTCCTGTGTATGACGATAAACTACATCCGCGTCCAGGGTAAGACGATAAACTACGTCCAACAGCAAGGGCTCGGATCAGAAGGCGTTGAGGAGCGTGGAACCTCCTCTTAATTGCTGGTGTTCCCAAATCCACCCTGACCTGGTGTGGTAGCACCTGTTAAGGTCCCAGTTGTAGGCAAATATTTAACCCAGAAACTGAGGTAAATGAAAGTGTAAAAATAGGTTTTAATTCCAGAAATACTTTGCAAAATATTATTACCAGAAATAAATGTTTGAAGAAAAAAATATTACCAGCAATATGTTTTTGAAAAGAAACTATTGCCAGCAATACGTTTTTGAAAAAATATTACCAGCTATACATTTTTGATGAAAAGAAAATTAATAGAAATAGATTTTTGACAAAACAAAAATATTACCAGATAAAAAAAGTTGTCGATATTAAATGACCCATTGAGGTTGAAATGCCGTAAAACAAACCAAACCTTTAAGGATATTCGTAAAAATAAACGACCTCTTGCTCTGCGTAAATCAAGTCTTGCACCTGATAATGAGTAAATCTTCAGTAAGGTTTTCAGATATTTACATATTAATGATTCCGAAGGATTTTGTTCAATGTCCTTAATGTTTGACAAACTTGTGTGGAGACGATGCTACTAACAACACTGAATATAAATTTTGGTCGTTTTAGAATAACAAATTTTTACTTATGGCTGGTATAGCAATCAATCTTAAAACTGCTGAAGTCAATCTACGCCTTACATATAACGTATGTAACATATATGATTTGGATACTGTAATTGATATTAAAATTAACACTTCGGCTGCTGTGGGCATAATTATAAGTCATGAAATATTGTCACTGTCAACAAACACTATATATATATATATATATATATATATATATATATATATATATATATATATATATATATACACACACACGGAGGCACGGTGGTGTAGTGTGATTGAGGAATCGGAGAGCCGAGTTCGAATTCCAGTCCAATCCATACCTTGGAAGAAGGTATGGATTCGAGGAAGAGAAGAAGAGGATTCATACCTTGTAAAAGGTATGAATCTTCTTCTCTCCCCCATCTATGGGTGGAGAAGCTCTGTATAGGTAAATAGCATGACAGACTGGGTTCCATAGCCCTAGATGGCAACTGATCTAGGAGGACAACTCTGAATTCAAAATCTGCGGAGGGTTGTTTGGGGACCTTGTGGCACGTAGTGCACAATGTCTATGTGTGGTTGATTCTGCGCAAAGCCTTCACCACTATAATCAAATCATACGTATCTGGACTGTCGGTTCTTAGAAACTGAGTTGCTTGAATCACCATACGTCGAATACGACGGGAGAGTCCACTATATATATATATATATATATATATATATATATATATATATATATATATATATGTGTATGTATGTATGTATGTTTTCAAGACACCGATATATGTCGTTTTCAAATCAGTGTGTACATACAGTAGCCTACAATTTGGTTTGATTTGTTAGGTATTTTTATTATATTTTGTAATGAGGGTCTCGTTTTGCGTAGTCTATACAGCCGAGTGCCCGGTCGAAATCAAAATGGTGACCACATGAGATGTCGCTACCAATTTATTTATAGCCATATATTTCCAGTAAATGGAAATTTCCTATTTCCTAAAAACGGGCCAGCACACTGGATAAAGGCGTTAGTTAGATCCAGTGACAGGACCCAAAGAGTGTGAGTTCAATACCTGGTTAAGGCGGTGGAGAACTTGGAGAGAGGACTTAACAGGAGATAACTGATAACTGACATCCATTAAACATGGCACGTGGAACTAGAACAGTCTACCCCAGTGAGCGAAATAAAGGGCTCAGTTCGACATTCCAACCACTTGATGGTCGGAGCTTACAACTTTGTAATAAATATGGCGACAAAG
Organism: Acanthosepion esculentum; assembly: GCA_964036315.1. Lineage (NCBI taxonomy): Eukaryota > Metazoa > Mollusca > Cephalopoda > Sepiida > Sepiidae > Acanthosepion > Acanthosepion esculentum. The sequence continues at coordinate 121,233,555 of OZ038481.1, forward strand.
ATGAGGACAATAGTCCGACTAATGTAAATAGTGAATATTGAAAGTATTTTATAGAAAAGCTTTTACCGAGATCCTTAGAAGTACTTGTAAATATGCAACTATGAATGAAATAGTTACTCAATTTTATTGTGCATTTATAAGGCATGCGTTGACTTGGTAGTGACTAAATTCCATATTTGGGAAACAACTTCTAATGGACTGGACTTAAATAGAATTATAATATGCAAATCACACCAGTCAGAAAACAAAAACTGATGGTTGCCGACATAGTTGTTCAACTGCAAAAAAATTGTTACTTCGGAAAAGAGAATTTCTACTGCGAGTTAACTAAGCGTTGTGCAATAGAGAAAAACAGCAAAGAATGAAGATTTTTATGCTGCCTATACTATTTTCGAACGCCTCTGTTCATGTGGGGGGAAGAAATATAAATAGAAAACCCAAACAAAACTGGAGAACTCTTGTTAAATTTTTGTTATTCTGTAAGATATTACATCCTTACCACATGGTTCAAACATCCCATGAAACACTGGATCACATGATATATATAAAAAAACGACCTTTACTTTCAATCTGATCACAGACTTCTTGTAACAAAACTGATATCAGTCAACAACATAGCCCGCTTCCGTTTATATAAAACACAAAAACACCTAGGTATTTACATGTCATCTCTTAGAAATTAAAATATAAGAATAACATTCTAAAGCCGACTCCGATTTCTCTATATACTGACTAAAATAACAGAGAAATTAAATAATGTAATTACGAGAGAATATAGAAATGATAAAAGATCCTCCCGTGGGATGGCAATCCACATTTGGAAAGATTGCTAGAAAAACAAACAAAAATAAATAGAATGGAAGGGAGAATAAGAAACAAATAACTAAGAAAAGTTAAACAAGCTGGTCAACCCATTAACTGCCAAATTTTTTAATGCGCATTTTTGGCCCAGACAGGTGTCGGGAGTTTATTTATTTCTTATGTTTAATTTCAGTAGTTACCACTGACGTTTTTATAGAAACTAGAACATCAAATATATATGTGGATAAAACATCAAAAAATAATATTGATTAGAAATAATAAAAGAACACTTTTCAAAATAGTCATTCTACTCGTGAAATGTAAAATTACGACAGAAAGTGTCTTCTTACGGCTAATAATAAAAACTTTAAAGGCTAAGAGTTGTAAAATACACCTCTGCAAATGCAATGTGTGTAAGCAATTCTATGTAGATACAAGGAATAACATGTAGTGAGTTTAATTTTAACAGATCCCCAAAAGGGGCTCATGGCAGGTAACGGGTTAATACTCTGAG
>OZ038481.1:121239869-121404869 GCA_964036315.1 Acanthosepion esculentum
TAATTCCAGCGCAATAATGAAGTACTCCGGGTACTAGTTAAAATTCTACAAATTAAAAAATCGGGTATAAGTTGGCGAATTGAAACTAGTGAAAAAAAATTAAATATCTGTAAATGAAAAATGTGACACCAAAATCTGTAGTCGTATTTGGATTGCGAATCATGCCTTCTTAAAGACAAGCAAAGTATTAGGAAATAGAAACATTTCATTAGAAATAAAGAAATGAGTATTGAACTGTTATGTAATATCGTTAATCCTATATGACAGTGATTGCTGGACTATGTAATCGCATATAGAGAAGAGATCTGAGGTAACAGAAATGTGGTTCTACAGAAGGATACTGGGAATACGATGAACTAAACATATGAGCAACGAGGAAGTTTTTAGAGAAAATGGAACCAAAAAGGACATTGATACGTAACATCAGAAAGAGACTGTTGAAAGTTCTAGACCGCAAAATGAAGAAAGAAGGTTTGGAAAATTTGACACTCACAGGACATACCGAGGGACAGAGGAAAGCGGTACATAACCGACCTACGAGCTTGTATATATATATTTGGCTGAAGAGGGATTAGGGGGCATAGCAAAAAGACAAACTTTACTCAGAGGTACAATAACAGGAAATTGTGAAGAGCCATGATCACCAATGTCCTTAAGGGACACGGCACATAGAAAAAGAAGTATGCTAAGTTTATCTTTGTTTGGCAAAAGCCAGATATGTGAAGCAATCTCAAAAGGATTGAAACCACATAAAAAAATATATGGTCTGTGAGGTTAGATTCCAAGACATTTAATATTTGTAGGGCTTATTCTGGCACAAGGTGTCAATTAGTGTGTACGTAACAGAATCGTGCTTGGTTCCCTTATTTGATTATATTCAGGGTATCAGTCTTCTGGACGAGCTTATTGATCAACGTGCTAGATCCGACATTCATTACGTTCAGTGTGGCACACGGTTACAGCATTGGAGCACCGCGAGTCTTTCGAAAGAGAGTTTAATTATAATGGTTCGGTTTCTTGTTGCATGTTTGAATGTCTTCAAATTACGAGTGGCATGACTGAATTCCAACTCATGAGGAATTCAACACTGAGTCATTTTGTGTCAACAAATAAGTAGGAAGATCTAACATTTCCTTTTTTTGTTCAATAGCAAGAAATGTCAATATGTAATTAACCTAAAAAGAATTGCACGATGAAGTAGAAAGACTTCTTTTTTTTCTAGAGGAAATGAAAGACAAAACAAATGGGAGAACATTAAACATTTAAAATATTTCCTTTCAAGAAAGTGACTAATTATACACTGATAACTGATTTTAAATTGAAAGTACGAATATAAGTAACGACTGTAGCTACATAGAATATATTGTGTATCTTTGCAAGTGTGTTTTCATGGCAGTAAGACACGTGCGTATCCACTGATAGTATCTGGAAAAGCAGGCGGCTAATTAACACGAACCGGGGAGAGATTAAGGGCGCCGTTTTAGACTTGGAACGGATACACGCAAAACATAAATTGGACCACCTACTTCATATTTTTTTCGCACAGATGCGTTTGGGAAAGGAATGAATCAACCTCTTCTCCTTCCGACACTTGGTTAAATAGCAGGGTAAACTGGTCTCTCTAGCTGGTAGGAAAAAAACTCTAAATTCAAAACCGGTTGAATGTGGAACTAGAAACTCAATCTTGTAAAATGTACTATTTACTGAAATCACAAGTATCAGCCTCTTTTTCCGCACTCCTCTCGGGGTTTTTGAACAGGAGTAGAGGTTTATCCCTTTTTCCTGTTTAGGATTGTGTTTCCGGTTTTTTCTAATATATTCCCATTCTCTTTCCATCCCAGTAACACCTTGCGTCTTAGTGACATTATCGCCTTGCTTCGGGTAAATTGATTTAAAAATGTTTATTTTTTGCCTTACCCTTTATCTTAGTTTCTTCTGTTTTGTGGTTTGGATAATTTAAAGTTGTTATGCGCCATGTTTCGACACGTCACGGGTCTTGTACATCATTAATGTTGGAGGGACACAATTGGTACTGAAATCATAGCAGCAAGAGGGTGTTCTAATATTTCAACATAAAGCTGGAGGTGGAAGAAAAGATGGATTCATTCCTTTCCCAAGGATATTTAAGCGAAAGTAAATGCAATGAACTCGACCGGAATTCGAACTCGACGATTTCTTTTTCTGATTCGTGCAACGGTTAACGTTACGCTACCAGCACATCAAATATTCATATTGTTTTTACTGACAATTCACCTAATTCAATGCCTAAGGGTTAATTAAGGTAAAGGATTAAGGGAGGGGGAAGTAAAACAGTATTATGATGATGTGTAGGATAGATATTGATTGACCCTGGCCTTACCCTGACCAAGATTGTAGTTTTCAGGAGTTTGTTTTACAAAGTAACATCTGGAAGAAGCTGGCTGTGTGGGGCTAGCTTTTTATCAAAAGAACACGATTTGAATGGGGATGATTTACCACGGTGAACACGTAATGACGGGCCCGAGCTAAGGAATGTAATTTGTCTGGACATCTGCCATACTAATAGCGATATAGGCTAGCAACGTTTCATCTATGGAATAAGGGTTCACCAGCCCGTGAAAGCGGTTTTGAACTTTTTAAGTCTTGATAGTTACAATGGTTGAGCTATAACCAGCCAAGAGCGATATTTCATTCTTGGTCTGATCATATTCCTATAAAAATAGAGGAATGACAGCAAGAGTTAAGTATTTTCTGGACCGATACAATGAACCGACCATTCTTCAAGGATCTTTTGCGATGGGACGAATATATGCGTTCCATTTGAGGTTGTTAGGATTGAGTTATAGACAAAGTAGGCATTCAAGGCAAGAATCCTCTTTGAAGATATAAGCACTCACCAAGAATGGTGCATGTTTAGAACTTAATCATATTAATTCATCATTCATTACTCCCAAGGCCGCGTAAGCGCTTTTAAACTCTGTCGAGGCTGGGCAACACCAGTTCAGATAGCATTACACCATACTTGGTTTGATCTAATTCTCATGTATTTTCACCCAAAGCAAGGCGGAAATGCCACTAGTACGCAGGGGGCAAAAGCGAGTGAGAATGAGAGAAAAAGACTGAGTATAGGGAAGATTGCGGAATGTACCGAAGATAAACGGGATTCAAGAAGATAGAATATTAATAATTCAGGTCGTCAAAATCTTTAAATATACAGATAGAAAAAGTACCGTAAGAATTTTTGCCGTTAGGAAAAAAAAAAAACCCACAGACGACCTGAATTTAGCGGATGTCAGAATTTGTTGAAAGATACATCCCTACCCGGATCTCTAAACATAACCCCGCTTTAGAATGTAACTATTAACTGATACAACGAAAATTAAAATTTGAACCCCCTACCACCCCTTGTCTAGATGAATGGATTTATCGGTATCCTTGGAAACCCTCAATTATGAATCTTTGCCGTGCTTTTAACAACCGTAAATTAAAAAAAATAAGTTACTCCAAAATTCGCTTGACGAGGAAATGGAACTAATGTCTTTGGTTTAATAACATAATTAAATTCAGGCGCTTTAGCTTCCATTTCTGAAACATGGTTATCACTGTGTAGCGGTAAAACCATATTTTAAATCAATTAATTTATAATATTAATGCTCTGTACATTTACATTGAGCACTATTGTGTAAAAATAAAAATATCTATAAGAACACCGGATTTTGATATCTTACGGTTCTTTCTTTATATATATATATATATATATATATATATATATATATATATATATATATATATATATATATATATAAAGTGAACATTGAAGTCAACACTTAGAGGCGACAGGCTGTTTCATGCTAGCATGAAACAGCCTGCCACCGTTAAGTATTGACTTCAATATTCACTTTTATATTTACACACGTTCTATCTCTGATATTTAGCACTTTATCCCATGAATATAGCACACCTTAAGACTATATATATATATATATATATATATATATATATATATATATATATATTGTCATCCACAGACAGACTGTTTCGCTGATCAATGTGGCTAGACGACCGGTTGCCTCTAGCTAGGATCGAAACCCGACTGAATTTGCGTCAGTCCGAACTTCTCCCACTAAGCCACCAGCTTACGGTACGGGATGAAGGTGAATTTTAGCGTGTTTATTTTTAGATTCGGATAAACACACTGTCGAAGAGTCGTGCATATATATATATATATATATATATATATATATATATATATATATATATATATATATATATATATATATATATATATATGTGTGTGTGTGTGTGTGTGTGTGTGTGCATCGCTTTAAATGTTATTTTTAGTGGATGTTGTATTTGAGTAGGCTCTCCCTTCATTTATTAAACCGTATATTTATTTATTTTCACCTACCGGTCTGAATATTCGAGAAATCTTATTAAAGAGAAAATTTCGCCCTTCAGCAGGGATCGAACCTGTCTCTCTCAAGGCAGAGTGCACCTTATCACACGCACACACGATTTAAGAATTCAAAAACAATGCGATTTAGAACTATTTATATTGTCACGGTTTGAAAAAGTGTGATTCAAAGAACGCATTTCGAGAAATATCAGGTTTTCAAGTTTTTTCTTTAGATTAATCTTTACATTCACTCACGTCATTATGTCTATAAAATATATTGGCGAAAAGAATGACGAGATATCAATTCAAAATGGGAAGGAATTGAAGAAACCGATGATCGTAAGTTGGGGGAAGGGACCTGGAATTACGAGGACGACCGAGAACTGAGGCTTATTAAAAGAAAGCTTTTTCACGGAAGTGGTCGACAGAACCAGTGTAATTATGTCGTTTTGTTAAGAGAGAAACTTGAGATGAATTGAAAATGTCGACACTTGACCTTTTCAACTTGCGCTTTAAAAGTCAACATAATGAATGTAGTTTTCGTGCTGAGTATCTTAATGAGCCGAGAAATTCGCTGACATTAATTACCAAGAAAAATATTTTTTGAAACATATACTGTCACTGATCGCTTAACCGAAAGAGAGAGTGTAGAACAATTAAGGGTAATGGTAATATTATCCGTCTCCTTATAAGGAAACATTCGTCGTTCATTGACCAATCAGCCATTGCTACTCGAGTTATGATTTTCTTCACTCCCTAGCTATCTGGCTGGGATCAAAGCATAGTATCTGTTCTCTTCATTTCTAACGGTAATGGCAATGTTAGACGTTTCCTTATAAGGAAAACATTCGGCATTAAATCACCAAGCAGCCAGTGTTACTTTCGTATAAAATCTTTTTCCTAAAACAATTTTTCAGGGAGATAAGTTTCTCAACTCCACTAAATATTATCGCCGTTTCGTGGACTTCTTTCTTAACGTTTTGTTTGAAGTAGCGTGGAAAGTCAACATCTTGATTATGCCATTATATTCTCTTCAAGTTACATGTGATATACATTTTAGTTGTTTCTGTTGTTGAAAGTCCTCAAGTGATGTGATTTAGTTTGGTTTGGTTTCTTTTACGGCATATCAACCTCAATGGGTTATTTAATGCCGACAAAATCTTTATTGCTGGTAATATGTTTTTCTTCAAAAATCTATTTCTGGGAATATTTTTCCTTGAAGAAATCTATAGCTGGTCATATTTTTTCCAAAGAATGTATAGCTGTTTGTATTGCTGGTATTTTTTTTAAAAAAAGTATTGCTGATAATAATTTTTCCTTCAAAAATTATTGCTGGTAATAATTTTTCATAGTACAAAGTATTTCTGGTATTAAAACCTATTTTTACACAAGTTTGTGTGTTAACTATTTGCCCATAGCTGGGACTAACAGGTGGACCTGGGACCACCAGCAAATAAGAGGTGGTTCCACGCTCCTCAAAACCTCCTGAGCAGAGGCCTAGCTGTTGGACGTAGTTTATCGTCATACCCAGGACGCGGATGTGTGTATCATCTCGACATACCCAGGACAACAAGTGATGTAGATTCTGTTATTTTGTACAGTACTTTGTGATTGTGTAGTGTCAGTCTACGAAATTTAAAAGAAGTAAATTACTTGCAGGCTTCAGTCGATCGAAGCCATTTTTAATGATTGATATGAGAAAGCGGTTTTATATATATCGAATATTAATTATCTTCTATATGCTGCGTCACTTCTGGACGTGGGCGTTCATGAATTTCTGCAAACTCCACTCCCTTGTAGCCTTTGTCCTTGTGCTAATCCATCTACCTCCTGTTCAGGCCATTCATTCAAACCCATCATTTAGGAGGACCGCTGCATTCCACCGTGAGTGTCAAATTCTCTAAGACTCCGTTTCTGATTATATGTCCAAGGAATTTCAACTGTCTTCTTCTGATTTTGAACATAAATATCCTCCTTTATTTCAACTTCCCTTGAAACTTCTGTTGTCTTTTGGCATTTTGGTCAGATAAATGGTATACGTGTTTACGTCAAAGAGTTGATATTCGTATATTAAAAAAAAAAACAGATAAAAGAAATATAATATACACAAATGAGCCGAGAAATCCGCTGACATCACTGACAAAACTCAAGGGTTACCCGAGATGATACACACATTAGCTACACCACTGGCGTTAAAGAAAATAAGTGAATATCTATGTTCAATAGGATGTTTAAAATAATCTTTCGCAACGTCTAATTTTATAGATAATGGATCATCTGCTTGTAAACTAATTTATTATTTAGAAATGTGTAGTAATGGATACCTATTAGTTAGGACTTTTTTCTTTTTCATATTTTATTATTTTTTGTTTTTTTTGCATATATACTAACATATAAATGGGATAATCAAATGTACCAGACTGGGTTCGAGATATCATCCATTTACAGTTGAGCTGGATAGATGTAACCGTAAACTCTATGCTAGCAGTTTCTTTTCTCTCACTTCTTGCGTATGGAACTCACTTCTGGCTCCATGGTTTCCAGCCAATTTTAAACTCCAAAGATTTAAACGCAATGTCAATCGCTGTGTACTGTCCTTTTTTGTTTTCGTTCATTAGTAATGTTTCTAATTCTTTCGCATCCAGTAACCCCTTATGTCTGAGTGGTTTTAATTTTCTATTATATATATATATATAAATATATATATATATATAATCAAGAAGAAAACCTTAAAAATTAATTTCGGTTATAATTTATTTCGTGAATATCTATATATTCAACTCTTCAGGTCGAAATCTTTTTAGTAAATTTACTAGATTTACTGATGATTTCGATCTGAAGAGATGAATATAGAGATACACACGAAATAAATTATAATCAAAATGAATCTTCAAGGTTTTCTTCATGATTATATATCATCCACAGACAAACTGTTTCGCAGCTCATCAGTGTTCAAGTCGGGATCGAAACCCGACCGATTTGGCATCAGTCAGAGATTCTACCACGGCAGAGAGAAAGGTCAATTTAATATTTTTACTATACCAAAGACGTCAGTGGCTAGGAGGGATGGATTCTAGTTGAAGAGCATTGCATTAGCACCAGCCACTGTTTATAAAATCACTCCTTCCTCTCCGGGAGCTCAATCGAATTATTTCGAAATCATAAATATATATATATATTCCCCGATATTTCGCCCTCTTCTCCTATGCGCGCGAACACACAAATATATATATATATATATATATATATATATATATATATATATAAGAAATGACAAAATTAATACATTTTATACCAACGCATTTCGTTCCTAACACTTTATCCAGACATGTATGAGCGAAATTATATTTATCTTTATTATCTTTACAGATATATGTATCTCTCTCTCTCTCTCTCATATATATATATATATATATATATATATATATGTGTGTGTGTGTGTGTGTGTGTGTGTGTGTGTGTATTATTCCTGAAAGAATTACTATTTTCCCAGCCAAAATACATGGCTATAAAAATGAAAAACAACGAATACGGTTATATTCATAATCTCACGTTATTTAAAATATATAACATAAATTAATCTCAAGCTAAAATAATTTAAATACTAATTTACATAAAACATCGAGAACATCATTTATTCACTTTCATTTGTTAGACATTGAATTGTGTCACTTAGCGTCCTCCATAATTTGTCTAGACTTTTTTCGACCAGGCTCGACGTAAGCCAGTAGATAATTTTTACTACTCATATGCACTTTCAACTCATATCTCGTGGCTTATGAATTTATTTGAAATTTTGTATACAAGCATTTAAAGACAATCCATGAAAAAGTTAAGAATATGCTTTTCTTACAGTGATGTTCACCCTGTACAAAGCCCGAAGGCCACTCGAGGGTTGCAAAGAGGCGAATATGCGTGGTAGAAAATGGCTGACCCTAGACTTGAACATGTTTCGATTTTAATGATCGGGGAAGCAACTTCTTGGAAGTCGGTTCCACAAGGCAGTGTTTCATTGGAAAGAAAGACTTCGAATGGAACCTACATATCGTCAGGGGAATACGAAGGGAACGAGATTGGTCCGCTACAATGGGTGTGGCATGGCAGGACAATTTTCCCAGCATCTTTAGTGATGGATCGTATGTACGACGAGTTTCACTTGGGGTCTGGGTTGAGGCCCAATAGGCGTTCAAGGCACGGCGCTTTCCTGTGAAAACATCCGTTCATCACGACTGGTGAACGTTCTGCGTCCGATCGGCGATGTTGGAAGGCAAGTCGTTTGGTTTTTGAGGCACTGAATGTGACCAGCCAGTTTCCCCTCTGAGCTCTACGTCAGAAGAGAGATCAACTGGCAAGCTCTGACCATCGTACATAATATAGCTATTAATCTTTTATATTTTAACTTGAAATTATTTGGAATTTTATAACAACATGCATATGATCATCTTTTTGGGGGCTTTCGTATAGCGATCAAGTCATAATTAATTTAATTTAATTAGGAAACTGAAACCTCAATCTTAAAATTTAGAAAGTTATATTAGTAGAGAGACAATACAAAATACAATGCTGTTATTAAGAAACAAGTTAGTTTTAAATAAGGAAAAGAGTGCTACCAATCTTCCTATGCGACGGTGAATGCTGGACAATTTTGTCATAGTTGAAAAGGGGACTTGAGGAGACAGAGATGTGGCTCTACAGAAGGATGTCCAGAATAAATACCACGGATGGAACATGTAAGCAATAAGGAAGTTTTAAAGGAAATACAAAAAAAAAATCAATTGTACTTTGAAAAAAAACCTAAAACAAAACAACAAAAACCGAAATTCTTAGTTCCCACAGTGAGGAGAGAGGGCTTGGAGAATTTAACACTCCCAGAGCATATTGAAAGAAAGAGGGACAGCGGGAAACATTGAGCAACCTACCTAACAAGATCCGGAAAATGGATGGTAGAAAAGGAAAGGGAGAGACAAACATTAGAGCTACAATAAATAGGAAGTTGTGGAGAGGTATGATCGTCGACGTCCTGAAGTGACATAACATAAAACAAAGTTAACTCTAAGGATTTTTTTAATGTTATTTGATAATTTCACATATCTTGAAAAAAGTAGTTGTGACCCAAAACATTAAAATCAAATATTAAAATGAAAATAAAATATATATATATATTAATCCTAACCAGTATCGAAGATTGTTTTATAACCTACATTATAGGAAAAAAAGCTATTTTGTGAAATGAGAACAAATTAGACTGCGTGACAGATCAGTCGGCAGTTCTCGAGTGTTGGGACAAGTTTTACAGTTGGAATTAAGCAGCAGACACTTAAGGCAATCTATTGGGAGATCGGATTTCTAATGAGACTCGCCTCTAAACGACCCTCAGATTAATTTTCGAGAAAACAATATAACTGAGTCAAAAACATTTAAGCGAAGGCACAATTTCTGACATAGTGCAGATATTCTTAATACGAAGAGGAGAAACAGGAAAAGACTCAGAATAACAAGTTCAAGGCTTAATAAGTACAGATAATCAACAAATGGATTCTATCTCAATAAAATCTCTGATAACAGTTCGAACATAGAGATTTAAAATATAGATAAGAGAACGGAAATACAAAGAGAAATTAAGGTATCTGTCTATATTTATGAGATGAGGTATTATGTATATTATTCGGACTATTGTCCTCATCTTTGTCGCCATATGGTGAGGACAATAGTCCGAATAATGTAAATAATGAAATTAAGGTAAGTTTGTATTTCTTACTGAAGCCAAACAAATTAAAATCTTTCTGTTTTCCTTTTAGATGATTGATTATAAATGTTCATTATGCACAATAAAATGCTTTACAAGATGACATATACAAAGTTAGAAACAAAAGGTTAGAAAGGAAATTCCCATCAGTACTGGAAACTTGAGAAGCTCATTTCCCCTAAAAAATCTCTTTCAACAGAAAGACTTTATGAAATTAATTCGGCAGTAACCTTACCAATACGAAATGTTTCCTTGTAAGGAAACGGCTAACTCACCATAAGCATTATCATAATTTACATATATACCTATTTTATTGAAATATACTTACCGTAAAATTACAAGAGAGATAAACTTTGATGTCTATTTCAGCAGCTATTCTCTACTTTGAATCTGTTTAACCTTCAGCTTAAAACGACAGAGGTTCTAAACACATTGTGTATAAATTTGCTGACGATTACATACATATACACAAAAACAGGCATTATATATATATATATATATATATATATATATATATATATATATATATATATATATATATATATATATGTATGTATGTATATGTATATATGTATATATGAGCATTACTCAAGTATAAATTGAGTTCTCCGTGACACTGCCGTATTTTTTTAAACGTTAAATTCCCTTCCTTCCTTCCTTCCTTTCTGCCGTGCGACGATGGCCTAGAGGTAAGATATCTGACTGATGTGTTCGATCCCGGCTTTAACCAATCTGACGTCTAGCCACACTTAGGAGTTGTGTGATACAGCGAAACAGTCTGTCTGTGGATGACATATATATATATATATATATATATATATATATATATATGTGTATATATATAGAACAGTACAAAGTATTTCAATATAATTATTCGGAAATGATTACAAACCAGTATCTACCGAGGAGAAGGAAAATTATTGAATTAGAATCTTTAAAACACAGTTACCATATTCTAAAAAGAGGTTCAAATAAAGCCGTATTCTCGAAGATGGTATGAGCATTATTATTACAGCTAGGTAGGGTAGTCAATAAAACTGCGTGGAATAAAGTTTCAATAAAAAGCAATTCCATGACAGCGAACAGAAATTCACTTGTATATTTCAAACGGTCTTACAGTATCCACAAAGAAAGCATTGGTTCCTGCTAAAAGTGAAAGATAAAACTTCTGACTACACAGACAGTTGGTCTTTGAGGAATAGTAAGTGCTAAAAGCAATCGATGACCTGCGTGATGGATTAAGAAGAGCTTAATAAATAAATATTCCCCTATCTTAAATACTTGCAGTTTAGTTTAACGGCCGAAGAAATAATTGGAGAAACATTGTGAAAAAAAAAAGAAGAAACGATTGTTAGAAGAAGAATGAAAATGATTCCGATCATGATGTTGGAAAGAGTAATGTATGCCGTGAGAATTTCCTAGCATTCGAATTCAAGTACGAACAACACCAATATGGAGTTGAAGGATTAGGGAAGAACTGAAAGCGCCAAGATTATGTCAGCTTTGTAGTCTGTGAAAGGGTGGATTTGACGCCATGGAATTATATATATATATATATATATATATATATATATATATATATATATATATTACAAAGAGTCAATCATACCTTGAATCAATCAGCAATATGAATGCGATTATTGGCAAAATCACTTCGCTGATAGACAAAAATATAAGCATTATACTACTGATAATCCTCTGAATGATGAGATCCTCATATATAAAATGGATATGGTGTATTTTTTTTATTTCTGCTAGTACTTTCGAATGCTTCGCGCAATTCATCATCAGGCTTTATTTTTCCATCAGAATCAAAACTGGGAGACGAATTAAATGTGTTTATCCAACCGAAAGATGTTTTTAAGAATGAGCTATTTGTTAACGGTTATATGGTGTCGGAGCGTGCAAATCGCGACGCTAAATTTTAAATATTTAAAGTGAGAATTTTTTATGTATTTTGTAATTTGGTAAATCCACGTATTTTCTTTTATAAGTGTTTTTCAGTTAATAGGATATGAACTAAGTAGATAGTTCAAGTAACAGAGTGATATGTCTTACTTAGTAGGTTTTTTTTCCTCAGGAATTCTTTCCTGCTGGATCAATTGTTTTTTATGAACATGATAAAATAGGCAGCATATATTTACATTACAGTCAATCATAAATTTATAAAATTCCATAGCTTCTTTTCTTTCCTTGTCGAAATGAACCTGTATACAGAGAAAACTGTGTATAAGACTAACAAAAGACGATGAACATGATTTCATTAACTTTTGTACAATTTTGATAATGTTTGTGACTTTGAAATCTTCAGCGCCAAGATTTTCTCGCTGATGCGTGCTGGCCAAAATAGGTTCTGTGAGTTTGTATTTCTTTTTTACATCTTATAAGCCCATTGCAGGTTATTTAAAGCCAGAACATATTTTGGATTCCAAGAATGTTTTGGAGACAATAAGGATTTTCTAATACATGTCCTACTATTTAACCCATAGTTGGGGTGAGAGAAGAATTGGATTTATATTCTCAAGGGTATTTATGTGTAAGTGAACCTAACGAACACCGGTGGAATTCGAACTCTGCTCTCCGATTTCCAATTCCGAGCCGTTATTGCACATCCAAGCTTACAAAACCCGGTATTCCCAAGCGGTCACTAGATACTTATCAAACTCAACGTTGCTTAACTTCGGTGATCGGACTAGAACCGGTATTTCAATGTGATATAGCCATTACCTGGGGCAAAATAGGATATGTGGATACTTCTGATATAAAATAGTATTTTAGTGTGTGAGGACAAAATGAAAACAAGGTGGGAATTTACAAAAGGGGAACGTTATGCAATTGACGCCCTGTAACAGTGAACATGTTAAACACCAGGACATTGATGTGCCTCGTCTTTTCTCTTTTCTGACTTACAGTTGTTATCACGGTAGTGAAAGGCAAAGGGATGTTACAGACCGTTGTTTTCTTTCCTGAGTGGAAGACTGAAACGATATCAGCCTTCACTAATTTTGTTTTAAGCTACAGAAAACGCTAACTTACCTGTATTAGCTCCCGAATCTTCCTTGATGTCGTGTACTCCGGTGGAAGGTAATCCTCCAAACAAACAGAGCTCACCGAATTGTATTCATAATCACTGAAGCACATAAGGTGCTTAACTAGTCGGCCACGTCGCCGATTGCTGGCCAGCTTTTTTGCTTTGTTCGCCCGGATCAGCTCCTTCTTCTTACGTAGATTGTCCTGCCGTTCTTTGTCTGATGATGACGTACTGCCCGCGTGATGCACGTTGTCATCAGACGTGCCGGCTGACCTGGACGTTGTTGGTGGTGTCGAAGGCACTCTGGGCGTAACATGGTTGAAGAGGTCGCAGGCATCGGCGTCCGGGTTATCCTCAGGCCATGCTTCCTCAATATGGAGTTGAATGCCGGCCAATATGGCCGACTCATCCTTTGTACACGGAAGCTCTCCGCTCACCACCATCTGCTGGAGCTGATAGAGACACAGACAATGGAAAAGAAAAAAGAACAATGTTAGTAATGGCGAATTTAAGAAATCGTTTTGCGACATAAAAATAATAATGGTAATCAGATGAAAGAGATGGAAACGGAAGAGAAGACAATAATCGAAAAACTGTAACAGCGTTAAGTGCGGGGACATTTTATCATTAGAAGGCCGTCTTCTGTCGGCAGGGCACATTCAAGATTCTATTGTAGGTAAATATAGATTAAGTAGGATTATCGTATGCGCGTGTCAGAAAAAGAAAGTGGGAATCAGTACGTCAGACAGAAGTAGATTGGTCGATGAAGCTAGAGTCTTTCATGTGCAAGAACTTTAGACTAGTAAACAAGAAAAAAAATTCTCTCAGTTTACGACCCTACTTTTTCATAAGGATATGTTCCTGCAACTAAGATTTAGCCATTCCATTGTTTTAGAATCAGAGATTTCTTTCTTTTTTTATTTAAATCAATTCGTCTCAAGAAAGGTAACAATATCACTAAAACGCAAGGGGCTACTGAGAGTGAGAAACAATGAAAATTTTTTAGAAAGAACCGGAAACCTGATCCTAAACAGGAAAGAAGAGATAAACCTCTACTCCTGTTCAAAAGGACGGGGAAGAGAGTGAACCGGGTGATAAGCGAACTTATCTACTCATAGAAAAGTAAAAATAATTAGGAAATAAAATTTCAGAGTTCCGACGGAGATGTTAGAACAGATGACATAAAGAATGCGATAGTGGTAGCTTTCCGCGGACACAGGAGTGAAGGTGTGCAAAATTTATCTGCTTCATAATGTCTCTTAATTAATATTCATGCTTTCCCCGAAGGCCCCACGTTAAGTAAATATGGCGTAGAGTTATGCGTTTCTCGTGTTCTCGTTTTTAATTTACAGCTTTTTTTTTTAAACATGAAGATTTAATAACGAAAAAAAAAAGAGCGTAATAGTGACTCGGAACGACATTTTGCTTCTGCTAAACACGAGTTTGCTGCATTCACTTTCGCACAAATGCCCTTGGCAAAGGTAAAAACATCTATTTCTTCTCCCCCTCAGCTACGGATTAAATAGCAGAGCAGACTTGGCTCTTGAGTCGTGGTTGGCGACCATTCGAG
This sequence comes from Acanthosepion esculentum, assembly GCA_964036315.1. Classification (NCBI taxonomy): domain Eukaryota; kingdom Metazoa; phylum Mollusca; class Cephalopoda; order Sepiida; family Sepiidae; genus Acanthosepion; species Acanthosepion esculentum. The sequence continues at coordinate 121,254,592 of OZ038481.1, forward strand.
GAAAAGGAAAACTCCGAATTCAATACTTAGTCATCTGAAGCTGTACAAAGATTCCTGGAAACATGGTGTTATAGTGGAAGACACCTTGTCTAGATAATAGACTCTCCCACCTATTATAAGTAGGAGTCAGTAGGTAGTCGAGGAAGGAGTAAGTTATCAGCGACCACAACTCGATTACTCTGCGTAACACTTATTTACAAATTCATAACGTTTCTGTACGTTTACCCCATTTAGGACGCATTTAGTCCGACTACAAGTTCTATTGTAGAAATAAATCCACAACACATGGGTTGCAAATACTATTGTTGCATAGCCCCCTTATGCTGGGAGGTCAACAGCGCCAATTTCATTATAATGTTGTATATCTTCTCTTCGGCTGGTGTTCGTTAGATGTTTTGGTTAAGAGATGGAAGGACGTCAAACACCGAGAATTTTAACTAAACTATTTTATTAATGTCGACATGTACTAAATATCCAGTGTGGGGCCGTTTCCCCTTAGGCACGAAAGAGAACACGTCTACATTGCTTGACGGTAAAGACTCGACTCTTTGAAACATTTCTCCTATTTCCTTTCCCACACTAACTCAGCCAATCAAAATCGACTTTCCATATTATGGCTTGCATCTGACCTCCACGGTAAACTTCAGGAAGTTGGAGCAAAATACATTTCGTCTGAAAAATAATAGTCTGTTAAACTATTATTTAACACTATGTCTGTGAAACAAAACCCTGATATATTTCAACAATTATGGATAATCCTACCGGAGAACGATTATCCAGAATTTTGTCAACCCCAAAAGGAATTGGACGTAATGGCAATATTAGCCGTTTAATTAGAAGAAAATATTTGACATTTATTGACCAAAAAGCTAGTACTACTGTCAGTTTAAAATGATACATGTTTGTAGATAGATACAAGTTTATCAGACCGAGCTAAATTTGAAACGAAATTGACAGAACAGCCAGTACTACTTTCAGTTGAAATTTATAAAATCTTTCTCTGAAAACTATCTTTCAAGAAAAAGGTTTCTCAAGTCCAGTAGCTGCTATCGCTCTTTTCAGTATTGACGGGAGTTTCCTTATTAACCTGTTACTTGTAGTAGTCAAAGAAGTTATCAGTCATTATCACGTTAAAATAAAATTTGTCATCCGTAGTTATTTATCAATCTGCTTCATAATTCATGTACACCACTTGAGGGAACTCTCATCTAAAACATGATTTATCGAATTAGGAATATCAGATAAATTTATTCAGTGTGCTGGCAATATTACTCCATGGGCGTGTCCTTGAAAAATCTTGGATTATATCAAAATGGTTTGCAGATTATTGACATTACATTATAAGTACATATAGTTTGCTATAATTAATTAGGTATAGTCTTACATCTGTGTATATTTCTGAGATGAGGTATTGTAACTATTTACATTATTTACACTTGACATAAAGAGCCGTGCGTTCAATACCTGGCCACAGCAGTAAAAAAATTGAGTTACTAAAGAGAAATAACTGTATCCGAGATATCCAGAAAAGGTATAGCACGTGGAACTAGAACAATCTACCCCGTGGAATAAATAAAGGGTTCGGTTAAAAATTCCAACATATTATCACCTGAAGAAGGCCGGAGGTACGACGGCTGAAAGGTCATTAATATAGCAATAAAGATGAGGACAACAATCGGAACGATGTAGTTATAAACCTTCATTTGTTAGATGCTATTTTTACTCTGTTTAAGACAGTAATTAAACTTTCACAATCTTCTATATGAAGTGTCCATTCAGGACAACGGCAATCATGGCTCTCCACAGTTTCCTGTCTTTGTAAGTTCATTACATTAATTTACGTGCTAGTAAATTTGGGAAAGGTATGAATCCTACTCTTCTCCCCCTGCTATGATTAACTAGTAGAGCAAACTGCATTTTACAGCCTTGGTTAGCAGCCGGTCTAGGAGAAGGAAAACTCTTAATTCAAAACTGTATGTAACTCTGGTGAAAGGCATACTATGCAGCTAAGGAAAGGATCGTTCGCATTGACGACGATTTCGATTATGGTTGTCTCCTTCTTGGAGTTCTTAATGAAATGTTATCTTTTTGCTCTCATCGGCTCTGTTCCGCCATCCCATTCAGATCAAGCTCACCAGGTAGATTACGCGTTTGTATTCCTCTTAACATCTTGTCTTCAATCTGTTCTTTGCGTATCCAAGCCCTTTTATTTCATTGTGTAAACTAAAAATTTCAACTGTCTCTTCCTGGTGTTCAGTATAAATGTCGAGAACTTCGTCGTTTCTCAAATTTTCGGTCCGTGGTATTCTCAGCAACCTTCTGTAAAACCGCCTTTCTGTTGTTACAAGTCTCTTCTTCATCTGTGAGGAGACTGTCCAGCATTCACTGTCATTTAGGAGGGTTATTCTTACGTGAGATTTCTGTAATATTCTCTTTGTTTCTAACGAAATGATATTGTCATTAAAAAAGAAATGATTCTCTCTCTCTCCCTCACAATGAATTTAAGGGTGGTGACAAAAAAAAAAGTATCTTCGCTCCCAGGTGCTGAGAACTCCACCACTGAAGATTTAAAGAAGTGTTGTACTTTCTCCACATACAGGTACGGTATTTTATTTTTCTCTGCAGGTGAGAATGTCTCCTTATAATAAATAAATAAATAAAAAAGACTATATGATGCAGTGTCTATAGACGTTGCAACACATAACAAATGAAAAGTAAATACCGAAATAGATATCTACTAGAATCTGTTAAAACCTATGAATATGAATGAAATAGCTAATACACTGGGGACAATCTTTAAGACCCTTATTAATCTTTGATTATCCAGACGAAAATAAGCACAATTTTAGTTGCTTTACTCAGGCTGTCGATCTACGGCAACGAATCGACAGGATCGGAAATATCAGATAAACCTTTGCGGTCTAAGTGCACCATCCGCTTTGACCGATAATTACGCGACATCGGCATCTATATTTTGGTTTTTAAATTATTCTTACTAGTAGTAATGGAAACTAATGGCGAACTCTCTAAAGGAAAGTGAAATCATGTTAGGCCAACGTTTTAAAGACTGCTTCAAGGCAAATATCGGCCACGTTGGAATAGTTTCCAAGCAGCTTGAAGAGCACACACAGGACAGAACTGGATGTCGTACCGTGACACGCGAAACAATAACAACATTTGAGGCAAACCAACGTGAGATCATCAATGAGCCCTATGCAAAAAGCAAGGCAATAGAAGAAATACCCAAAACTCCAGGCCATAGTTTCTATGTGTCCTTTGCGGACGTCTTTGCCGTTATCTCATTGGACTCTACAGTCACCTTCGAGTTCATCTTTACACGTATATATAAATGTCGAACCCGACAGACCACCAATAGTAACGGCAACAGTATTAACCTTAAATATAATACTGAGGCGACTGTTGAATATCTGAGGAGACTTATTGTCACTTGATCCAAAGTGGTGACTTAAATTTGAATATAAGAAGAATTATAGTAATTAATATTAATGTTGAGTAAGTGTTTCAGGTCAGATAATTTATTTAGAATATGAACGTTGATTTTTAAGTAAAACCTCCTCACTTGGTAGAGTGAAGCAACACAGTCATCCTAGACTTATTCTTTCTTTTCACCTCGTGTGGTAAGAAGCTGATTATGTATCTATGTACGAGTAATAATTCTGCGGTAGCTGAAGTAGTTGCGAATTTCCCAATTGTGCTTTGGGCTCGGTATCTTCAAAGCCGAAATTTGGATGGTTTGGTTTGTTTTACGGCATATCAACATCAATGAGTTATTTAATACCGACAAAATTTTTTATTGCTGGTAATATTGTTTTTAAAAAAAAATGTATTGCTGGTAATATATTTTTTTTCAAATATGTATTGCTGGTAACATTTTTTTTTCAAAAATATATTGCTGGTAACATTTAAAAAAAAATGTATTGCTAGTAACATATTTTTTTCAAAAATGTATTGCTGGTAATATTTTCTTTTTTTCAAAAATGTATTACTGGTAATAATTTTTTTTACAAAAATGTATTCTTGTATTAAAACTTATTTTTACACTTTCATAGTGTTTTGATCCCAGTATAGGGGTTAAATATTTACCCATAGCTGGGGCCCTAACAGGTGCTACCACTTCGAGTCAGGGTGGATCTGGGAACACCAGCCGGTAAGAGGTGGTTCCCAGCTCCTCAAAACTTCCTGATCATAGGCCTCTCTGTCGGACGTAGTTTATCGTCATACCAGGACGAACCCGAAATTTGGAAGTTTACGCTATCTTGTATTTAGTTGCAATAAATCACATGTAGTAAATATAAATAATAATTAAGATAAGAAAACAAATGATATAGGAGAAGAGAAAATGAAGGAAAAAAAGAAAAATTGAAATGAATAAAACTACTAAAAAGAAAAAAAAATCATTAAAAAGTTCTGATTTTGAACATACCCAACAAATTACACAATTTGAAAACTAAAATACGAAAAAGTATCTGGCATCACTCTAGCTTACAAAAAAACAAATAAGAATAACACGTGGTAAATTATCCAAGTTTGATCTTCGGAAACCGTGAAAAATATGAAATATTTCACTAGGCGGAATGTTTATGCATAAACCTTGGCTGGTATGGCTTGACAAAACCTCTGCTTAATCCATTTAATACCCAAAAGAGACCGGAGCTTCTTAGGTGCGCCGACCGGTATCTTTAGAGAAAGGGAATTTCAGGAAGAGAGGCTGGTTTGGGTTTCTTGTCTTTTCGACTGGATGAGTGAGAGATCGTAAAGTATACACAGATGGCTCAACAGATCCGAAGATAAATAATCAACCGATTAACTTTTGCTATTTAACCTACATCAACTTATCCCAAACAAATAGAACGGTTTTAGAAAATAGTACATTTAGAAGCGCATAGATTATTAGCTATTTATCAAACCAAACAAGCATGAACATTTCCGTTGAGTACCTATGTGTACGTGCGCGCAGGCGTGTTTTTGTGTATGTGGATCGTTGAGAGCGTACATATACTGGGGGAGGAGGAGAGCCAAACCCCAAATCTGTTAAGTCAATTACTGCCTTGTAATAGAAAAGAATATTGTAGAAAAGCTTAAGTGAAATGATCATATGTTATTTTTCAACAAGATAACACACTTGCTCACGCTGTCAAGGTTTGAGAATTTATCTTCACTTCACTTGCATAAGATTCAAGCAATGTGGTGTAATGGTTAGCAAGCTTGTCTCTCTAGATCAATTACAACTGAAAAGTGAGATCGATCCTCACTCCATACTTTCGGTCATGTGTTACATCTAAGCTACGCTCAGTAAATATTGTCAATCCTCACTGGGTACTCCATATTTTTGGCCTTGTGCCACATCTAAGCTAAGCCATATATATATATATATATATATATATATATATATATATATATATATGATGAAAACGGAGACCTTAGAAATCCATTTAGATGATAATTTATTTCATGGGATCAGGCGGCCATCCCTTCACACTAAAATTTTTACAAAGTAAATCGAGTATAAATTTAATCAGACAAAAGTATAAGAAAAAAAAGAAAAAGAGGGAAAATAGTAAAAAAGACAAAAGATAGACAGGAGAAGAAAAAAAAGAAAATGAAATAAAAGAGAAGAAAAAAAAGAAAAAGAAATAAAAGAGAAGGAAAAAAGAAAAAGAAAGACAAGAGAAGGAAAAAAGAAAAAGAAAGACAAGAGAAGGAAAAAAGAAAAAGAAAGACAAGAGAAGGAAAAAAGAAAAAGAAAGACAAGAGAAGGAAAAAAGAAAAAGAAAGACAAGAGAAGGAAAAAAGAAAAAGAAAGACAAGAGAAGGAAAAAAGAAAAAGAAAGACAAGAGAAGGAAAAAAGAAAAAGAAAGACAAGAGAAGGAAAAAAGAAAAAGAAAGACAAGAGAAGGAAAAAAGAAAAAGAAAGACAAGAGAAGGAAAAAAGAAAAAGAAAGACAAGAGAAGGAAAAAAGAAAAAGAAAGACAAGAGAAGGAAAAAAGAAAAAGAAAGACAAGAGAAGGAAAAAAGAAAAAGAAAGAAAAAAGAAAAGAGAAGGAAAAAGAAAAGAGAAGGAAAAAGAAAAGAGAAGGAAAAAGAAAAGAGAAGGAAAAAGAAAAGAGAAGGAAAAAGAAAAGAGAAGGAAAAAGAAAAGAGAAGGAAAAAGAAAAGAGAAGGAAAAGAAAAAGAAAAGAGAAGGAAAAAGAAAAAGAAAAGAGAAGGAAAAAGAAAAAGAAAAGAGAAGGAAAAATAAAAATAAAAAGAAAAGAGAAGGAAAATTCATTTTAAATCTTAGGTATCGTGTTTTTGTGGAAGTCCCTACTAAAAAGTGGCTTGAGAACAAGTCTATCAGGCTCATGTCTTGACCTACGCAGAGTACAGATTTGAACTCCACACGCGTTATTTCTCACATTAAACGTAAACTAGAAAATATTTTCAACATCTCATTAACTGAATGAAATGGACAACATTGTTTTCTCTTTCGCTAAAAAAAAAAAAAAGAAATATTTAAAGATATCAAAGAGCAAATCTTTCGCATACGAAGTTGTTTAATTTATTTATTTAAGTCTGTCTTCCAGATCAATGGGTTTTTTATAGCCAGTAAAAGCATAATATTCAGCCATTTAGTGTCTGTACAATATTTTTCCGCGGCGTGCGTGTATTTCTGTATCTGGGTGTGTTTGTTGACGTATACATGTGTGTTAAGTATTAACAAATGTTTACGCGTGTGCGTGATTATTTTTAAAACGTATTTTTTCAAATTTATACAAATTCAACTTCATAAAATGGCTTTTGAAAATTTTCCCATAGCCTATGATATTCAATTTATTTTATTTCGCGTCCTCGTGAGAAATCTGACGACTTTCTCTAAGGCAATGATTCCCAAACGACTCAGTGTGCCTGATGGGGGATGGCGGAAAAGACATTTGAGGTGCAATGATTGAAAAACAGACAAAGATTTAGAAACAGTTTTAAAAAAAATCATATGCCGAAAATAAATATGATTTCAAAATTTAAAATATTATTATGGATTCCTTGTAATTGCATGCATGAGTCAAAGTATCAGTAGTTATAAATAATTATTGACCGATTTTATCATTGTGATATTTTGCATTATATCAAGTATTAAGAATATAGTAACTAGGGTCGGCAAATTGGAGGAGAAAGTTATCAATGATAATCTTCAAACCTAGAATCCGCAGTTATTTAACAATCTCTTTGATTTTTAATTTTTAAATGTACTTTTATCATATAAAATTTGGTGAGGTGTGAGCAAGTTTTAATTCCTAAAATCCGGCTCAGAAAAAAAGGTTTGGGGACTACTGCTCTATGGTGTCATGTGAGAGAATTTTTATTCCAAATAAAGAACTAACAATCACTCATCTTGTGTCTCCGAATGAAGACGAGAATCTTAATGAGAAATTATTTCTAGTCTCTAATGAACAAGTATGTTTTCAGTAATAACTAATGATTAACTAAATTTCTAAAATCTTTCTCTTAAAACATTCAATTTAGCGAAATAGATTTCTCAGCTGTTTAGCTCTTATTGCTCTTTCCATTATTGATGGGGAGTTTCCTTCCTAACCTTTTGTTTGAAGTAGCGTGGAAGGTCAACATCTTGGTTATGTTACTATTTTCTCTTTGAGTTACAGAAAAGTTTTAGTTGTTGCTGCAGTTTTATGTCCTCAAATGATGTGGCTACTGTTATTTGCTACAATTCTTTGTGATTATCTAGTGCCAGTCCACAAGTTTCGAGGTATGGTAATGTCAGGTGTTTTTTTAATCATATTTATTGTCTTAAGTTTTACGCACATTATTTGCCTTTATTTCATTGAATACGAAGAAACTTTTAATGTTACCATAAAACTAAAACAATTTTAGAACCTTCAGTTCTGTTTTTGTTTTGGTGGGGGTGTTAGGGGATTCAAAGAAACCATGATTCTTGAAGCATTTATTTGACAAATGTAGAGTATGTATTAAGGACTTACAGCAGGTCTTTAATTTGAAATTATTAATCATGATAGAACAGAGAGAAAACATTGGTGATCACAACGACTTTCCCCAAAATCCTGATGCTTCTCGATAGGCCTGGGTATGACGATAAACTATATCCGGCAGGCAGCAAGGTTGGAAGATTTAAGGAGCATGGAATCACCTCTTTATTGATGTTGTTCCCAGGTTCACCCTGACCCGAGGTGATAAATATGGGAAAATAGTGAACTCCCTAAAAAAGCAAAGCGCTATGAAAGTATATAAATACATTTCTATGATGATACCAGCAATATATTTTCATATAAAAAATTGACTAACAATACATATTTATAGTAAAATTACCAACAACAACTTTTTAAAGCGAAATCACCAACAACACATTTTATAATAGAATGACCAACAACACACTTTTTTGTAGAATAACCAACAATACAAATTATAGTCGAATGACCAACAACACAATTTATAGTAGAATGACCAACAACACACTTTTTAGTAGAATGACCAACAATAAAATTTAAAGTAGAAAGATCAACAACAGAATTTATAGTAGAATGCCCAACAGCACACTTTTTAGTAGAATGACCAACAATACAATCTATCGGAGAATGACCAACAATACATTTTATCTGTAGTTGAAGCCATGAAATTGTGATCAAAATATTTAGATTTTGGCCTTTAATAACTCATACGCCGCTAAACAAAATTAACCAACCAATCATACTTCTAATGTGCATGATAGAGTTTATTTCGAGATAGCAAGAAATTCTCTACGTAACCCACTTCCGAAAATAAGTGTTCAAAACGTGGTTCGGACCGAGAACTCGAATATATTCTTTTTAACGAAGAAAATACATCAACTTTTATTTGAGCCAATAAAAGAGTGTGCGTTTGTAATAGATCGTCCTTGAGTCATTCGTTCTCTTCCATTTTCTTTAAGTATATGAAACTCATATCCGGGTAAGCGTGTTTGAAAAGCCATGTAATTCAATAAATTGGCAGGTAGGTAATTAGTAAGGACCCAACCCTATCAATTCTTTCCTTTTTCTTTCCTAAATACCATCGTCAGTAGTTCCGTGTGTGTGAGTGACATCACGATTGATTGACGAAGAGAAAGACAAAGATACTAAACAATAATATAAAAGGTGAAAGGTCGGCAATAACTGTAAAGGAAGACATTTCGTTTCCATGAAATCTGGTTTAAATCGAGTTACTTTCTGCAGTGGCGCCAAAACGATGCTACCGTTGTCATATTATGAAAAAAGCAACTTATGCCGAGACCTTTTAAGGTTTTAAACACGGTAGGCCAAACTAAGAATGTTGTTTCTTACGATGTAGTTCACAATCCATGCTACGATATAGAGAGCCTGTTTGTGTACATACGTGTAAATAGAAAAATGGAAAAGGAGGAAAAGAAGTAGAACGAAAGAAGACAGAATGAAAAACAAGTAGAAGAGAGATAAGAAAAAAATGTAGAAAAATAAACGGAGAGAAAAAAGAAGAAAAACCGGATAAGAAAAAGGAAAAAGGAGAGAAACAATAGCAAAAAGGAAAATGGAGAGGCAGGGAGATAGAGAGAAAGAAACAAGAGCTCAAAGAGAGAAAGGTAAATAAATTGAGAGAATTGGAAGAGAAGTAAGAGAGAGAAGAAACAGTAACAGAAATAACGAGAGAGAGAGATTTTAATATAAATAAAAGAGTAATTCAAAATTAAATAGTGTGTCTCCAAATCACTTAAACTACAAAAATATTTGATAGACGAAGCTGAAGTCTGACTACGTCATAATGTTATCTAATAATTATTTCACTGAATCTTACAGGGATAAAGAAAAAATTAAAAAAAAAGACTGCGAAGGAGAGACGGAAAATAAAAGTAGCGAGTGAAAGAGTGAAAGAGGGGAATGAAAAGCAGGAAACAGAGGAGAGAGAGAGACGGAAAAGAAAAATAGGAAACGAGAGAGAGAGGGCGAGAGACGGAAATGAAAAGCAGGAAAAGAGAGAGAGAGAGAGAGAGAGAGAGAGAGACGGAAAAGAAAAACAAAAAAAGAGAGAGAGAAAGATATATAGAGAGACGGAAATGAAAAGCAGGAAGAGAGAGAGAGAGAGAGAAAAGAAAAACAGGAAACGAGAGAGGGAGAGAGAGAGAGGTGAGACAGAAAAGAGCAGGAAATGAAAGCGGACTGTTAAAAATGAATGCGTCAGAGAAGGTGAGAGAGAGAGAGAGACAGAGAGAAAAGAAAGAGTAACAGGAAAAAACGAGAAACAGGAAACAGTGAAAGTGAAGGGACAGAAAAGGAAAAAAAGAGAGAGTGGCAAAAGAAAGGAGTGAATCGAAAGAGGGGGATGAATGAGAGAAAGAGACTGGAAAGGGAAAACATTAAGAGAGAGAGACTGAAAGAGAGAGAAATAAAGTATCAGTGGATGAGTGAAAGCAAAAAAAAAGTCGAAGGAAAAAGAGAAAGAAAAGAATTAGGCTATTTAAGGTGCTAACTGAATATCAGTGAGTCAGTTAAGTTCCATACGTGATACACGCTTGAGCGGTCTTGTCTCTTTCGATTCATAACAGTCTAGGTAGGAGATTTTACCGCAGTAGGTCGCCATTTCTTTCTGCAGTAGACCGTTTGCTGCCCAAGGCTATAGAACCTATTCTGTTCTACTATTTACCTATAGCTGGAGGGGGAGAGAAGAGTTAGATTCATGCCTTTCCCAAGGGTATTAGCACGTAAGTGAATGTAATGAATTCGAATGGAATTCAAACACGGCTCTCCGATTCCTCAGTCTGAGCCGCAATCCATTATTCTCCCGTAAAAAAGCATGTCAAATTTGTACCACCCTTATCTCGGTCCCACCCTTTCACTGTGGAAACGGTTAAATTTAGACGTCTCGTCTACTATAACAGCTTCTTATCTCGCACTTCCCAACAGTGGAACTCCCTTCCTCTTAGTTGCTTCCCTGATAGCTATAATATTCAAATATAATGCCAATCGACATCTGATGCCTTGATCTGATCTTGATCACCGGCCTTCTCTTTATCCTTTTCTCAAACTTTACTCTTGCTCTGACTCTATGTAAGTCCTTGCGTGCTAGTGGTACTCCCGCCTTGCTTGGGTTGATATGCTTGAAAAAAAAAATATGCCGAAATATAACACTTTTATTTTACTTGATTTAAGGAAATCATTTATTAATCCAATGTTTTTCTAATCTTTCTTTTAAAAAAAAAGTCACAATTTCTCTTCTAAGAAATAATTGTTTTATGCTTGTTATTTTTAACAAACTTTTTCATTGATTTTGTTTTTACAATAAGAAATTTATTTAAAAATGCTACTGCTGCATAAAGCTAACTTAATATTTTTCTCTATGATATTGCTATACATAACAGATATATTGATGATAAAATTAAATTTTTATGAATAATTTGTGTTTTTCTTCTTAAAAATTAGTTTTAAAAAAGTAGGTTTTAGTTTAGTTTACCGTTAAAAAAATAGGAGCAAACGTGACATATTATAAAACGGAATTAATGAGAAATCATTTAAGATCGTTGTTATATAAAGTTAATGTCATAATTAAATTGAATAAATTTCTCCGATATTTTTAGATATTTTGAAGAAAATATGAAAACTTTTAATCATAACCTTGCTGCTAAACCACGCATTTTAAGATTCATTTTTTTCTACATCTTCTCATCTACTTCTATAATCCTAAAAATACAGGGTGAGGTAAAATTATGTTAGCACTAAATATGAACATAAAAGTAACTTTTCTTTTGTTTAGAACTAAAGATACTATTGTTATACTAAAAATTTTGGTGTAAATATACAGGGCGAGTCAAAATTATGTTAACACTAGTATGAGAAGAATAATTTATTCAGAGTTTACTGAAGAGTCTACACCTGTCCACAATCACGACTGATGCACAAAAACCAGCGATCAACAGTACAATTAAGTGCCTTGACACACATTTCACGGGGAATGTTTGATATTAGACCTTTTATTCTATCCTTGAGTTCTTCGATGTCTCTAAATTTTTGTTATACACGCGATCTTTTATCATATTCAATAAACAGAAGTCACAGGGTGTAATTGGCCCATAATTATTTCAGTGACTGCCAACGCTTACTTACAAATGCAGAAAGATTTTTCCATTGATAATATGCCCCTACAAATCAGATGAGCAGAGTATTCCCAACAGGATTGTGCATCGCCTCATTTTGCCCGTACTGTTCGAGCTTGTCACCATCAAAGTTTCCCAAATAAGTCGTGGCAGACCGTTGGCATGGCCACCACACTCCTCTGATCCGACACCCTGGTGGACAGGTGGAAACTGTTCAGTAAACTCTGAATAAATGATTCCTCTCATACCAGTGTTAACATAATTCTGACTCACCCTGTATTTTTACGTAACAAGTGCGAACAGTACGGGCAAAATGAGGCGGTGCCCCATCCCGTTGTAAATACCCTGCTCATCTGATTTGTAAGGCTATGTTATCAATGGCAAAATCTTGCGGCATTTGTAAGTAAGCATTTGCAGTCAGCGTTGGAGTTGTAAAGAAATACGAGACAATTACGCCCTGTGTCTTCTGGTTATAGGGCATGATAAAGGATCGCGTGTATAGCAATAAAGCTAGAGGCATCGAAGAACTCAAAGACAGAATAAAATGTGTAATATCAAACATTCCCCGTGAAATGTGTGTCAAGGCACTAAATTGTACTCTTGACCGCTGTTTTTTGTGCATCAGTCGTATTGGTGGACAGGTGGAGACTGTTGAGTAAACTCTGAATAAATGATTCTTCTCATACTAGTGTTAACATAATTTTGACTCACCCTTTATTTTTCCGACAATTTATGTCAGTATAACAATAGTATCTTTAGTTCTAAACAACAAAAAAGTTACTTTCATGTTTATATTTTTGTTCAAGAATTCATAGTTTTGATATCGCTTTTGGTTTATTAAAACTTTTTAACATAGTTAATTCTAAGATTAAAATTTTATATAACATTTCGTACACCGTGGTTAACTGAGTAGGAAGTAATAGATCTGAAGCTTCATCGAATTTTATATTAATAAAGAAAAATATATACCAAGATAAAGTGGACTAATTGTTCAAGGTAAAATAATTATGCTTTTAATCGCTACTTTTTTATTGCAATTCTTACAGCCGAAAACCCAAACTAACAATCTTCGCTCCCAGTAAACAACGAGATTTGATATAAACATCCAGTTGTAGGCGAGATATGCATGATCAAACGGCCTTAAATAATGATCACCAAGCGGTTGGCATTAATCGGTTAATAAAAATAATAGGACTACTTTCTTCTTCTTTTATGTGCTGTGTCTATTCAGGACGCAGGCAATCTTGACCGCCCACATCTTCCTGTCCCTTGTAGCTCTTAATAAGTTTTGTCTTTTTGTTATTTCTCCCAAACCCTGTTCTACCATCCATTTACTCAAGCCCATCAAGTAGGTTACACGCTGCTTTCCCTTACTTTAGCCGAATTATATATTAATTCTAATAAGACCTTAATAAAGGAAAAAGAAAGATAAAATGGATTAACTTTTCGAGCCAAATTAATTATACTAGTAATCTCTACTTTTTTATTTCAATTCCTACAGCCGCAAACCCAAACTAACAATCCTCGCCCCCAGTGGACGACGAGATTTGATATAGACGTCCCGTTCTAGGCGAGATATGCATGGTCAAACTGCCTTAAAGAAGAACAAGCGGTTGGCATTAATCGGTTAGTAAAAATAATAGGATTACTTTCTTCTTTTATGTGCTGTGTCCCTTCAGGACGTAGGTGATCATGGCCCTGCACATCTTTTTGTCCCTTGTAGCTCTTAATAAGTTTTGTCTGTTTGTTATTTCTCCCAAACCTTGATCTACCATTGAGTTACTCAGGCCCATCAAGTATGTTACGCGCTGCTTTACTCTGTCCTTTATTTTCCCTCAATCTGTCCTGTGAGTATCAGATTTTCCAAGCCTTCCCTCCTCATTATGTACCCCCAAAATTTCAACTCTCTCTTCCTGATGTTAAGTATAAGTTTCATTTTTGTATCTGTCTATATTTCTGAGATGAGGTATTATGTACACTATATGTACACTATTTACATTATTCGGACTATTGTCCTCATCTTTGTCGCCATATTTATTACAACGTTTCGGCCGTTGTACTCTCCGGCCTTCTTCAGGTGGTTGGAATGTCGAACTGAACCCTTTATTTCTCTCACCGGGGTAGACTGTTCTAGTTCCACGAGCCATGTTTTAACCGGGTATTGAACTCACACTCTTTGGGTCCTTAAGAATACATGGCACAGTGGATAAACGCGTTAGTTAGATCCAGTGACAGCACCCAAACGTTGTAATAAATATGGCGACAAAGATGAGGACAAGTTTCCTTTTTGTTTCTATTTTCTCTAAAATCCCGTCGTTGCTCACATTTTCGGCCCATCGTATCCTAAGCATCCTTCTGTAAAACTACGTTTCTGTTGCTTCAAGTCTCTTTCTCATCTTTGAGAAAATTGTCGAGAATTCGCTGCCATACAGGAGGACAGATATCACATAACAGTTCAGTATTCATTTCTTTGTTTCCAAAGAAATTTTCTGTCACTTAATACTTTACTTAGCTTTTGGGATGCACCTTTGGCCATTCCAATACGTCTTCGGATCCGAGTGTCACATTCTCTGTCCTCTGTTAAAACACTTCCCAGATATTTAAATTTCTGTACTTGTTTGATTTTAGTATCCCTGATTTGTAATTTGCGGCTCATCTTTTTGGTGATAACCATGAATTTTTTCTTGTAGTTTATACTTAGTCCTTTCTTCTCGCTTTCCTTCACTTAATTTTGTGAGTAGATTTTGTACTTTCCTTTCTGTGTCTCCTATCACCACTGTGTCATCTGCATATCTTATGTGGTTAAGATTGTGGCCGCCAATAATGAATCCTGGTAGGACTTCTAGTTCTCTCAGAATTGCCTCGCTGTATAAGTTGAATATTACTGCGGGGGAAAAGCATATACATTGAATCTCAAGTATCTGCTGAGTTTACTGTCACGTGTTATACAAGAGAAATTGAGCGACAAGGAGGTCTAACTGTTTCTTCCTTTTCTGATCATTGTTGACAAGTTACTCCTTTGAGTGTTAGCAGTAATATGTAGTCTATCGCAGCCAATTCACGGCTGAGTCGTCGGCGACTAAATTGACCCCCCCACTAACACGTAGTGTTCGACGCTGAACAACCAAGCGTAAGTGCTTTCCTTAAAGGCCATATATACGGCACAAGAGGCGATTCATATATTGCACAGGCTTCAGTTGCAAGTCAATAACTTCTAACTATCTGGGTCTCATGAAGCATTCGAAGTTGACCAGTATGTGTGTCTCTTATGTTTTCAATAAGGTATCGTTTGGTAGTGGTATGTGTGTCCTTTGTACATGTGTGCTTTGGAAGAGAGACGAACATCAGATCATGTTTACAGCAGCAATGGCGGGATTTAGAATCAATAAGCAGCGACGCCAGTAAATTTATCAAGCATGTTGAACACTGAACAGAACAGCCGATTTTGTTTGCCAGCATATCGGAGCAAATGGACTACTAAGACTGTTTACTCTAAGAAGTCGATGGGGAATTCTTTTTCAATCTTTTCTTATTTGGGAAATTCAAGCTCTGAACACTTCATTAAAGACATTGTTTGCTCTGCATGTCACTAAACCTCACCCTCCCACATGTATCAAAGAAGAATTTACCGTCATTTTTCGGTGAGTAATATCCAATGTTTATTTGGTCAGGGAATATTTGAATACTTATTTTTAATGGAATTTATGCTCAATAAATTGATATTTCTTACGAAGTTTGCTCGCATTCAAAAGTGTCGTAGTCTAATCTGAAATGGTGTTTTTAAACCATTCATGTAGAGTGCTGAGAACGGTGATACTAATTTTCAGTGACACTTTTGCTTGGCAATTATCGATATAATTAAATGATAATTCTAATATTGTATCCGACAACACAAATTACCATCCTTACAAACATGTCAGATGCCGAGAAATTTCTTTTTAAAAAATTCAGGATTTTTATAATAATTTTGAAAATTTTTAATAATGTTATTACCACGAATTTAGATAAAATATTAGAAAGCAACCAGAGAGTGCATACCCCCGCCATATCCACTGTCGCTAAAAATGAAATGAATATCATTTCAGAGAGAGAATGCACGGGGATGCTCCATTATTGTAGCCATGTGCCAAACTAAACAAGGTAAGCTATAGGTGAATGAAACGAATATATTCTTTGAGACATTGGACAGACTTTTGCAGATTTGTTACCTTTTCTAGTTTCAATTACAGCATTCAGCGCTATAACTTACCAATCACCAAATAATCGTCCCAAAACCAACTTGCATTTCATAAGCAGATGGTTACATTACCAATATTACGAATACCTAACCATCCAGCATATAATTAAATATGTATATATCTGATATAATATAAAAACTTACATTTAAGTATGAATGAACCATCAAATGGATATTATTATTTTTCTAAAAGTGCGTGTTATTTAGTCATTTATTCGAAAATTATAACATAAAAATGTCATAAAATCACTACAATAATAGCCATTTTCTTTCAACACTTCTAGTATCTTATCAAGTGATGGTGTTGAATGTCCATTCAACACCATCACTTGATAAGACACCAGAAGTGTTGAAACGAAATGGCTATTTTTGTAGTGATTTTATAACATATTTATGTTATAATTTTCGTATAAATGATTATATTTTCTCTACTATGTACTGAGCACTCTTTTAAGAATATTATTTGTTGGTTATTGGAATTTATTCCGTATACACCAGTCCTATACTTGGGATATATATATATATATATATATATATGGAGAAATATAGTCTTAAAGTGTGCTATATTTATGAGATAAAGTGCCCAATATCAGAGATAGAGCGTGTGTAAATATAAAAGTGAACATAGAAGTCAACACTTAGAGGCGACAGTCTGTTTCATGCTAGTGCAATCGTCAGGCCTGGCGATTGCACTAGCATGAAACAGACTGTCGCCTCTAAGTGTTGACTTCTATGTTCACTTATATATATATATATATATATATATATATATATGTGTGTGTGTGTCTTTCTTATTACCTCATCGGTTTTTTCCGTATTTTTCTCTCTTTCTTTCCCCAGCTAGCCAGTCCTCTTCAGCATAATGACACCATAAACAGTTTGAAAAATCCTGTGAGTTTTAAATTTAAAATTCGCGGGTGAAAATGATCATTCACTAATGGTATCTTAATTCCAATTCTATGAAATATATGTTCTTACTGATGATTTGCTTATTGACGTAATGTTAATTGTTGGGGTCGAA
The DNA here is from genome assembly GCA_964036315.1 of Acanthosepion esculentum. Lineage (NCBI taxonomy): Eukaryota > Metazoa > Mollusca > Cephalopoda > Sepiida > Sepiidae > Acanthosepion > Acanthosepion esculentum. The sequence continues at coordinate 121,271,961 of OZ038481.1, forward strand.
GCATTTAATGCGTTTTTTGAAGGAGACTGACTAGGAATATGAGAACGCATTTACAGAGAGAGGCGAGTTTTCTTTTTTACATTTTTAAAACGGACAAAAAATATAGAAAGGTATCCCCAAGCTGGCCAACAGGAGCAAAGGTGAGACTGTTGGATGCAACAGATGTCACCCAACCGTCATCCAGGAAATATCAAAATGGAAGCTGCACAGGCCAAATTGAACAGAAACAAAGCGACAGGGCCAGACGGAATTATAATAGAGATGTTGGCATCCTCAGACGACTTCGGCAGAGACAACATCACGGAAATAATAAATGAAATCTACAAAAGTGGTGATAGAGCTGAAGACCTAAATAGAAACCAGGCGCAAACGAATGTGAACTCCACTGGACAATCAGTCTAATCAACCTCATAAAAAACTCATCACCCGAATTTTAATTAATAGTGCAGCAGAATCAGACCAGATATAGGACAAGAACCGTGCGGGTTCGTCAAAGACATCGGAATAAGAAACGAGATATTTATGCTCAGAATGTTATAAGAAAGAGAGATACAAATGCATAAGGATACCTACCTGTATTTTATAGACGACGCAAAACCGTTCGACAAAGTACGCCACAAAGATCTGTTACAGTTGTTCAGCAAACCTTGGCATATTCGGGAAAGACATTAGAATAATCAAGAATCTCTACTGGCAGCAAACCGCTTGCATACGAACAAAAAATGAGTTCAGCGGATATACAAAAATAGAAATGAATGTAAGGCAAGGATGTGTCTTCTTACCGGATTTATTCAACCTATACAACGAAGCAATTCTGAGAGAATTAAAAGTCCTACCAGGATTACTCGCTGCGACAGTGTTAACATAAGATATACAGATGACACAGTGTTTATAGCAGACACGGGAAGGAAATTACAAAACCTCCTACAGAAGGCAGCGAAGGAAAGCAAGAAGAAAGGACTAATCATCAACTATAAGAAGACAGAATGCAGAGATCAGGAAAAGGGTGATCCCAAAATGTAGATTACAGGTCGGGGATACTAAAAATCAAGCAGGTACAGAAATTTAAATATCTAAGAAGTGTTCTAACAGAGAACGGAAAGTGTAACTCTGAGATTCGAAAACGTATTGGGATAGCGAAAGATACATTCCAAAAGCTAAGCAGAGTATTAAGAGAGAGAAAAGTGTACTGAACTGTTACATAATATCTGTCCTACTGTACAGCAGTGAATGCTGAACAATTTCCTCAAAGATGAAGAAGAGATTTGAAGCTACAGCAATGTGGTTCTACAGAAGGATGATGAGGATACCAGGAGCCGAATATGTGAGAAACAACATGTACCCTGCATCAGGAATGGAATCTCCTACAAAAGTGGGGACCCAGGTTCGATTCCTGCTGGAAAACAGATTTTCTTTAAGATTTCTCAAATACGCAGTCCGATAGACTTAATACATAAAATTAGATTATAAAATTACAGCGGTGAAGGATTGTGCAGAACAAACTAAACTTTTCAAAAGGACTGTTAACAAACAAATGGTGAACAGTGTGCCATGAAGTCTCTGAACAGGTTTGAATTCAGAGTTTTACTTCTCCTAGACTGGCGGGCACCTGAGGCTAGAAAGCCTACTCTGGTCATCCATTTAGACCATATTTCCAATGACATTATCGCGAAGTGAACGAAACCATATCGATTGGAATTTGAACTCGGTTCCTTGATTCCACACCGATAACCGTTACACTACTCACACATCCTTATATATATATATTACATGACTCATTCATACAAAAAACAGGTATTGAAGTTAATGATATGAATGGGGAGAATACATCTTCGCAAACAAATTTAATAAATGACATTAACCCCGAACCTGTAGATGAATGTTTATAAATTCCAGTTGCATAAGGTCTTTTATTTTTTTTTTTTTACAAGCTTTCATCTGTGCATACAGACATCATCAGGTATGAAAATATATTTGTTTTTTTTACATACAGGTAATAAAAGGACAACGAAAGAATAGATGTAATCCGAAATATGTTTTTGGAAATGTATTATTGTTAATTGTAAGAAATTTTGGATGTAAAAAAACAAATATATTTTCATACCTGATGATGTCTGTATGCACAGATAAAAGATTGTAAAAAAAATAAAAATGTATTCTCGCCATTTATATCATTAACTTCAATATCTGTTTTTTGTACGTAATGTAAATTGAACTGCACCACATACTTGATATATATATATATATATATATATATATATATATATATATATATATATAATAAATTAATTGATTTAAAATATGTTTTTTTCGCTACACAGTGATACAATGTTTCAGAAATGGAAGCTAAAGCCCCTGAATTTAATTTTGTTATTAAACCAAAGACATTAGTTCCATTTCTTCGTCAAGCGAATTTTGGGGTAACTTATTTTTATTTGGAGAATATTTATTTTTTATTTTTTAAAAAATAAGTTACTCCAAAATTCGCTTGACGAAGAAATGGAACTAATGTCTTTGGTTTAATAACAAAATTAAATTCAGGGGCTTTAGCTTCCATTTCTGAAACATGGTATCACTGTGTAGCGAAAAAAACATATTTTAAATCAATTAATTTATAATATTAATGCTCTGTAAATTTACATTGAGCACTATTGTGTAAAAATAAAAATATCTATAAGAACACCGGATTTTATATCTTACTGTTCTTTCTTTATATATATATATATATATATATATATATATATATATATATATATATATATATGTATGTGTATATATATGTGTGTGTGTTTTTGAGGGATTGCTAGATAAAAACAATGAAAATGGATAAAACGTGTGTGATATTTCTGGATTTATTCCATCTTACTTTTTTTTTTCAAGCAAATCTCTTAACATGATACTTTCCCTGCAACCAGAAAAAAAAACCAGCTTTGACCTTACTGGAAATCCCGATCTCCTAAGCCAGCGTTTATTTTTATTTACAATCTACACAGTTCTTTTGCATCAGACGCGGAGGCAACAATGTTGAAGTTGAAACAAAGAATGACTTTTTGAAAGGCGCATACGTTAAGTGGCGTTGGCGTTGTAGTTGCGGTGGCTTGACATGAAATATATTGGCATTCACTGCAAGATTTGTTTTTTTTTCTTTCTTGGCTTTTTCTCTTTTTGTTAATTTTGCCAAGACTGGTAGGAATCGATTCATCAAACAGTAAAGTGGAATTATTTTCTCCTAATTTCGACCTGGATTGCTGATATAAGACGTTAAAAATCGGTAAGGCAGTAAAGCCACCAAAACACAAGGGTTTCCAGGGTGTGGAAGAATTACGAACAGAAACATTAATAATGGGCGGGAAGAGAAGAGATTAATCGGGAGGACAGTGGATAGCGATTGATATTGCATTTAAAGTTTTGCAGATTAAAGTTGGCTTGAAACCAAAGAGCTGGAAGGGAGTTCCATGAGCGAGAAGTGCGAGAAAAGAAACTTAGCATAGAATTTACGGCTACATCTAGGCAGCTCAACGGGAAATTGATGAGATCTTGATGCCAGTCTAGTACAGCGCTTAAATTAAAAAAGTCTAGGTACCATAGTGAAGAGCTCATTCATTACCATGAAAGAATTTATAGAAAAGACATAGGCAACGTTACGGCGGTGGGAAGGTGACTGAAGCTAAACTGTCAGATCAGGACCAATAATATTGCAGATTGTTCTTTGGATCTTGGATTAAAAACATAAATCGATATTGAGAAGGTAACTATCGACATTAGGACACGTTTTCATTCTTATAAAGTTGACGTCCATTAATATGGATTATAATTAATTATTTCACCCTAATCAAGACGATAAAGCTACTAAAATCGTGGGTTGGGTAGGGGTGTATTGAACATGAAGAAAACACAGAAAAACGTTCCTGTGGAGAAACGACAATAAAAAGAACAGGATACAAGGAGAGAAAAGTGAATGGCTGATGTTGAATTTAGAGCATTAGACAGGGGATGTCAACAAAGCTTGATTTATATGATTATGTAATTCAAGTTCTACCAAACACAAATATACAAATTGCTAGACACCATTAGGCATTGGGTTTTGCAATGTGAGACAGGTCGGACAGATTGATTGATATTTGAACACCCAGTGCTACTAAATATTTATTGAATGTCTTCACATTAATCATTCAAATTTGCCTAGTTTATTCTAAAAAATATCCCCAGAAGTAGCAACATTCAAAATTTAATAGAATTGGACTCTCAAGGGGAGGCCAATCTGGTAACACTGATTTTAAATGGTTTTGAAATATCGTATTATGCAATTGCTGAAATGAGTAACTTAGCCTTCCGTATCATACATTTTCACACAGTCATACTATGCCACATTGTTATAATAACAGCGACTTTAGGCACCTCGGCGTGGTGTAATGGTTAGCAAGCTTGTCTCACGAGATCAGTTACGACTGAAAAGTGAGTTTGATTCTCACTAGGTGCCCTATACTTTCAGCTTTGTTCTAAGCTACTCTGGGAAAATCATTATAATAATAGTGACTTTTTCTGTCTGAATCTCTAGGATGAGGAGTTATTATTTACACTATTGTCCTCATTTTTTTGTTGTTACCACAACGTCTTGGCCATTGCTCTCTCCAGCATTCATCAATATGGCGATCAGCTGGTGAAGAAACAACGCTGTCTTCATATAGCGTCACGTGACGACGTATTATATTATGGGAGATGGCGCCGTAACCACGAAACGCCGTACGTTGTAACCAGAGGACCTTCTGTACAGCTTTTTGGTCAGTGTGTTGAGGAGGGGCTTAAATAAGAGAATAAATGAAATATTTTATTCTTTAGTGTTATACCTGACTGTATAAAGACTCGAACAACCTTATGTCATGCGAATATTCAATTTTCAGCAGCAGAGATGTGTGCAAAGAACAAAGTAGCGCTGATCGTAGACTGTTTTAAAGTATTGTATGATGCAATTGCTGAAATGAGTGACTTAGCCTTCTGTATCATGCTTTTCAGGCTCTTTTATACTATGGCCCATTGTTACAATAATAGTGATTTATACTTTTGTACTAACTGCCTTCTTCAAATGAATAACTAATTAATTATTTTTGTCTGAACAACTGAGATGTTGATTCATTCAAACCCAAACATTACACAGGGACCATTGAAATGTTAGTGTTGTACAGACGAATAAGAGCACGTGACGAAATCTATCATGTGTAAAATTATCGTCTATTCAAATCCGGACTCCATTAATAAATATCGGTGTGTGAATGTGTCGTTTTCTCTGAACGTGGATCTCCTTCTTTTCGCTCTCGGGTGGGGACGCTAATCTATGTTCCTGTCATCTGGTTAGTCCACACCCTGTCTACTTGCCATGTTAACCACTGACGTTATGTGAAGTGCGAATATGCAACTGGTAAATGTATGGTCACCTTCCAGCTTAACGTAATGATATACGTGGAGTCGCTGATATCTTGGTGTGACAGTGATTTGGGTTGAGCCCATTACATATTGGGTCCACCACAGATCAACTTCTCTTTGAAAAAACGTTCCTCATTGGCATTAAATTCGATACAATCCAGTATTTATTAGTAGGAATCACATACTACACCATTGAGTGGTAAAGAACAAACATTAGATTTAATGTCACATTGAACATTGCTGTGCATGTCCCTTCAATACGTTGGTAGTCATGGCTCTCCACAACTTCTTATCCTTTGTAGCTTTTGGTAACATTTATCTTTTGGCTATTCCTCTCCGATCTTTTCCCTTAGCCATTCACGAAAGCTGGTCAAGTATTTTTAAGAGATTATTTCAAATTTTCCATGTTTTTAAACAGGATAATTTAATTGTATTAACTGTAAACAAATTACATTCTTCTACGGTTGGATTATATAGAGAACGCTGAATTCTTGAGAAAACAAGAGAGATGTTTATGAAATACAATTAAGTAGAAATGCTAAGAGCGGAAAAATGAAGTCATTGCTAACGCATAAGTGATTTCCTGTTGATACTAAGGACAATTTACAAGATATGCTTCTATTACTACTACACCATCATTAGCTGATCATATTATTTCATAAAGTTGTAAGAATATATGTCATTAAGTTATATAAGTGGACACTGAGGTCAACACCATACGGCGACAGTCTGTTTTATGCTTGAATACAATCTTCAGGCCATGCACACTGTGTTTTGTCTCGACTATTTAAATATTTCGTCAAGACTATATATGCTGGACAATGGCATATTATGGGTAGCAACGTCTACTGTATTATACTAACGCTTATAAGGTGGGCGATAAACATTACCTTTCAAATAATTCTAGAGTCTATTCATTAGAATAACTTATAGATCAGAATGCAGTTATTTGTACCCGTTTTATAGTGGTGTTTGTTGTTATTGGTGGAGTAGGTAATGGCTGCTCCAGTTACTGCTACGCAGTAATTACTTATTTAAGACGTTGCAAACTGAGAAAGACGATAATCGGGAAATGAAAAAGTGAACCTGGTCTGAACAGTAACATTGGCAAAAACAAACAACAGCTGATATTCTTAGAGACAGAATGCAAACATTATGGAAACGGATTTGTTGTCAACTGTAAATGGTGGCATAATGTACATCGATGTTGGAAAATAACGGACTGCGTGTCTGAAATACAGCTTCACTGTTCAAGAAAAACATACGAATGTCAAAAACAAAATGGATTCAGAATGCCCAGATAACAAAGCCATGGAATTTTACTTTGAAAAGATTGGTTTCAAAAAGTTCAGAGGTCATCCAAGAACCACTATAGTCAAAACGCTGAAAAAGTTTACAATCAAGGAAGATGAGCAACGAATCTGCAAACTAACAGAGGACAGAGAAGACTGGCAATATCACTGAAGATGAGAGAACATGTTAATTCATAACGTCAAATCGAAACAGTCTTGATGATGATGTTTGATAATTGGTAACTCATTTATTATTGATGACTTAGTACACTTTTTATTTATTCATTGTTATTATTACATGCGTTTGTATGTACAGTCGTAGTTTATTAATTGTTTATTAATTATTATAATAATCAACAGCAATTACATAATAAATAATTAGTAAAAGTTAATGACAACCATTATAAAATAGGTACAAATAACCACATTCGGATTCATAAATATTTCTACTGAATAGCCTCTAGTATAATTTGACACGTAAGTATTACCGTCCACACACGATAACTGTTAGGATAATACAATAGACTCTCTACAATAATGGACCACTGGCCTGCATATATAAATAGTTGTGCCAGAACAAAGGACATTGTGTTCAAGCATGAAATAGACTGACGACGCTTGATCTTGACCATAGTATCCACTTTTATATTTACATGCAGTTTGATTCTGAGCTCATTACCTATAAATATAATATACCTTAAAACTATATATATTGAGTAAAAAAGTTAACAAGAAATATTTGAAATACAACCGTTACCGTCTACTCTATAACCGTTAGGATAATACAACAGGCTTTGCTACCCATAATTCATCATTGTCCAGCATATAAAGTCTTGACGAAGTAGAACACACATAGCCTGACGATTGTACTCAAGTATGAGACAGACTATCGCTGTTCGGTGTTGACCTCAGTGTTGAGCACTTTTACTCATAAACACAGTATACCTTAAAACTATATATACCGGGTGTCCATAAAGTTCGTGTGCACTTTAAAAAAAATTATAGCTTTATTTGTATTTGCGATAGAAATAATTTTTAGAAAGGATTAGAAAGAAGTAAATCTGTTTTTTTAAGGTTTTATTGAAATTTTATTTAAGTTTCCACATGTCCTCCATCATTAGCAATTCAAATGCTAATACGATTTTGCAGTTCACGGAAAACGATGTCAACTGACTTACAGTAATGCCTGAAATCACATTAGTTATTTTAGCTATACTTAAAACTAGGTACATTAAACTTTATAACATTTTTTACATATTATTTCTATCGCAAATACAAATAAAGTTATAATTTTTTTAAAGTGCACAAGAACGTTATGAACACCCTATATATATATATATATATATATATATATATATATATATATAACTTACTATTATCCTATCGTATATACACAGCATTAATATATATGACTGTAAGGATGTGAAAGGCGGATATTATCATTTGGTTGAGATGGACTCATAGGGGGTCACGTGACGGCTGCTGAGTGACGTTAATTTATAATGACTCGCTGTTTTCTCCTTTGGCAAATATGTACTCACCAGAGACATAGAAGATACTGTCGAATTCCCGGTGGGAAATGTCAATATGGCCGCACATGTCCTCATTGTTTTCCTCGTTGAGAAAAATAAAGTTTCTCCAGAAACATGGAAAAATCCCCCGACAGCGCGAATTGCGAATTTGGACTTATTACAAATAAGTCCCTTCGTCTCTTTTTTTACCTACATATTCACACTACCTGTTGTTGTATGCATGTGCTATAGTATCTCCGTGTGGGACCAGTGTAAATATTTGTATATACATTTGTGTATAACTAAGCAGTATAAAAATCTCTTTGAGAACGAAGCGCGTTTGTCATTCCTTTTCTTTGGGCTATTATGTTCCGTCCGTGTATTATGGTGTTACTATATCATGGATATAATAATGTCTATAATGGGGGGGAATGAAAATAGGATATATTTTCTTTCTTGTCTAGCACTTCCAATATGATATAATCTCCTGTCAACTTCGATGTATGAGAGTCCAACAATTCAGCTCGAGTCTTCAATTAATTTACACACAAGTCCGATATGGGGTGCTGAAAATATCTCAGCTGGACCAACAAGATACGACAGACTGCCTCAAAATCTGCCCAAATGATCAACTAAAAGGATTTTCGTGATTGGACTGCCAATTTTTGTACCAATATGTGCAGAAGTGAGAAAATGTATTTCCGGGTTTTAAGTCGGATACCGTGTAGTGCGTACCATTATGCGTTTTGTTACGGAACTACATTGCAATCTGTAAAATAGTTCCGCAAGAATGACATGAAAAATGATGATGTCCAATGCATTATTAGAAGTTGCTGTCAATTTGAAAACGAAGAAATTGATAACTGAAATTTTACTTTAGGATTGCCGCTTATTAATTTTTTCAGACAAGCATTCTAAAATATTTGGTCTGCTTTTGCTTTAAAAGTTGATTAATGTCGGGACATGCCGAAAGGAATAAACAGGATTTCAAATCTGAAGCCAATAAACGGACGATAATTATTCCTCATTAAATAAACACTAAATCGTCTCCTTAATGAGCCTAACCATTACACTAAAGTCACTGCTATATTCGCAAAATAATTATCACATGAGCTGAAGAGATTCGAGGTTAAAAATCTAAATAAAATAATTTTTTAGAAGGGTTTAATATATTTCTAATCGAGGATGCATTTGCAAAAAACTAAATTAAGGCGAGCCATTTAAAAAAAAAATAAAGTTCACTCAATACAAGGCTCAAAAGCCACTCAAGGTAGAGGCTTACTCAGTGAGATTAGTAAGAGGAGATAGAAGGAAGTTAAGGCCATGAGGGTAAAGAGGTTAGATAACGATTGAGCCCTGACTAAAAAATGCTTAAGATTGTAATTTTTCGGAAAGCCTCAACGCGGTAGTTTGTTTCACAGAGTAGCGGTTCTCGGGAGATAAAAAAATTATCTGTGTGGAAGCCTGTGTCTGTGACGTAATAGATAGTGGCTCCTAATGAGAAACCAGAGAGCAGAGTTCGATTCGGGTTTATTACATTCATTTATGCGCAAATAGATTTGGGAAAGTGATGAATAAGTTTCAGCGTTAAATAGTAGGACTTGTATTTGGAAAATTGATAATGCAGTATTCACTGGTATAAGACGAATTATATTTACAACTAGCAGCATGGCCCGGCGTTGCCCGTGCTTGATTCAAAAATCGTACGACTCATACAGCAATCGCTATCACTTGACATAAATTATTTTTGACCTTCCTTGCCTTTAAAGGAGTGCCCTTTGCCGTGCTGATGCTGCTACATGCTTTACTTCTTGCCTATCTGACACTGCGAATTTTTTCTAAGCTCTATACTAAACATTAAATCTGTTACGAAAAAAGAACTAAACAAAATGAACACAAAACGATTAGCTTTAAAAAAGGACTCGTAACTGGAAAAACCGAACGAAAAAAGAATGTTAACAAAAATACTTTTTCGCACCCAACCCAGTTCTGCGGAATCAGAATCAATGTTGAGTTTAAGCAGGCGAATGAGCCAATTAGAGTAAAGTGCCATGTAGATTTAAATTTTTCCCACTTGTGACGAATGCAGCTATCGATTTTTTTTGCATGCTATCATGCTAGTTAACATTCCTGTCAGTCAGCTGTTGGCTCTCACGCTGGGCAATAGAATCTTCCTGCCTATTCGTGACAGCCAGCTATAGGCTTTCACTCTGGCCAGTAGAAAATGGCCGCAAACTACATGAAAACTACCGTAGAAGCATGAAAAAATCGATTATTTCCACTATCGATGGGAGTTGGGAAATGCAAAGTCGATCTTGGCCTTTTAGCTAACTTGGAGCATGTGCCTGTAAATTTTGGTGCAAATCCGTCGAAAATTGCGGCCGTGCATTCGTTACACACACACACACACACACACACACACACACACACACACACACACACAGCCTTTTATAGATAGATACAAAATATGTTTTGATTTTAAATAATCCACAAAGGCTTGATAAGCAGTAAAAAAAAATAAATCAGTGTCTGAGTGGAACTTCATTGTTATGAATAGTTTACGGAAGAAATTTGCGTGGGTCGACTCTGAGAATATAGAATAACGGGGAACGCTGTAAAGGTTTGAAGTGGTGGAACCAAAGAAAGGAGCGTTCATCTGAACATTTACCATGTAAAGAGTGATAGGCTTGAATCTGAGAAAGAAGCTGTTGATTAGAAAATAACTCATTTCCCTTCAGACAGCGTAACTCTATCAAGTCTGCAAAGTGAGGATTGTGCAGCTCCATCCTAGGCATGGTAGAAATATTCCATTTTTGGTCTGATCTGGGAGAGGAGTCATGTATTTCCTGGAGTGATAGAATAAGCCGTGCATTTTTATCACATCTTTAGTTTAGGTTTCAGAATATTAGCGACATTTCATATCGAATAAGAAATCGGGAAAGATTTTTACGAAAGATAATTATCCCTTCTGTGTATATTTATGTCGTAGAAATCTCAAAGAAAATACGTCTCCTCCGACAGGAATCTTACATGGAACCGTCATATAACTATTCGACTTTGCTAACCAGACACTTCCTCTGTAGCTAAATGGTATAGCACGTCAGGCGATGTGGCGGTTCCTTGTATGATACAGGTTCGGGTCCTGCCATTTTCTTTGAGATTTCTCGAACATTCATGACGGTAAATGTTGATACTGTTTATTATAACCAGATCATTAGCTTAAATATTTGTATCTATAAAAATAACGTAGAGATAAAAATATATTAAAATATTTATTGGACTTCGGCCATTATATATATATGTATATATATATATATGGGTGTGTGTGTGTGTGTCTTTTTTAATAATACTCACTCTATGCAAGGTAGAAAATTATGTTGGCAGGATTGATTAAATGACTTTTTTTACGGTTTATCAACCTTTTAAGGTTAATTGAAACTGAAATTTTTTCGATTCTAAGAATTATTTTATAGATCATAATGATTTTCTTGTACGTCTTACTATTTAACCCATAACTGGAAGGAGAAGACGAGGACTCATATCTTTCACAGCGGTATTTTCATGTAAGTATATATAACGAGCCCGACTGAAATTTGAAATCAGTTTTTCGATTTCTCATTCAGAGCCGTTATGCATAAAACCACACGTACATCCAAGCTTACAGCACCTAGTATTTTAGAGCGTTCACCCATCTAGGTACTGACCAGTTATTAACTTCGGCAATCGTACAAGAACCGGTGTTTCAACGTAATGTGGCCATAAGCCATTCTGTTGCTAGGAGGAAAATGAAAGAAAACTCAATGATATATTTTGGTATCAAGTGCATTTGCATAGTCAAGAAAGCAAGGTTTTGAATTCTGATATCCCTGCCCACCGAGTTAAACCAATTCTTTTGTGTTGTTTAACCGTGTAGAGATGACATCAAGCTGAAAAGTTTCTATAGAGAAACCAAAACGATGCCCTTCACCCCCACTTCCTAGATTTTCTTTTAGCCACTTGAAAAAATAAGATTTTCAAAAAAATGTTGTGTTTACATTTTTTAATATGAGCTGTAGGCACCAGGGGTCCATAAACGTTAACCTCTCAACGATGTTAATCTGTCAGAGTTAGCTCCACCTTAGTTCCGTAATCCTTCACCAGGGTCTCTCTCCCCTTGCTATAAATACTGGGTGACCTTTTGCCTCGACCTCTCTTTTCCCCTCAGGCCTTGGGCCGTATCACACCACGCGTGGAGGTGAGGTAATTCTTTCTCTTCTTTCTTTATTTCAGCTAATACCAATATGTGAGCTCTCACAAATACACCGTTTCCCAAATTCTGGGAACACGCTTAGAACAATGCCAATACACGTACGTACGAACACTCACCACAATACACACACATAATATCCACCACACAAACTCAATGTAACTGTCCATGTGCTTGTAACTTGTTGTTTATACATATATTTGTTTACATATAATTATCGGTCTTGTTTGTTTTCTTTTTGGGGCTTAATTAAAGTCTAACATTCTCATGTAGCTGGAGCGGCTAGCAGGAAAATTTTAACCCACGTGTGTTCTTTACATCTTCACCCCATCGGTCCTCTACAAATACTTACAAAAACATGGGTCAGTCCTGCAAAATCCTAAATATTAAAAATATTCCACCAACTCAGATATTTAAATTAAATGTGATCCACGATTTCATTATGGTGATTTTTTTTTTCAAATCAGTTATGATCCAATGAATACACTCTTCGAATCGATGAAGTGCGAAAAGTCGAATTTAAGCGTTCCGCAGAAACTCGTTTTAAATCTCGTCTAATGACGAGATTTTAAACGAGTCCCTGCGGAATGGCTAAATTCGACGGGTTTTCAACTAGTAATCATAAAGAAGTAATTATCAAGAATTTCTTTTAAAAATTCAACATTCATTCGAATATGCAGTCGTTATTCAGCTGACAAAAAAAAAAAAATGAAAAAAAGAAAGAGTTTCGCAGAAAGGTACTCGTTAAAACGTTAATTTTCGACTTGTGGAGTTGGATAAAGAAAATCCTCCTTGCCCACGTAATCGCCCAGCTACTTGCAACATTCTGAAGCATAAGTCTAAATACCGATAAAGACAAAGTGTTTTTCGGATATTTAAATGCTGAATAATTTTATGTATTTTTTTATAAATCAAGAACAATCTGTCGAACGAAAAATAAAGAGGATTTATCTTATCTACGTTTAAAGTTAAATGATAATTATTAAACTCATTGATTTTCTTATTCGTCAAGTTTCTGCCAAAGAAAGAGGATTATCTTTATTTGAAATCCGCGAAGAATCAGATTCATTCGTTTTCTTCAGTAAAAACGAAGAAAAATCAATGAATAAAGATTGAGATTAAATATCTACTTTAATATGAAAGTTCGAATAACAAATGTATTTTCTCATCTAGAGCAGAAGAATCGCAACAGATAAAAAGTGACATAAAAATAATGCAATATTTTTAGTCTTGACCTGGCATTTCGGCTTCAGTTACTTTCCCACCGCCGTTACCAAGCTTCCCTGTGTCTTTTCTATAAATATTTCTATGGTAATTATTCTGATGAGCTTTTTTCTTTGGTACCTAGATGAAGTTAAGTACTAGGTTGGCGATAAATTATCATCATTGTACAATTGAAAGAGATAGATGTAACCGTAAGTTCTATGTTAATAGTTTCTTCTTTCGTATTTCTCGCTTGTCGAACTCTTATCCGTTTTTCTTTTACTTTCCATTCAACTTTTATCTTCAAAAATTTAAATGCAATGCCAATCGTTATCTTTTTCTTAATTCCTGTTCTTTTTTTGTTTTCTCATAAATACTGTTTTACTTTGATTCGTTCTCTCACACGCAGTAATCCATTGCGTCTTAGCGAGTTTAATGCCTTTCTTGGTGTGTAATGATTAAAAATTAAAGATTTACCCTACTTGTCTGCCAAAGAACTTTTACTAACGAACACTAGAATCACTGCCAGGAAGCAGTATATAGACAAATTAGTGTGAAGGTTCTTCTTACATTTTCTTTTGTCTACAGGATGCCTTAATAATACATGTCTCTCTTTTCAGTCCTATGTAACATTTAACACAGAGTATACAAAGGCACAAAGCTTGGTTGACGAAAACATGCATGCTACTAAACCAACGGATAAAGTTAAATGTAAGTCTATCAGCAAATGTTATCTAGACTTTGTACACACGTAGGTACGAAAGAAATCTCTCGATACACACACACAGTTTCATACGTTTTTTTCTTGTATTCTTTCTATTTAGTTTGCTTAGGCAATTAAAATTGTTACTATTTCTTACTGGTCTCGATTGTAGTTCCTTTATGGCTGTCCGCTTCTTCCGTTCGGCATTAATTATGGCGCCCTCTGTCACTGGTTATTTATTTATTTATTTACTTATTTTTCTAAACTGTTTCAGCCAATCTGTACATGAGAGATGTCATGTTTCACCTATCGAAGGCAGAGGGGTGCTAAGACAGACATGGAACTTGATAAATGTCTAGAAAGTTATGGAACTAACGTAATCCGCCCCCGCAACAAGTTCGTTGGACGTAGACCGCCTAACATCATTAATTGTATAATATTGTTTTAAATTTCATTCCGATCTCCTGTTCGAAAGATTCATCAAAACACGAATATTACTCCGTATACAGTCTGTATTGATAATAATTATTAATAATCTTGTACAAACCTCGTAATAGAAAAAAAAAGATCAGGTATTTAATTTATGACGGAAAAAAAACACGTCACCAGATAAATATCCCCGTGGATTAAAGTGTCAGGAAAGTTTAATCTTGTTCTTTGACAAAAATTGGCATTATACATGGTGGTCTGAAAATCCTCTCACCCTAGTACCAAGAAGTAATGAGAGAAATAGAAGGGCAAGTAACACAAAGCCCGTGTACTGGATTCAGTTTATTCACTTTCATTGATGCTGTCACACATCGAGAAGGTCTGTATAAACACAATCATTTTCGTGGCACAAAATGATGCGGCGTCATGTCCTGTGTGATATTTTACGAAGTTCTGTTATTGATTGTTGCAAAGGATCTCCGAACAGCGTCCTTCAACTGATAGGTATTCTGGTATTGTTCATGTGAAACTCTCCACGGAGTGTTGAAATAGAAAATTATATTATGTAGGGGTGACAAGATTTTTGGACCACTGTGTAGAAAACAAACAAAAACAAAAAACAACAACAACAAAAAAAAAAACAGACAAAAAAACAAAAAGAAAAAACAAATAGTCCGAGTGGAAATGGAGGGTTTTACTCGATATAGGTCGAAAACTACGAAAAATGAAGCATATACCCGAGGAAGCGATTGGAATGCTATTTGAAGAGAAGACAAAGACAGTTTCGTGATTCTCATGTATGTATAAATTTTCAAAATACAGAGAAAGAGGAGAAGGAGAGAAATAAAGAAAGGAAAAGAAACAGAGAAAAAGAGAAAGAAATAGAGAGAGAGAGAAAGAAACAGAGGGAGAGAAAAAGAAATAGATGGAGAGAGAAATAAATAGAGGGAGAGAGAAATATATATATATATAGAGAAATAGAGAAAAAAGAATAGACAGAGTGAGAGAAAGAAATAGAAAGTGTAATAAAGAGAGTGAGATTGTTATTCTCATCATTGTTGTTATCTCAGCACTTTGGCCGTTGTGCCCTCCGGCCTTTCTCAGGTGTATATCGATCTGAGAAAGGCTGGTGCGCACAATTGTGAAACGGTGCGATAACAACAACAAAGACGAGGACAATAGTCTAAAAATAAACAGTGTAAACAATAACACACCTTATTCCAGAAATTCAGACAGAAATACATTATTGTTTCGTTCTTTACTTGCAAATACGCATTTTTTCTAAAACATAATAAACAAAATTAGTGGTGCGTATTATGCACAGCTACAAAACATCTTCAAAAAATTGCCATTTCATAGTACGATTTCGGCTGCGAAATGACTACTCACCACAAACATACGACAATCTGACACTAACATTCGGCGATTGCGACCCCATAAGGACGTCAAATACAATCATATGTACCTAACAACACTTACAAATGTAAAATAAAATAAGAATTTTCATAAAACTAATTTAGAATAATATTATTCTATGTTTAAAACCATTTAAAAAAAAATAATGGCCGTAATGAAATTGGAGAGGTACAATTTATAGGGTTTGATTACCAAACAAGGGGTGTGTATTATGCGTGAGTAGAAGCATTTTCTCACACTTTCAGCACAATTTTGCGGGTGCGTATTATGGATGAAGGCGTATTATACATGGGGAATTACGGTATTTGCCATTATTTATCCCACGCAAATCGTTTCTATCTAGGCAAATCCACCGCCTATGGTAATTAATCTAACTCACCACCCAATATGAAATTTACTTCAGTACAGTATTTGTCTTCGTCATCAGCCTCCGCCCACCTTAAGTCGCTTGATCGAATTTGTTATTTAAAAAGGAAACAAAAACAGGTTCTGTGTACATTTTCATACTGGGTGATAAAAACCGAAGACCACATTCGAAAAAAAAAATTGATTCAAGCAACCAAGACTATGATACTAATTTGAATTTTGTTATGATAATGTTAATAATTGCGTACACAATGTAAGACAAGAAAGCAAAAGAAATCGGGTGAACCCACATAGGGATTGAATAGTTGAGAAACATCATAGAAACATCATAGATTCCCTGTTGCTGGCAACAGTCACAAAATTAACACAAGAGAAAAGTACTTACTATGTTTATTTGAATTCCTTAAAAGAGGTCGTCGCAGACATCAACATAGAACGACAGAAATAAACTCAAAATTGTTCTGCCCATCACCAGTTATTTTGATCGAAGGGAGAAATAATTTTTTTTTTTCAGAACAAGAAGTCAACATCACGCAACACAAAATTCCAGCTCGCATTAACGACTGTAAATGTCCAAGCACAACGGAACTAGAGTGCATCTGAGGCAAATACGAGAACTAATAAGGGTCAAATGAACACTTGTGGTCCGATTTTAAGTGCTTTCATATTGCCGGTAAAAGAAAGGGGCGGAGAGATAGTTGTGGTGTGGAGGCGGTGGGTCCAAATGTTCGGTGAAATTGGATGGGGGTGGGGTGAAATTAGAAGCTTGATGAGTTACTACGTTGAAGAGCAGGTGTCAGAAGAGAGCACTTGTCACATGTCATATGAGGGTCACGTAAATACAGTGTACTTGAGGCGGATGTAGGGGGTGGATAAGTCATTTAATGGCGTAGAAGTTGAGAAAATTTAGTATTTAGCCACGGAATACATTCGTACGAATGTGCATCAGTAAGTCAATATAACGAAACATTTATAAGCTGAAATTTGATGCGAAATTTCTCAATGTATTACTGTATTTCGAGATGTGTTACTGAGAATTGCGATGGTAACAGATATCGGCTCGGATTGGGAATCAGAGACCCGTGTTCGAATTCCAGTCAAATCCATTACATTCACTTACGTGCTAATACCCTTGGGAAAGGCATGAATCCTATTTTTCTACAGAGACAGACCGGGTTCTATAGCCTTGGATGGCAACTGGTCTACCGCAGAAAGATAGTTTGTTTGTTTAACCAGCATATCGACCTTCGTTGGGCCATTTAATGCTGAAAAAGTTTTTTTTTTTTTTTTTCTTTTTTCCAAAAAAGTATAGTTGGTAATATTATTTTTCAAAAAAGTATAGCTGGTAATATTGTTTTTCCAAAAACGTATAGCCTGGTAATATTGTTTTTTCAAAAACGTATAGCCTGGTAATATTGTTTTTTCAAAAACGTATAGCCTGGTAATATTGTTTTTTCAAAAACGTATAGCCTGGTAATATTGTTTTTTCAAAAACGTATAGCTGGTAATAATATTTTTTCAAAAAGAAATGTGCTGGAAAAGACCTGGGAGTTTGGAAAAGACCTGGAAGTTCACTATTTGCACATAGCTGGGACCCCAACAGGTGCTACCACCCCGGGTCAGGGTGGACCTGGGAACACCAGCAATTAAGAGGTGGTTCCACGCTTCCTCAAAACCTTCTGATCAGAGGCCTTGCTGTTGGATGCAGTTTAACGCCGTACCCAGGACGCCACAGAAAGAAATGGCATCGAAAGATACATGATCACCTAAGCATGTATCACACATAACACATTACTGGATGAATATTATGTATTGCCCTATGTGGAAACGTTTGGCATTCACTGAAATTTATAAAAATCTTGCTATTAAAACAACTTTTGAAATAGATAGTAAGATTTTATCATCAAGTCAACTGTTATCAGTCTTTCCAGTACTGATGAAGGTTTCCTTCCTAACCTTTTGTTATCAGTACGGTTGAAGGTCATCATCTTGATGTCATTATTTTCTCTTCGAGTTACATGTGATATCGATTTTAGTTGTTGCTGCTGTTGAAATTTATCAAGATATGCAGTTTTTTTTTGTCATTTGGTACAGTTTTGTTTGTGATTGTGTAGTACCATTCCACACGTTTCGATGATTGATATTTCTCGCTAAATCTTCATTCATTGGAGGTCATTTTAATTATTGATCTGATAAAGCGGTAGTATATAGCTGACAGTTTGGCGACATGCATGGTATTCATATGAATGTTACAATCTGACGAGGCTATTTAAGAAAAGATCTTGGGTTCTTATTTTAGTGTTTGGATTTTGTAGTATCTTGCGATGTTTGACAAAACTACCCCAAAAGAGCGATAACAGAAAAATACAATCATATATATATATATATATATATATATATATATATATATATGTGTGTGTGTGTGTGTGTGGACTCTTCTATCGTGAGCAATAAATGAGGGTCAGCACTGGATGGTGCCTTTCGTTTTACACTTATGTATGCTAGCATGGTCTATTGTGGAGAAAATAAGGGAAAGACATATTCCATTTGTGCTTTATTAAGAGTGATACAAGCCCAGCCTTGCTGCGGGCGACAAAGCCACACTGACAGAAGAAATTTGTTAAAACAGGATTTTGATGATGTCTCTGCTTCAGAGCCTGACGAAGCTGATCACGGTGCTTCAGTCCTCTGTCTTCAAAACCCTTTAACTTAATAAAACCCGTCATACGCCACCCCTTCGGGTTTGATGCTTGGACTTCCCAGGTTTTCAGATCAATTTGTCTTTGTAGCGTAAGAGTGAACGTCCAACTGAACGCTTGGAGTTTGGTAGTTGTCCATATAGCACCTTTTTTGGAAGCATATATATATATATATATATATATATATATATATATATATATATGTGTGTGTGTGTGTGTGTGTGTGTGTGTGTGTATTTGGGCAGAAATATTTTTTTATACAAACCCAGCCGACACAATATAGAAAATTAAATGAATTATCTAATATAAATAATTTAAAACTACTAACCACCTTGCCAACAACAATAACCTGAAAGATCTAAACTACAGAGAACCAATATTATTTACGAATCATATATCCCATAAAAACTGTATTCCAGGTCAAAGCAAATTCATAAAGAATTATATTGGATATACTACAACATGCCTAACAAGAACGGTCACATGACATCTCTCTGACCATTAGGCCTCATTAAAAAACACATCGAGATCGACCAAACTCTATCCACAACATAGTCTTTGATAATACAAATATAACAACCTCATCCAAAAAAACACTAATATAAGTATTATTAATAAAAAAGAAAATGCCAACACTCAATAATATCAAATTGAATAGGGCCACAATAAGCTGGCCGTGTTTGGGAAATAAAAAATTCCTATAAATCTAGATACACACATAAAACAATCCATACATTCAGTTAAAAGTAACAATAAAATTAATTCTTGATAATAGCTAAAAGTATAGCCCAAAGCGCTGACACACAAAATATTTGGACAATTTCTATATAATTTAGGTTCAGAAAAGAAGAAAATTATAAAAAACACATGAAAAATTAAATAAAAAAACCTTAACCACAATACCTTGTCAGTCGGTTTTAATGAAATCTGTGTGTGTCATTATATATATATATATATATATATATATATATATATATATATATACTTCCACATTCAGATTGGAAAAATGCAAGTACAAGAAATTAAATAATGAAGTGGAGTATCTTGAAAAAAGTCAAATCTAACAGAACAAGTGGTAGCAGTTGTAGATTGTGTCAGGAAGAGAAGTTGACTATAGCAACATATATGAACAGTCGTATGTTGTTAAATGGTAGAACAGAGTAATCTACGGGTGGAGACATAAGCAAAAACATTCTCGGTCTGTATGACTCCGGATGATGAATAATAAATTATTTATTTATTATTATTATTTTTTTTGCTTACACCCCCCACACTTCTCGACTTGCGGTGCCATAAAAGAATAATTGTAGTATGGCATGACGAACACTTATTGTCCGCCACCTGAAGTGACCTGACTGTCGAAACCAAGGTAGTGTGTGGTTATATAAGGTGGTTTTACCCCTTTATCATATATATATTATATATATATATATATATATATATATATATATATATGTGTCATCTACAGAAAGACTGTTTTCGATGTCACAGCGCATCAGTGTGGTTAGACAATCGATTGATTCAGTCCGGGATTGAAACACGACCGATTTGACATCAGTCGGAGTCTCTCACACTTAGGCTATCAGCGCACGAGATATGAACATTACCGGCTACCAGAGTGCTCAGCTCGTAGTGAAGAGCTTTAAGCGTTAATTAGCAGCCGCCAACAAATTCCCTTTCTTCCAAAGTGCCTAACCTACGAGAAGGGAGTATGTGTATGTATATATATATATATATATATATATATATATATATATATATATATATATACATATATATATATATATTTGTATATTTAGGTAGCAATCCTTCTTTCATGCACATTTCATTGAATACGACAGACAAGGTGCTTTGATGTATAGCCGAAAGCGCTCGGATTAAAAGAACATTCGGACAAATTTTATATAATAATTTATCTGAAAAGAAAAGAAAATATTAGATCGCATGAGAAATTGTATAAAAAACTAAATCAAGGCACCTTGTCTGTCGTATTTAATGAAATATATATGTACGTGTATGTGTCTGTAAAAATTTCAGTTCCTGTATATCTGTAAAAGGACAATATGAATAAAGATACAATGAAAACTTAGCCTTGATAAAGTCCTGCAGAGAACTTTATCAAGGCAAATGTAAAGTCGGTTAAGATAAGCTTTCCTTCTGCTTTTATTCGTATATATGAATGTTCTTTTTGTACTACTAATTATATTTGTCACTGTAATCACCAGCCAGCAGTTATCGACGCCATGGAGACCCTATTTATTGGATAATAAAGTAGGGGTGATACAGAGCGCCCACAAAAGTGGGCATGAATATATCCAGCAGCGGGTAAGGTCTGTAAGGTGCATTTTCTTTTTACGATCTACTCAAATGTAGTTTCAGGTTTTGTAAAAATGGAATCCTTTTCGTTCGCTAGAAAGAATCAACGAGGAACAAAAGCAGTTCGAAGCGGTTAATTTGTTAACATGGTTATATAAGAAATATAACAATGAAAACGAAACCTATCATGAATGACACAACGTAACTATAAATGATTTACTTTAAAATGGCATGCCCCTTCACGATATCGCCGATGATGGTGCTACACAGATTCCCTTTTCGTTGTTATCCGACTGTTGCCATGAATTGGAAAAGATAGGGAAATAGTAAACCGTTAACATCTCGACAGTTTTGAATTCGGATTCTTCTTTCTCTGAGGCTAGTTTCTAGCAAAGGCTACAGTGCAGAGTCTACCCTTCTATTTAATCTATAGCTGACGAGGAGAAATGCCTTTTTCGATGTCTATTTGGTAAAAGTGAAAGTAAGATTCTAGGCAGAAATTTGAACTTGACTCTCGTCGATACGCTACCCGATCTTGAAAATTATTATGCGCACGATACAGGCTTTTATTACGATACAGTTTAACCCGGATATAAGAGAGTTGTCGGGACCGGAGAAGAAGTCTCTTATATCCGGGTTTGGTCTGTTATATATACATTAACAGAGGCTCTAATTTGGGCCCCAGATAAAATCTCTTATATCCGGGTTTATCTTATATCCCGGTTACACTGTATTAACTTACGGACCCAAGAGTAATAATAATTATATACTTACCACTGTAATCATCAAACAGTAGTGTTAAAGCTAATGATGATATGGCGAGCCTATTTATTAGGTCAGCCTAGCCCAGGAGAGGAGGAACAGACCACATAGAACCGAGGTGAAACTTGTAATTTACGTATTTTCTAACAGAATCGTTCTTTATTTAATACATTGCCAACGACGAGAATACACGCGGTTGGTAATGTTTAACGCCGGCCTTGTGACTGGCATTTTCTGATACATTTCCATTTGCGAGTGCCAACAACGGGTCTATTCGCAGTAATACCTTTAAGTGTGAAAACAATGTTAAGACTTCAGTCGAAGCTCTAAATTAACCCATAAAGATTGATTGCCTAAGCTGGACAGTATAAAGTTGGCGTTTCAGGGCAAATTTCATTATTAACCTCTGGAGGTCAATGTGTTAAATAAGCGATACTTCTCGGCCGACACAATAATTGGAAAAAAATTTAAAAAAATAAAAATTGTAAAATTTTATATAGTGTTTATTTTTTCAGCTTGTTTGTTTCCTAAGCAGCATATTAACACCTTATGGCTCATTTAATACCGAAATTTAATTTTCTTGAGAGCATTCGTCATTTCTTTCACAAAAATGTATTGCTGGTAATTTTTTATTTTGCAGAAAAAAAAAACGCATTTCTGGTATTTTTTTTACTATTAAAATATATTCTTGGTATTTTTACTATAAAAATGTTTATACCTTCATAGTGTTTTATTCCCGGTTTTGGGTGGTGGGGTAACTATTAGCCCATAGCGGGAACCCTAACAGGTACTACCACCCCGGGTCAGTGTGGACCTGGGAACAACAGCAATTAAGAGGTGGTTCCACGCTCCTCAAAACCTCCCGATTAGAGGCCTTGCTGCCGGATGTAGTTTATCATCATACCCAGGACGTTTTTTTTCAGTGGTAGAAAAGACTGATTTAATTTGCAGATTCACGCTGTTTTGTTTTTCGCCTACAACATTTTTATCTCGTGAACTCTTTCAATTTGGCTTTTGAAGACTCAGCACTCGTCAATAAACCCGTAAGCAACAACAGTACTGAATTTGACACTACTGCACTTCGTTCCGCTGATTTGGTAAGATTGTAACCCCAGAGATATAATGACGAAATAAATTCAAGAAAGTTGGTTGACTGTGGCGTGCGAGATTCTTCAGAATCTATCTTACATATATTTCTAAGTCTATCATTCGTTCCTCCTTAGAATATTGCAGTCACATATGGTCCGGTGCCACTACTATTTATCCCGAGATCCTTCATGAAATCCAAAGAAAAATCAGCAATACTATTGGTCCTGATCTGGCGGCTCGGCTTCACTCACATTCTCACCGCCGTAAGATTGCATCTCTGGCTCTTTTCTATACATATTTTTATGGCAACTTTTCAGATGGCACCTAGGCTTAATGAGTTTAAGTACTAGAATGGCGACGAGGTCTCACCAATTTACCGGTTCGGTTGGGTAGATGTAACCGTAAGTTCTATACCAACAGTTTTTTTCGCGTACTTCTCGCTTGTGGAACTCTTTTCCTGCTCTTTTCCAGTCAAGTTTAATGTTCAAAAATTTAAATGCGTTGTCAATCGCTATCTCCTCTTCTCCTGATTACCCTTTTCTCTTCCTGCTCATTATTAATGTTTCTGTTTCTAATTCTTACACATTCAATAATCTTCTATGTCTTAGTGGCTTTACTCCCTGGCATGGGGTGAAATCGATTAAAAAAAGAATTTATAATCATCATTGCCATTGCGTTATCATCAGCAGCAGCATGATTAAACATAACCTTTATTATGATATCACCTTTAAGCTTAATACTGCTAACTGGTATCTACAGGGACAATCATCTATTATTAAAGCGAGAACAATTTCACGCTATAATAATAGATGGTTGTCTCTGTAGACACCAGTTAGCAGTATTAAGCTTAAAGGGAAATGAAAACAAAAAGGACACATGTATTTAGATTCAGAACGATACAGTTGAAATTTCTGTGAAACAAATGGAAGGGAGAGGGTGTGGCGAATTTGATACTAACAAAACATATTAGAGGCCAGACGAGCAGAAAGAAACAGAATAACCTAATAAACAAGTTTGTGCAAATGAATGACAGAAAAAGGACTGGGAGTAATAGTAAGAGGACAAACACTGCTGAGAGCTACGAAGGAGAAGTTGTGGAGAGCCATAATCGTTCTGAAAGGATAGCGCCCGTAAAAGAAGAAGAAGTAGTTTCGTAAGCACATACTCACAAAGTTTACTATGGATGTAAGAAGACGTTGAACCGTACTGGGAAAGTTAATGTAGTGTAACATAGAAACGACTGGAGACAATGTAGTGACGTCTATTTGAATTAATTAGGGCGTAGGGGAACCGCATCTAGTGCAGCCATAGCAGCAGTGGGGCGTGTCTATGGAAAGA
Source organism: Acanthosepion esculentum (assembly GCA_964036315.1). Taxonomy (NCBI): domain Eukaryota; kingdom Metazoa; phylum Mollusca; class Cephalopoda; order Sepiida; family Sepiidae; genus Acanthosepion; species Acanthosepion esculentum. The sequence continues at coordinate 121,296,752 of OZ038481.1, forward strand.
CGACCTGATGGAGCCCATCACTCGTCAGTCTTAGTGCCACTTCAGAGTTGGGAGGTGGCGGAGAAGCGATGGATTCATACTATTGCCAAGGATATTAAAGCAAAGTAAATAGCAAATAAAACGTGGTCTTAATTTGAACTCGGCCTGCTGATATCACTTTTCTCACTGATAACCGTTACTCAACATGCCTACCCGATTAATCATATAGATCTAACATCAAACAATGAATATTTTCAGATAAAAATTCTGCTAATAATAATGTATCAGGTTCCAGACATATTGATAGCCCTTGTGCATACATACACACACGCACACAGACACGTGTGTGTGTGTGTGTGTGTGTGTGTGTGTGTGTATAAAAATGTAATCTGGACTGAGCAGGCACATTATGGTACACACGAGAGTTATGAGACAAGCAATGAAATTAATCTAATCAAGGATACAGAGTTTATTTGTCATAAATTCTTGATGCTTATGGAATCAAATGCTGGTCTCAAGAGACTTCTTAGGGGTCATAGACACCAAAACTAGACTGAAGCCATGACAAATGGAGTGTTGGGTGAAGGGTCGGATCTCCTCTGCGTAAGATGTAGTAATTGCAATATTATATGTGCGGTGTGTACGTAGATATCGACACTGAACAGCAGCAATCTGTTGCATGCAATAGTCAGGCATGAATTCCTATATACAGAGTGCGATGGAGAAAATTGTCGGAATTTTATTTTTTTTAATTTTGCGCATGCGCGTTGTTTGTTTTTGATTTTGTCGACTTCACCATGACGCAACTCACTCCGTCATAAATTTGGAAACGACATGCTGTTCTGCTTGGCATTCACGCCGGAAGCTCCAACACGAACATTTTCAAAAATAGAATTATTTTTTCATAGATGCTTCGGCATTTCATTTACCATTTTCCTACTGTAAGTACAAGAAAGAAACTCACCGACGATTTATACGGAGAAAAATGCCTACACTTCTCTGATTTCATTATTTTCAACAGATAATTTTCATGCATTCACAAAATAAATCTTGTCAATACAGTGTCAGCTTCACCTTGAAAGCTCTGTCTGTAATACTTTTGGTTAAAAGTGTATAAAAACAATGTTCAGTTTTTAATATGACGTACACACGTAATAATAGAAATTACTAAATTATACCTTCAGGAATGTAATCACTTTTCCCTGTTGGCAAGATGTAAAAATAACGGAAAACATGCGTAGGATCTGTAAATAGTAAATGAAAATAACTTCTAATGGAATATAATTGGAAAAAACAGACACAGTTTCGCAGTGTGTATATAAACTTGGGAATAATTGTGATTTTTCTAACAGTGTTCCATAAATACAACCTGACAAACCTGACGTCTGCGAAATATCCGTGGATCCAACAGTTTACGAAATATCCGTGGATCTAGAAAAAAGCAGTTGCAATTATTCCCGTTTATTGACGAAGATAGGAAGAAGCACAATGGCGAAATGTCTCCATATTACGACTAAGACCGTGTTCAGTTTTCAGTAATAGTTTAAGAAAGGCATGAACCTATTTTCCTTCGCTTTGTCACTTTAACAGACTCCGCCAGTATTCGGACTTGACTCTTCAATTTTGTACAGATAATTGTTATGAAATATTTGTTTCTATAATTTCTCAAATATATTTATGTGCCAAATCCCAAAGACGTGGTGGAGGGTTATGGCACTCCACGATTTTCTAAGTTTGGTTGCTCTAAATTTTTTAACCTTTATCGTCCTTCTTTTTCTCTGTTCTGCCGTGCATTTAAACTCATTAAGTAGGTTACCTACTGATTACCTTCCTCTCTCATGATATCATGTGGATATTAAATTCTCTGGACCCTCTTTCCGCATTATGTCAATAGGAATTTAAACTGCCACTTTTTATTGTAAGTGTCCACAATGTTCTTATTTTCTTCAAGGATGTTCTTCCTCTCTGTCGAGTTGACATCAGACCTAAGGTTGTTTAAATATTGTATAAATTCTGAGCGCTTTAGTAAGCTGTTAGCAAAGAGTTTATTGAAGAATATCACATCAGCATACGTCAGGCAGATCAATCTATCTGTTTCTCAAAATCGCAAGTTTCCACGCGTCAGCGTCAAGTGTGTCTCCTCTTTTTCTTGTAGTAGGTAAATATGTCTTGTCTCAAGTTTCCTCTTCATTGTGAAGATGTTTGGTTAGGTTTATTTTGTTTTACGGCATATCAACCTCAATGAGTTATTTAATGCCAACAACATTTTTTATTGCTGGTAATATTTTGTTTTGTCAAAAATTTGTATCTGGTAATACTTTTCCTTCAAAATTGTATTGCTGGTAATAGTTAACTATCTGTCCATAGCTGGGACCCTAACAGTTGTTACCATCCTGGGTCAGCTTGGACCTGGGAACACCAGCAATTAAGAGGTGGTTCCACGCTCCTCAAAACCTCCTGATCAGAGGCCTTGCTGCTGGATGTAGTTTATCGTCTTACCCAGGACACGGTTGTAGTTTAACGTCTTACCCAGGACGTTGTGAAGATGCACCACATTCACTGCCATATACGAGGACTGAAATTACATAGCAGTTCAGCGTATTTTTCCATGGGAAATTTCTTTCTTTGTTTAGCTTTTGGAAGGTATCTTTCGTTATTCCAATGCAACTTCAATTTTTTGCGCAACAAATTACGCAACACTTATTTCGATTAACTACAATACTTAGAAAGATTAAATATCAAAACAGTCTTAGTAAGCAATAATTTAAGTGACAGCGATAAAAAGGCGCTGTTGATTATTTACAGCTAACTTGTTTAAATAATGCAGTGACTATAATTTGCGTCACATGGCAATAATTGTAAGTGAAATGATGCACTAAAATAAGTAACCAAGCAGTCGATTTAAGTTCTGAATATCGGTGTCATTTTTTATGTCAAATTTTAATTGTCTCATAAAATATTTCTCAGATAGCTAAATCTCTGTATTTACTGGATTTTGACGTGTCCAGCTTCAGCCGTCTCTTGCTAATGATTCTACAATCTTCTTCATCAAATGATGGTTTGTGTTTTCTTCCCACTTTCCTTAACTATATTCTCAGGTTCCTGGAGTTTTTTTTGTTGTTGCTATGTTTGCCGTTAACTCTGTGTCATCTTTATTGCTAAAATTGTGCTCACAAATAAATCCCGACAGAACATCTTTTAGGATCGCCTAGAATAGAGCAATTCGTGTAAGTGTTGACCTAAAGCGTGACGTTCAGTGAATGTTCAGTATACTATACACGTGCTTATATGCAATTTTCCTCATTCAGCTGAGCTAACTCTGGCATCAGACTTGTTTTAAAGGTCTTTATGGAAAATGTAACAGCGAAATCCGAAGTCGCTTTGGCATAGCAAATGATTACTTGCATGATTTACATTATTCGAACTTTTATCCTCATCTTCATTGCCATATTCACAACGCTTCGGCCGTTGTACGCTCCGGCCTTCTTCAGGTAATTGGAATTTCAAACCGAACCCTTTATTTCGTCCACCGGAATGGATTGCTCTAATTCTACGTGCCATACCACTTCCGGATGTTTCAGTTATTTCCCTTTAACTCAAATATCCAAGTTTTTGTATTGAACTCACAACTCTTCCAAGGACACATGACCCAGTGGATAAAGACGTTGGTTAGATCCAGTGTCTAGATCCAAAGAGCATTGAACTGTTATGTAATATCAAACATTCGATATGGTAGTAAATGCTGAACAAACTCACCACAGACGAAGAAGTGACTTGATGTAATAGAAATGTCATACTAAAGAAGGATGCTGAGAATACCCTGGTGGAGTAATGGATAGCGGTTCGGATTGAGGAATCGGAGAGCCGAGTTCGAATTCCAGTCGAATCTATTACATTCATTTACGTGCTAATTCCCCTGGGAAAGGTATGAATCCTCTTCTCCCACCAGCTATGGGTAAATAGCAGGACAGACCGGGTTCTATAGCCTTGGATGGCAACTGGTCTACCACAGAAAGAAATGGCAACGTACTGCGGGAAATATCTGCCTCGTCAGTCATGTATCGAAAGATACATGATTGCCCAAGCATGTATCCCGCATGGCACATAACTGACTGAAGAGTAACAAATGAAGGTGTAGAGAACCGTAATCACCCTCACCCTGAAAGGACACGTTAGAGAGGGGAAGGAATACCATTCTTTCGAAATGAGTGTACGCCTGTTATTGATTGATTTGTCTTATCAAACTGTTACATGTTATTTAAAGCCAGAAATTATTTCTATATTGTAAAGAAATACAGGAAGAGAATGATTCACTGTACAAGTCCTACTATATTTAGCCGATAGCAGAGGAGAGAAGAGGCGCTCTTATACCTTTCCCAAAGGTATTGCACGTAAGTTTATATAACACGACTGGAATTGAAATTCGGCTTTCAGATTCCCAATGTTGAGTTGTTATCTATTACCCCAACCGCACACCTGAGGTTGCCCCACCTGTTATTTCCAGGCGGTCATCTAGCCAGGCTCGACGATGTCTTAAAATCGCATGAGAATCGGTATTTCAAATACATCTGTTATAAAGGAAAACATTGAAAAGACGATATTTGCCGGAGTTTAAACATCGTATGTTGATACTGTAGAACATTCATCATCATTCGCAGGTAGACGGCTAGGAAAGAACTTCTTTTTTTTTTTTTTTACCATTAGTCACCAACAACTTTTCTCAGCGCCGCCTTTACTTAGTGTCTGACAACAGGTATTACTCATTTCATTTCTTGTCCCATATTTCATAAAGCAGTGACAGCTTTCTTCTTATTCATCCATTGTCGTTTCATATCTTCACGCTTTCTTTCATATTTCTGTTAAGTTTTCGAAACACAATTGTCTGATCAAGATACGAGGATGGTTTCCAGCAATGTATTAAGAATGTTTATCTTATTTTTGGTGAATCACGCGCGTGTGGATGCGTCTATTTGTCTGGCATAGGACATGATTCGGAATATTTTTCCACTGGTAGACACACGGAAAGAAATCTGCAAGATCTCCTACAGTGGGAAAAGAAAGAACTAATGAGCAATTATAAGAAAACAGAATGTCTGGTCATTAGCAAAAGAGAGAGCCCAAGATGCGAGCGGACATTACGAAACATCAGCATCAAGCAAGTTCAGGAATTTAACTATCTGGCAAGCGTTATAAAAGACGGCAGAGTAACAGAAATTCGATGACGCATTGAAACAGCGAAGATCTCTAATTCATGACTCACATCTTGAACTCTTAACTAACGGCCACACATTGTCTTCTCTCGATCGATACTTAGTCCTTTCTTCCAGCGTTTTTTTTTTTTACTATTTTATCTTGGAGTTCTTGTTCCTTTACAAGCATTAATGTTTTGAGAACTATTTTTTAAATAATTAATTAAATTTACTTCTAATCGTTAATCGCAGATCCCCATTCTACTGTCATTACGAAGAAAAGAGGGCATTTCGATCCTCACTGGGTGCTCCACACTTTCGGCCTTGTGCCACATCTGAGCTACTCTTAGAAGATCAGGGCGCTCCGACGTGGTGTAATGGTCAGCAAGCTTGTCTCGCGAGATCCATTACGACTGAATAGCGAGTTCTATCCTCAGTGGGTGCTCCACACTTTCGGCCTTGTGCCACATCTAAGTTACGCCAAGAAAATCACCATTACTAAAAAAAAAAAAGAAACCCAAGTTCGAGCCTCACCGGAGGTTTATTATTTCCGCTAGCTTTGCTTACTGGTGGTAGTCTCGGTGATACAATGATAAAAATGTTATGAAGACGAAATAGAGACAGTTGAATCATGGACAAACAAATATATATATACAACATATCTTCAGTCAAACATGTTTATCAGTTTAAATGTCCTTTGAGACATTGCATCTCTGACAAAAAAGTAATTACATATATTGGTTTGACGACCACAACATGACCAAGACGTCTCACACTTCATTTGTCGGATACAAATTCTATTGCGCAACATTAAAAAAAAAACATTCCTGTCCAGTTTCACAATACAGGAAAGTATTTGTTGACAACACCAATATAAAGCACTAAGAAAATAATAAACAAAAACTTCAAATTCCCGAGGCCTTGTATATCAAAATCAACCAACACTCAAATTTATTACGAGCAGCAATGTGCATTTATAAACATTTAATGCCATTTTGTGTTTCTATCACTTTCCGATCAACTCCCTTAGATTGGGGCGCTTGTTTTTGCAAAAGATTCCGTAACTACAATGGATAAATTTAAAACTTTAAAATAATTTTAACAGCGCGTTCACGTGTGTTTTGTAAAAATCACCATCACAAAGATCAAAGTTACCATAGCTTTGACTTTGTAATTCAGCCCTGATGATGATCTTGGAAAAGATCGAAAGTACTTATGTAGGAAGAAAAAGAAAAACAAACTACGGCGCCTTCCTTAATGAATTTCATCTTAATATCAAGGAAATGATTAGAGAACTGGAAAGGATTATTATAAAAACAGACATATGTCTATATTATTCAATGAAATTATCTCTCTCATATATATATATATATATATATATATATATATATATATAGTCAGAACGGAAATTCGTGGCCATTCTGTGATTTTTGAAGACAGCATTGATGTACTTAGATATAAATTTATTCAAACCTATATGTGTCATTTTCTTCCAATAACTTCTGCGATTTTCGAAGCATCTTCATTATTCCATCTTCACAGAATTTGATATATTCTGGATTTTGAAATGATCTGTGGATTTCAGAGGCTTCCAGAGAATTGATCTTTCTTCCTATTAAAAGATTCTGCATAAATTGAAATAATTGGTATTCCGAAAGTGCACATAAAATATGGGTGCTGAGATGTACTAGGGCATTCCATGCAAGATGTAATTTCTACCGGTTTTTCAAAAAGATATGAGGTCTGGTGTTGTCTTTATGGGAGACGACCACCATCTGATTAGCCAATTCTGGAAGCTTTCCATTGCTCTTTTTAACTGAACCAATCGTATGATTTCCTGGAAGGAGCACGTAATGAACAATACCCATCAACAGATACACAGTATCACTTTTTTCAAATGCTAACCGTCCTTTGATGGCTCATTTCGTCATCTCCTGGACCGTTTTCGCTCAACACTGTTATAAACAATTCATTTTTTATCGCCTGTGACGATTTAAAAAAAAAAACAAGTTCGTTTTGTGGCGTTCAAGTGGACCAATATAGCCATTTTTGGGGGGTTAAATTATGAGACAGTCAAACAATATACCCGAGTGTTTTTAAATGCGTTACAACTCATAGGAGATATTTTATATATTCCTACAAGTTCCCGGGTTATGTAACTGGGTTGATTTTAATCAGTGTTTCGAGTTAGTTACATATGGACGTAGCGGAACACGACCAGTAATCACCACTATGGCACCGTCTCCCTAAACAGCACATATCGTTTTTGCTGTTTATATAGTTTTTTTTTGTCTTTTCGAAAATAAAGATTATCAAATAAGAAAAATGAATCTCATTATCCTATATTTATAATTCACAATAAATACAAGAATCCTATAGAAAGGCGAGTTGAAATGTCACAGTTAAAAATATTTTATGTCATAAATTACAGTAATGTGTGAAATGAGATCACGTGTTTTACGGTCACAACCCCTTTTTCCCAACTGAATACTAGCTTCGGTTGATTTTGCTTAGTGGCATATCAACCTCTATGGGTTACTTAATGCCCAAATTTAAATATTTTGAACGCAATTGTATGGCTTTATCTACAAAGAAAATTTGTAGTTGGTCATTTTAATATAATATGGTAATTCTATTTCAAAATGCATTGCTTTAAAATTTTATTGTTCGTAAACTTTTATATAAAAATGTATTACTGGTATTTTTATAGTTTCCTAGTCTTTTATTTTTGTTTTAGGGTTCTCTACTTGCTCTTAACTGGGACCCTTAAAAGTGCTACAACTCCGGGTCAGGGTGGACTTGAAAACAAGAGCAATTAAAAGGTGGTTACACGCTCCCCAAAACCGCTAATCTTTCGATCAGAGATCTTGCTGCCGGATGTAGTTTATCGTCAGAACCAGGACGTCTGAATACTAACCTCAACAGCGATATTATAGTAGGATGAAATGCTAAAAAATACCGAGTCTAGAGAGAGAAACGCCAAAAGCATTGATTTGGATAAAGGAAAAAAATACGATGAATAAACAAAGAACGTATTTTGGAACATGTGTCAGATTACCAAAACTACACAGTCCTAACAGACCTGTATAGCGATTATCTAGGGGCTGTATAACAGACGTAATTTTATTTAGAAGTGCAAAAAAAATATATCAGAAATAGTTTGAGTTGGTGCTGTGTTAGGAGAATTCGTAACAGGTGATTAGTGGATACTGATTTAATGCGTCATCAGCCAACGTAGCTGGGATTCTCATTTGCATACATGAAGCGACAATAGATCAGTGGCACATACAAACAATTGTATCGTTTATAAAGCAACGTCTGCAGCTAGTATAATGCATACACTCGTACGCAAATATATGGATGCACACAGTTCCCGTTGCTCAAATTGACGTAGTGTTAGGTAACCGAGAACAAAGAAAATAAATAAAATTAACAAAACGAATATCAGTACATTTCCAAAATAAACTGCACGCTTAGAAGAAAAAAATTACTCAATAAAATCGCCAACAGTTTCGAATACCATCTCAGAAACTACTACCTGCTTGAATAAAGGGATTCTCATTCAAGTTTATCTTATTGTGGGACGACTACTTTGTCTTTTGCTTGATGACGTCTCAGACGTCGTAGGGATTCAAATTAAGATGATGTTTTTGATTGATCTGTTTTTACGGCTTATCAACTCTTTGCACGTTACTTAAAGCCAGAAAGCAGTTTTAGAGTGTTTTTTTTTGGGGAGGGAATAATAATTAACTGATAAAAGCCCTACTAATTAACCCATTGCTTAGGAAGAAGAGGTGGACTCCTACCTTTCCCAAGGATATTTGCTCGTCAGGGGAAGATACCGAACCCAAGTGGAACTGAAACTCGGCTCTCCGATATCCACTTCCGAGACGTTATCCATCAAACTACGTCCAAGCGTACAGCACATGGTATTCCCAAGCGGTTACCCATCTAAGTACTGACCAGGCTCAACATTGCTTAACTTTGTCGATCGTGTGAGAACCGGTTTTTCTACGTGATTTGACCGTAAGCCTCAAATTAAGATAGAAAGACATTTGTTAGTGTTGACACACTCGTGGCGCTGTAACCCAGTCACTGTTGGCTTACGCGGGCTCTCTGGGAGGTAGCGGTATTAGCTCGAACATTTAGAGTAGGCTCCCCGCGATCAAAGGCTGGACAACTGCAACTAGAATCTCGATGTAGGCAGCAGAATAGACATCGAGCCTCGCAAGAAGTGGCGGAGCAGTATGACGTCACCCTTGTTGTTCACGATACCTAGTACAATGACAGACGGTGTGAACATTGCATCACTGTGTGTATCTATGTGGACACGCACCGAGTAACTTGATCACTTTCACGAAGCACCTGATATCCGAGCGGTTACGGTTGATTAATAATGTGGTGTAATAATGGTATAGACTCCAATCAACGTGTTATATTTATCGATTTCCACTTAGACCAGAACTTCCTTCTGCTGTATGAGAGAAAGTGTAAGTTTTCACCAAAGTGATACTTTGCATAATATGTAAATGACTATACAGAAAGAAAAAAAAAGAAAAGGAAATTGATTTCATGTTAGAAAAATAATTTATTTACCTAACTTTGAAATCTTCAAATTCCAGAACATCAAGAACCAGTGAAGGGCGCCAAATAGAAATATTTTACGACTGAATATTTATCATTTTCCATTCGGACTATTATCACAACGTTCTGGTCGTTGTTCTCACCCGGGCTTCAGGGAATTTCGAACCGAAAGATTACTTAATCTACCAATGTAGAGTTTTCTCGTTCGGCTGTTCATGTCTTTCTTTACTGTGTCGTGCGAGACAATTTTTCTCTTCAGAATCTATCATATATATAAGCCTACCATTCGTCTATGCTTTGAATATTGCTGTCACATATGATCCGGTACTCCTGCTATTTACCTTGAACTCCTTGAATAAATCCAAAAAAGAATCAGCAATATTATTGGTCCTGATCTATAAGCCTACCATTCGTCCATGCTTTGAATATTGCTGTCGCATATGGTCCGGTACTCCTGCTATTTACCTTGAACTCTTTGAAGAGTCATCAATATTATCGGTCCCGATGGTGGCACGGCTGTAAGTTTGCCTCTCTGTGTCTTTTCTATAAATACTTTCATGGCAATTGTTTGGATGAGATCTTCGCTATGATATCTAGACGTTTTGGATTTAAGTGCAGTAAAAGACTGGCGTCGAGATCTCATAAATTTACAGTTGAGCTGGCTAGATGTAACCATAAATTATATGCTAGCAGTTTCTTTTCTCGCACTTTTTGATTGTGGTTCCATGTTTTTCAGCCAAATTTAATCTCCAAAATAAGTCAATCTACTGTCGTCCCGGTTACTCTTATCTTCCCGCTCATTAATACTATTTCTGCTCCTAATTCTTCCACACTCAGTATCCCCTTGTATCTTAGCGGCTTTACTGCCTTGCATGAGGTGAAAACGATTAAAAAGAGTTCTTAGATATTTCTGTCTTGTTTCCACAGAGTTTAAGGCTGGAATACTCGAACTAGGGATTCAGCTCAATTGACAATTACAATGCCAACGAATTCATAGACCAACGCTTTATTCTTCCAGACTACAGGATAAGATTCATTGGGGAAAAGACGAGTAGCGACCCAGCTAAATAAGAACATGAAAATATATCCCTAGACATGGAGAACGGAACGAGAATATTCCCGCATAAATTAAGTAAAGGGTTCAAGTCGAAAGTCGTTGATGATTACCTTAATGCACAGACACCTGAAGAAGGAAAGAGAGCACAACGACTGAAACGTTGTAATAAGAACAACAACAAAGATGGGGACATTAGTCCGAATGTTAATAAGTGATAAAAATCTTAGACTGAATATGTACATATAAAAGCGTATAAATATCGAGAAAAAAATCCATTTTTACAAGACTATACACTGAGTCTGCTGAGACAGCTTTATTCATTTATTCAATGATATGCCATATGTGATAAATGCTTAGGTGATCGTCTTTCTTTCGGTTCCTGGCGGTTCTTCGTGCTTTTATTTAGATATTTAAATTTAAAATTTCATTACAAAAAAAATTTCAGATTTAATTATTTCTATTATTTTATAGGACACAAAAAAGTACTTATTTTGTGATTTCAAATTTGCTCCACCGACCGCTTCTCATAAAAAATAGGAGTGTAGACGAATCGCCAAGAGAAAAGTTACTATGAAAAATAATCACTCAACAAAATATCCGAACTTTCTCTTACCGTTGCAAGTCTGGTTTTCAAATCAGTCAGTGCCACACATAATGAGCGGCCATGTCTCTTTCGATCCTTGACTGACTAAGCAGAGATTTTCCCGCATAAGGTTGCCATTTCTTTCTGCGGTAGATATTCAACCCATAGCTGGAGGATTCATACCTTTCCCGAGGATATTTGCACATAAGTGATTGTAACGAACCCAACTAGAATTCGAACTCGACTCTCCGATTTTACTTATTCTGAGGGCGGTGATCTCCCTTCCTTACACCACAACGCACTTCTATTTATTGACCTTAGCATTACAACGTTTCGGCCGTTGTACGCTCCGGCATAAAATGTCAAACTGAACCCTTTATTTCGCTCACTGGGGTAGACTGTTTTAGTTCCACGTGTCAGTTATCAGTTATCCCTGTTAATTTCCCTCTGCCTTAACCGGGTATTGAACTCACACTCTTTGGGTCCTGTCACTGGATCTAACCAACGCCTTTATCCACTGTACCATGTATCCTTCAGGACATCTGTGTATAAATCTCTTGGTATTATAAACCTAATGTCTTTAGAATCCATTTTTACCAATGCTCATATTGCAATTTTTGCTGTTATCATTGCATGTTTTTTTACCAGAGCTCAAATTGCAACTTTTTGTTGTTATTTTCGCTTTTCTCTGGCACTCCTTATTTCCGGTTCCCATATTGTATTCATTTCTATGCTTGGTCGGCTCAGGAGATTTTTGTGGCCTAGCACATGTGCTGATTCATTAAGTTTACGAATTTTCCAATGGTGTTCCTTGTCTATGATCTCAACCTGATTCCACAGAGTGCGGTGATCTCCCTTCTCTCTCCATATGTGGTCAACCACGCCTGGTTTTCCACTTCCCCTCGTGTTACAGCTTTCTGGTGTTCTTGAAGCCTCACCTTAAGGGGGCGGCCTGTCTCCCCTCTATATTTGTTTCCGCAGCTGCACGGGATAGCGTGCACACAGTCTTTAGTCATGTTCTCCTCTATGGGGGGGGGTCTAAAATCTAATTCTAAAATTAGATGAAGAAAGATTGTGCTCCACCAGTTGTTAATAATGAGTGGGTACACCTATCTACCGTGATAAAGGTAATAAAACAACTAATTTCCTAATCCAGCCAGCGTCTGTTTCTGTTCTGTTAATGCTCACTATATAAGACCCAAGACCCACTCGAGGTAGAATCAGTAAGAGGCACAATTTGTGGAATATAACGGTTAACCCTAAACTTGGACAGGTTAAGCTTGTAGTGATCTGTTCCACAAAGCAGCGTTCTGTGTGAAGAAACTGCTTGACTGGAACTTACATCTCACAAATGGAATACGAAGGAAATGTTTCGCTATAATGTTGGGTGGTGGGTCTTAGCCCTGTAGGTTTGAACAGGTGGAACTACGGAATGTATCAAATGAGATGAAATCAGTTGAAGAAATATTGTATTTCCCCAATTGTTAATATTGTGTGGGTAGACCTATCTACGGTGATCAATATACGAAATCGTGGATTTAATACACGCTGGAATACTGAGCGCATTAAAAATTCATAAATATCTTTGTTATTAATCAAAGTACTTTATATATATCAAGTTTAAAAGTCCTCTACAGTAGAGCGGTTAATGAGAAACTAACAGCAGGTATCTACTAATCTACTTCTGACTAGGTCATTTAGTATTCAGAAATACTACTAATCTACTTCTGATTAGGTCATTTAGTATTCAGAAATACTACTAATCTACTTCTGATTAGGTCATTTAGTATTCAGAAATACTACTAATCTACTTCTGATTAGGTCATTTAGTATTCAGAAATACTACTAATCTACTTCTGATTAGGTCATTTAGTATTCAGAAATAGACGTCAACGTCCTCAAACAACAGGAAACTTCTATTTGAGGTTAAAAAAAACCTAAAGAGCAACAAAGTAGAATACACTTCAAATCAGCGGTCACCAACCTTTTGGACTTCATGGGCCACTAAATGTATAATTTTATTTTGGCGAGCCACCGATATGAATTTAGAAAAAAATGGTAAATACATTTATATAATAATAATTAGAAACTTTTATTTTATGGAATCCATACATTAAAGGTAACAAAGTTATACTGTAATTATTTAAATAAAACAAATTGAAAATTTGAAGTTTATACAAGTCCACTACTTATATGTAAGGAAAGGAACGAGATTTCAATAAATAAATAATTTTCTTACATTTTCGAATTGTGTTTATTTTGAGAAATATTTTATATTATTCGACAATGGCTTTACGTATTTTTTCCTGGCTTGGAAAACTAGCCAGTGCATATTTATTTGGTCAGGAAGAGAAAGATATTTATACGCAGAAAACAGGATGAACATCCTTTGCAAATACAGTGTAACCCGGATATAAGAGAGTTGTCGGGACGGGATAAGAAGTCTCTTATATCCGAGTTTCTCTTATATCCGGGTTTGGTCTATTATATATACATTAACACAGGCTCTATTTTGGGACCAGAGAAAATCTCTCTTATATCCGGTTTTCTCTTATATCCGGGTTACACTGTAACTCTGCTTAGAGTGAACAAATTATCCAAATATTACATCATCTCCTTTTGGAAAAAAAAAAATTTTTTATCAATATTGAATTATTCTGAATAAATAATTTGCGCATATCGCGAATTGAAAAAGTGTACCCAAAAGATGTGGCCGGATTTTGATCCCTGCTTGCAGATACCAATTTACATACAAATAACTGTACGCAACCTGCACATATGAGCGAGATTTACTAAGACAATTTTCGTTTAAGAAGTTATTTTTTCTGCCAATCAACGTATAGTATTTGTTGCCAGAACAATGTTGGGATGAAGCCGGAAGGATCTTCTACGTGCCAATCATACTTCAACCTTTTCAATTTCATGGACCACTAAATGTTTAATTTTAAGTTTGGCGGACCACTAATATGAATTTAGAAAAAAAGGAAAATACATTTATAATAATAATCATCGGAAAACTTATTTTATTAATAGGAAATGCACCCATTAAAGGTAACAAAGTTATAGTGTAATTATTTAAATAAACAAATTGAAAATTTTAAGTTTCATAAAAATTGAAATAATGTCCCAATTCTTCTGAGGACCATCAAAAATTGTGCATGGTCCATCAGTGGCCCGCAGACCCCACCGGTTGGCGACCACTGCTTTAAATCATTAAAACACTTTTAAAAAGACCATTGATAAAATCAACGTCAATTGCTTAAGAATAGAAACAAAGAATTAAGAAACCATAACCCGTCGCATGAAAATTAACTCCGCAGAAAGTGGATTCATCGGGCAAAGTCCAAACTCCACACTAGTATGCTGCATTCACTTTCACACAACTACTCTGGATAAGAAAGGGAATCATTTATTCTCCCCTTCCCCATATATATATTAAATAGTAGGGTATACAGAGCACTATAGCCTTCACTGGTAGCCAGTCTACGAGGAAAACGCTGAATTCGAAACTATGGAATAGGGAACGGGAAAAAAAACTATTATATTTTCCGAGAAGTTATGACATTACACGGAAGATAAAGAAAAAGAATATGTGGAGAGCCATAACCTATATCCTGAAGGGACATTGTATTAAAAAAGAACAGATTTCACAAGAAAAAAATCTGATATTCAATCACATCACCATTTAACATTTACCCTTATAAACATGGCCGCCGGCACGAAGCCATGAATAAAATTGTTTATCTTCTAAATATTTAAGACTCCGACCCAGATTCACAATAGCCATCGCTTTTATTACTCTTGGATAGAAATCAAAATCTCCTATAAAGTTGAGTTTAACAGCTTCTTCAAATCTCTTGTCTGCCTACACAGACTGATGTAAAAAAAACAAACAAAAAAAAAAACGCCATCTCTCCCTCCATATTTGACCGCAGTCATAAACAACACATTCATCATTTCAGAGATCTTTACACATGACTGAAATATTAATAGCACTTGAAGAATAAAAAAAAATATTCAGAGCTGGAACATCTGTAGTCAAGTGGTTGGTGCTGACAGGGTCAAATCATCACAGACTGGGATTACTGACCAACTTTTTTTGTGTTGTTTTTAGTTCTGTATTTCTGGTTTTCGTCGAAAAAAAAAAAAAAAAAGGCAATAAAACAGCTAATTTCCTGAAGCTGTCAGCGTCTGTTTCTGTTTTTTTTTTTTTTTTTACAATAATGTTCAGTGTACAAGACCAAAGAGCCACTCGAGGTAGATGGTTACGCAGTAAGAGGCACAATTTATGGGAAAATAACGGTTAACCCTAGACTTGAAAAGGTTAAGCTTGGAGTGACCGGTTTCACAAATCACCGGTTTGTGTGAAGAAGCTGCTGAAGTGGAACTTACCTCTCAACCAATGGAATACGAAGAAAATGAGGGGGGGGGGGGCTTGCTAGTTTGTCTGAACACCATGGCAATAGAGAAAGACCAGCGAGATGCTTCTTTCGATATTTCATCTGGAGAAAGGGTTTGGAATATAATTCATCACCCAAGAGGACAGGGAGACGCTTTTGGACCCTATCGAGTAAAGGATAAATGTATGCTATACAAACCATCACCAGCTTCGTGTCGTTAGACTCCATTCTGGGGAATAAAGCCACAACCTTACGACACCAGGCATTCTCTAACTGATAGGCTTTTACAGGGTCGAGTTTCCAGTACCACGTCCAGCCGGCTTTTAAGTTGTCTTTCTCCTAGTGTTAAACAAGACTAGAGAGCGTAGTCGGTGTTGGTTATTTAACCTATAGCTGGGGGGAGAGAAAATGTGTATTCATATTTCTTAAAAGAGAATTTTTTGCGAAAGTAAACGCAACGTACTCGGATGGAATTTAAACTCGTCACTACGATTCTATTTTTCGTACCGGTAACTGCTACGCCACACTGACATTATACATACTAAACTATACTATATTGATATATCCAGTTTCTCGGAGACAGAAGACACCATTATTTATTTCACGAGTTTCGCAAGCTATTGAAAGTCTATTCATCAATTCATAATTATAACATCGTGCCACTTACGACAGAAGTTTCAAGCTACCGTATATACGAACGGATAGGTCGACCCCCTACTTTATGGCTTAATAACTGATGGTTTACTGTTGACTGGCAGATAAGTCGAACTATGATCTGGGGAGTTACACAGCCCTTTTAAAACGTAGGAATTATCAGATATCTACCTTTATTTCTACGTTTATTTCAAAACTTACAATTATTAATACACTTTTACAGGTAAAATATATTTCTTCAATCATGTAAAGAAAGTAATTGTTGGCCTGGTATTTTTATATTTAACGCAATTTTATATCGAGTTACCTCGACAAAAAAAAGAAGAGAAATAACTACAGAAGAAGCTGTGACGGTACATTGAAAAAAAGGTTTATCGATTTTAAAACCTTCTTCATAACTTTCTTTTACTCATGATAAGGGTTTGCAACAATTAAAATTATAAATTATAAATTTGGCTACGAGCTATATCGCTGCGCAATGCAAAATAGTGCAAATGTTTTGGGTACTAGATTTATGCGCCTTGTTATTTGTAAATAACACTTAAGAACGCCTTTTAATGTTATAAAGAATATATTATATTTCTTTGTCATGTTTTCCAACGTATTTTTGACAATATATATATATATATATATATATATATATATGAAGAAATATAGTCTTAAAATGTGCTATATTTATGGTATAAAGTGGTCAATATCAGAGATAGAGTGTGTGTAAATATAAAAGTGAACACAGAAGTTAACACTTAGAGGCGACAGTCTGTTTCATGCTAGATGCAATCATCAGGCCATATATATATATATATATATATATATTGTCTATATTATTTAATGAAACATGCATCTATATATATAGATATATATATATTGCAGAATGAATCGTGGGACTATTTTTCTTTGTCAATAACTATCTACACTTGGTTCTTTAACATGTATGGCATGTTCAGGTTTTCTATATTAGTTTAGTACGAGGACTCCCCACCGACCTAACGGTGACTGATGGATCAATGAATATTTTATAATTTTATTTATTTATTGCGATGTTCACCGTACAAGACCAAAGAGTCACTCGGAGTAGATGGTTACACAGGAAGTTGTTTTTTTTTAAATAACGGTTAACCCGAGACTCGAACAGAATGGAGTAACAGGTTTCTTTTTTTTTTTGCAAGTGCATTTAGCAATTGTTTGAGAACAGCAATGGCTTTCCTTAGATACAAGACTTTTATTTAACCCATATTTGGGGTAAGGGATGGATTCATAAATTTCCCAAGGTTATTTGTGTGTGAGTGAATGTAACGAATTCGATTAGAATTCTATCTCGACTCTCTGATTTCTCATTCCAATCTGCTATCGATTACACCCCCGCACGTTCTCAACCAAAAGTAGCACTGGCTTTTCGGTCAATTAATGGCAAACATTTACCGTAAGAAAACAGCTAATATCACCATTACCATTTTCATATATGAAATTTCTTCTATGAGGAATCGTCCTTGATTTGGTAATATTAGCTGTTTACCTGCTAGGAAACATTTCACATACATTAGCCGAGCAACCAGTAATACTATCGGGTGAAGATTTTAAAATATTTCTCTTAAAACAATTTTTCAGAAAGACCAGTTTTTCAAACCCCCTGTTATTGCTTTTTCAAGTATTCATGGGTATTTCCTTTCTTACCTTCTGTTTGAAGCAGTGTCGAACATCACCGCCTTGATTATGTGATTATTTTCTCTTCGACTTACATGTAATATCCATTTTAATTGTTGCTGCTGTTGAAAGTCTTCAAATGATGTGGTTTCTGTTTTTTTGCTACCGTTCTTTCTTTGTGATTTTGTAGTGCGAGACCGCAAGGATGAGTGTGTTCTTCGCGAAGATCCACAGGCTTCACTCGCTCAAATTCATTTTTTAACTATTGATCTGAGAAAGCGGTTTTATACAGCAGACAGTTGTGATATTTCTGAACAGGTTCGGTGCCAAAAATAGGTTTTTGTTGAATCGAAGAAATCCCGTGATAATATCACTTGAACGTCGACGATTATTTTAATAAAATATTCAGCTTACACTGCTATTAGGAGGTCCTTGCCGAGAATACAGACTATTTTGCGGAACTGCTAATAATAATTTGATTCTCAGACTAGGAAAACAGACTGAGTAGAGGTTTATAGAAATACTTGCATTAAAACACATGAAAGTGCCTCTATAAATAATATTAAAAAAATCTTCTAGAACTTAGAGAGTCTTAATAAAATTCAAAGAAAAAAATACAATGTTATTGGTCCTGACCTGGCATTTCGGCTTAAGTCATTTTCCCCACCGCCGTAACGTGGCTTCCGGATACCTTTTCTATAAATATTTTCATGCTAATAGTTCTGATGAGCTTTCCTCTTTGGTATTAGCTAGTATTTTCATAGAGACACTGAGGTATTATGGTGGTTGTCGTAAGAAAGGTACGTATGAATGTGGTGTTTTGGTGTAAGGAATATTGTTCGTACGATTGGGTCAGTGTTTGCGGCTAGCTAAGACAGAAGAAGACCGTCCTTTCCCAATCCCCCACTTCGGCCTTGTGCCACATTTCTGTTTATTTTACAGAATAAATATCGCTTTCCTCTTTGGTACCTAGACTTTATGAATTTAAACGTACTAATAGATTGGTGGAAATGTCTGATTATCTTACAGTTAAAATAGCTAGATTTCGATGAGAACCGCTGTTTCATCGTGATATGGCCGCAAGCTGATAATAACAGTGAGACGATACCTTATTAATGGTCATTGAGAGTCTAGTTACTGTCAGAGTAAAGTCAGGCGAATTTGATTAAATTAGTAGGAGTTAAGCATCCTTTCTATTGTTTAAACTCACATCGCGTAACGTCTGATAGGAAAGCGAATGAACTGAAAAGGCGAACGAAATATATATTTTACAACTATTCAGAGTTAGGTTGCTATTTACGTCAACCAACATTAATTTTCACTCAGGTTCGCAAATATATTTACGGAAATAACTGTTCTGTGTTCATAATTGTACGTCTGTATCGATTTTATATATATATATATAAAAATTGTGTCTATATATACATAAATTGTGTATATATATATATAAAAATTGTGTATATATATATATAAAAATTGTGTATATATATATATAAAAATTGTGTATATATATATATAAAAATTGTGTATATATATATATAAAAATTGTGTATATATATATATAAAAATTGTGTATATATATATATAAAAATTGTGTATATATATATATAAAAATTGTGTATATATATATATAAAAATTGTGTATATATATATATAAAAATTGTGTATATATATATATATATATATATATAAAAATTGTGTATATATATATATATATATAAAAATTGTGTATATATATATATATATATATATATAAAAATTGTGTATATATATATATATATATATAAATATAAAAATTGTGTATATATATATATATATATATAAATTGTATATATATAAAAACTGAAATTCACAGTAAATACACACAGTAAATACCCGACAAGGTTTCTTTCATATAGCAAGCTGTCTAGCAAGATTAATGCTTGACAAACGTACCGATAAGCTATAGTTTTAAATAAGTCCCCCCACCTTCCACTTAGGACACAATATTTTCCCTGTGCGCAGGTTTTCGTAGTGCCGCCCACGCGACGCCAGCGTATCCGACTCCAAGAAAGAATACTGACTTTAGAATTTCAGTTTTTGACCAGTCCTGTATATATCGTCTCTTCATCTAACTTAAATCTAATATATATATAAATATGTCTCCATTAACCATGTCCTGAAGAAGGTCTATTTGACCGAAACGTCTGACGTCGACACAAACAAAATAAAAACAGTAAACTCACATATTCGAATTTTGCTTTGTCTTTTTTACATTTTCATCATATATATATATATATATATATATATATATATATATATATATATATTTGTGTATTTAGGCAGCAATCCTTCTTTCAAGCACATTTCATTAAAAACGACTGACAAGGTGCTTTTATTTAGTTTTTTATATAATTTCTCGTGCGATCTAATAAAGTTTTTCTTTTCAGAGGATAAATTATATAAAAATTGTCCGAAAGTTCTTTTTATCCGAGCGCTTTCGGCTATACATTTAGCCATTATCAAGGATTATATTTCAACTGTTAGAATTAGAAATAGTTTGTTATGTGTATGTTTAATAAAGTGATTAATTTTTTGTTTCAAAACACGGTCAAGATATTATGTCCATGTTCAAAATTAATATTATTAAGTGTTGGTTTGTTTATTTTTATTAGTAAGGCTTACATTATTTTTAGCCTTTTTTTTGCAAGTGGATGATGCTATTATATTAGTGTTGTCGACAAGTATATTCCGAATAGTGTCCGGTAGGTCTCCATGAATATTTAAATGAGATCTAATTGAGCTATTGACAGAAAGGTGTAGAGTTAATCTGCGTGTTAAACGATTTGTAGTGTGGCCTATATAATTATTTACGAAAGTTGATTCTTGAGGAATACAATTCCTTAATGGACATTTGAATTCGTAAATAATGTTTGCTCTATTTAATTTTGTTCTAGGAGGTGAATTATTATTTTTAACTATAAGGTTACAAGTTTTAAATTTTTTATAATAAATAATTAATCTAATTTTTTTGCTATTATCAACTGGTGCTATGCATTTTTTTATAATGTTATTCATTCTGCATTCATCCAGTTTATAATTATCGTTCATCTGATTTTTATAAAAAATTTATATATATATATATATATATATATATAAATAAATAATATATATATATATATATATAAATAAATAATATATATATATATATATATATATATATATATATAAATAAATAAATAAATTGTGTATATATATATAATGAAATGGACAAAGTCCGACAATTATTTTAAGGCATTTTTTTATGTTTATACGTTCTTTTTGTAGATACAAATATTTAAGTAAATGCTCCTCTGTGGCTAAATCGGTAAAGCACGTCAGGCTATATGACAGTTCCGTATAGGATACAGGTTCGATTCCTGTCGGAGGACGCATATTTTCTATGAAAATTTCTCGAACATTCAGGTCGGTAAATATTGTTAATACGGTTTATTATAAACAGATCATTTACTTAAATATTTGTATCTAATAAAAGAACGTAGAAACATAATATATATATATATATATATATATATATATGTATGGAAATTGTGTTATATATATATATGTATGTATAAAAATTGTGTGTGTATTTATGCGAAGCAGTGCCCAATATTACAAATAGAGAATTGGTATTATTTTTATATATACAGAAGAATTTCTTAACTGTAATTGTCCATATAAATCCTTGTTTGCCCCCGACTCCGCTGTTTCGGGGTAATGTGTCCACATTTCTATGGTTTAATCATTATATTAAATATTGCCATTTGTAATGCATATCCTTTTTTTTTCAAATCTTTCATATTTGCAAGTGATTTTTAACTCCTTACATGCGTTCGATCGTGAGCACATGTAACAAAACATGATGAAGCGCGTCCATACCATTATAGTAGTGTGCAGAATACACTTTCTGTCTGTTAAAGGAATGTGTAAAATGATTTTTTATTAACACTGGCTGCATTATTGTCAAAATAAATAAATGTATATAATTAATACTATAAAAGAACAACAGGAATCTACAACTAAAGTAGGTAAAAACAGAAAAATGCTATTGAATGTGACAACCGCTTATCGCTCCTCTTTCGTTAGAACTAGACCGAGAAAAATAAAATATTGTGTATATGAACAAACACGAGGAAAAAAATAATATATTGACAAAGGTGCCAAATGGCATATCGGAGCTACCAAAATCAAACAATTCAAAAAATTTAAATATCTAGGAAGCGATTTAACAGAGGACGGTAAGTGAAACACTGAAATCCGAAGTCGCCTTGGGATAGTCAAAGTTGCATTCCAAGAAGCTAAGCAGAGTAATAAGAAATAGGAAAAACGTCGCTGGAAACAAGGAAAAGTGTACTATATTTTACGTGATGTCTGTCCTCCTGTATGGAAGTTAGTGCTGGACACTCTTCTCAAAGTCCTAACAGCCAATCCTTTTCTTTGCATAAGTATGTTTGTTCTAATAAAAATTGTTGCAAGGACTTTCAAGTTATTGTAGGAATATGACCCATTCAAAACTGAGGACATATCCCTACGAAAGGAAGATGCATGTTCCTAATTTTTAATGTTCCGAGATTACCGATCCACTATCGGAAAACTTACGCAAATTTTCATGTTGACCATTCTTCATACACGTTGGTAGAGGTTGAGCAATTCACAAGATTGATGATTGGTCCCACTTCACACTGACACTTAAATTGGTAAATTACAGGACTTGTTCAAAAGATAGGTAGGTTATAAGATGTTCAAATGTATATAAATATGTGGTCGTCTCGCTAGAGCATTTACAACTGATTATCGATCAGATCAAAAAGTCATCCATACACACGGTCTAGTGCCACATCTGAGTTATGTTTAATAAATTAATATGAAAAAAGGATGAGAAATTTCCCGGTACTATTTTTTGAAACGGTAGATTAAATGCATAGTTTTTTTGTGAGTTATATAAAGCCGAATTATTTTGGATTGCAAGAATAATTCCTTTTTTTTGGCAAGTGAATATTCCATTAACAACTTTTTTAGAAGAATGATTTTCGAGATACAAATACTGTTATTTAACCCATAGTTGAGGGTTTATTCATACCTTTCTCTGGGTTCTCATTCCAAATCGTTTTCGCTGAAAGCTATGCAGCACACACACAATATACATTTAATAATATTAACTTTGAATATGGACATAATATCTTGACCGTGTTTTGAAAAAAATGAAAACATTTTATAAAACATGCATACAACAAACTATTTCTTATTTTAATAGTTAAAATATAATCCTTGAAAATGGCTAAATGTATAACCGAAAGCGTTTGGATAAAAAGAACATTCGGACAGTTTTTATATAATTTATCATCCGAAAAGAAAAACATTATTAGATCGCATGAGGGATTGTATAAAAAACTAAATAAAAGCACCTTGTCAGTCGTTTTTAATGAAATATGCATGAAAGAAGGATTGCTGCCTAAATACACAAATTTTAAATACACACACACACACATATATATATATATATATATATATATATATATATATATATATATGTATGTATGTATGTATGTGTGTGTGTGTTACTTTAATATTTATTTACTGATGAATAGGGAATATTTCTGTAATTTCTGGGAGATAATAATAAAAATAGATTTTTCTCATCAAATTTAAAACGAATCCTAATTATTTCCAAGAAACTATTTTTTCAAGAAAGTCTAAAAAAATGTAAATAAATAAAAACGCGAAGAAGCCATGGAGATATTTCGTTACGAGGTTTTTATTTTATTTTCTGTTTCGTTTAATTTTCATTTCACTATAAACAACAAGGGAAATTTTTCTTGGCATCTGCTAGCTCGAGGCTGTGTGGTTAGGATTCGATTATTAGATTAAGTAAAAATGTGTTATTGATTGGAAGAAACTCAATTTTTGGACTGATAAAATTCCACACACTAAACGCAACACCCACTGAATCACTCGGTAAAATGCATTGTTTTCCAAGAGGAAAACGTAGTGGTTTCTCGTGACTGTTCACCGAATTCGTTTTCTTAACAGTATGTCTTATTCTTTTTAATATATATATATATATATATATATATATATATATATATATATATATATATATATATATATATATATAAAATAGTGTGTGTGTGTGTGTGTGTATATATATATACATATATAAATTGTGTGTATATATATATATATATATATATATAAAATTGTGTTTGTGTGTATATATATACATATATAAATTGTGTGTGTGTATATATATATATATATAAAATTGTGTTTGTGTATATATATATATATAAATTGTATATATATATATAAAAATTTGTGTTTGTGTATATATATAAATAAATTGTGTGTATATATATATATATATATATATATATATATATATATATATATAAATTGTGTGTGTATATATATATATATATATATATATATATATATATTATGAAATGGACAAAGGATACGTTCTTTTTATAGATACAAATATTTAAGTAAATGCCCCTCTGTAGCTAAATCGGCAAAGCACGTCAGGCTATATGACGGTTACGTATAGGATACAGCTTCGATTCCTGTCGGAGGACGCATATTTTCTATGACAATATCTAGGACATTCAGGCCGGTAAATGTTGTTAATACTGTTTATTATAAACAGACCATTTACTTAAATATTTGTATCTATAAAAAGAACCTATAAGCATATAAAATATCTTAAAATAGTATATTTTTCGTTTTTTTAACAGTATGTTTTATATATATATTTTAAAAAGAAATTTACAGAAAAACGCGACCCACAAGCGAATTGAAAAGAGAAGCTTCATCGATCAGAGCCAATCGATTAATTTAAAAAAAAATCACCAGAATATTATCAGCACTCGCTTCGAGTTGTTGCTTAATTTCACAAGTCTGTACTGCCGACGTATCTCGATACTTGTAGACAGGGTGAGATGGATAAATTGTCGTCTAAATGACGCGAATATTGAAATAACACTGACATCTCATTTTAACAGATATATTTACCAAAATTACACAAAAATAGCTTGAAATACGTAGGATTAAGTTTATTCAATAAAATCGCCATTGGTTTCAAACACGGCCTCCATACGACTTCGCAATCATCCGCAACTCTTCTGGATGGTCATCTTGTAAATTGGTGAATGCTGCTATAATCCTTGCCTTCAGTTTATCTTCTGTGTTACAAGTAGTTTTGATGCTCTCTTGCTCAGCTGCGCGCCACACATACTCAAGGGGGTTTCAGTCTGGGGCTTCAGGTGGCCAGATGTAAGGGGTGACACTGGGCGCACAAATTGTTTGACAGTATGAATGGGTTTTCTTGCTTATGTGGCATGGTGTAGAGTCTTGTTGCCAGACACAGGGTCTTCCAGCAGCGACCCTCTTGACCCACGGCAGCACTACCTCATGAAGGCATTTTATGTAGGCCGCTGTGTTGAGTGTGTGGCCCTGTGGGAAGATGACTGAAGGCATAACGTCGCCATCACTCCAAACATCTTCATAATCACAATTAAACTTATCCAACTCTCTCGGAAACCCATGCACTGTCCTCAGAAGGACATCCAAACATACTGAAATGTTCGTATTAGATGTACCGGCGCGAATGCCAAGCAGTAGAACATACCGTTTCCAAATTTCTCGTGGAGTGAATTGCGTAAAGGTCCTCTTTTTCTCACAGACGGTGCTCAACTGACCCTACTATACTGTGCAGTGGAAAAAAATAAAATAAAGAACGCACATCCACAAAATTGAAAATATAAAATAGAGACAATTTACCCATCGTACCCTGTATATAATACTGCAAAATAAATTGAAACAAATATCAGATAAACCAGGCCCTAATTGAATAACAAAAAAGAACAAGAAAATCTACCTAAACTAATTGAAGCAAACAGTCCTGATGTAGTGATATCAGTGTCAGATAGTAACTTGTTAAATGGAAAGCAGCCGAGCTATTTTCCCGATAACCAACAGCTATGGACGTCACAATTAAATGGCAAGCTACTCTGACAAAAAAGGTCAATGAATGAAGATAATTACTTTTGGACAAAGATGACAAGAGAAAGAACTATGTTCTCTATAAGACAGTGGATACTACACGCGAAAAAAAAAAAAAGAATCAAGACTCGACGTTGTTTCTCATCGATGATCTTACAGAAACCGGGGTTTCAACATTATGTGGCCATAAGCTTGTGTGTGCTGGAGATGCTTAATAATAATTTTCCAATCTTCATAGATGTCAAAAACGTGACACAGCCTTGCAAACCTGCCGATACTCCATCCCTGTTTCCATGGCAAATGTTCTGTTTACCGCTAAGACCCGCAATGTTACCCCGACAAAAGCGAACCGTCGTCAATTCTGTATTCCAATCGTAAGTAAGAAGATCGACTGCCAGCTTTTTCCTCAAGAACAGCTGCTTCGTGGAACACACTCCCTCGTGGATGCTTTCTTCTATGCTACAATCTTAACCATTTGGTATCAAGGGCTAATCGTTAACTATCCTTCATATCCTCATGACACAACTCATTCAGAAATTGAATGCCGTTTGAGATTTTATAGGCTGAGCATTAGTCCAAAAATGTTCTTGGAATGTATTTGTATGAAGCGTGTTTCATGAAACATTCCAGAAAATGGTTGCCGTTGGAAATTTTTCAATGATTTGTTCTCTTTTCGTAGAATGTAACATTTTTTTGTTATGGCCTGTGAACGGATAATTTTGACACACGATAAATAAATATTCGTTACTTTGTAAAACGCATTACAGAAAATCACTAATAAATTATTAAAAAAGAAACCTCTCTTTTCTAAAATCTACATAAATGAATGAATGCGACTCAAACACACACACACATTATATATATATATATATATATATATATATATATATATATATATATATATATATATATATATATATATAATTAAGTAATTCATTGAGTCTGAAAGAAACCTCAACAGAATGCAGAAAGCACTGGACGGCCGTTTCGTCCTAAATTTGGGACTCATCAGGAGTGCGCATCCACTACCGAGAATTGAAACTCTGACAATTGCGTTATCAAGCAAACGCCATACCAACTGCTCCAACGGGCCTCGGTGACGAAGAGGTAGCAAATCAGACTCAATATAGCGCCGCTCGCTCACATATTCCGTGGTGATACTCTTGGAAAAGGTAGGGAGGCATCTGTTCTCTCCATCCATATATACACACAGACAGGGTGTCCATAAAGTTCGCGTGCACTTTAAAAAATTTATAACTTTATTTGTATTTGCGATAGAAATAATCTGTAAAAAATGTTATAAAGTTCAATATACCTAGTTTTAAGTATAGCTAAAATAACTAATGTGATTTCAGGCATTACTGTAAATCAGTTGGCAAATGTTTTCCGTGAACTGCAAAATCGTATAACCCTTTGTATTGCTAATGATGGAGAACATGTGGAAACTTAAATAGAATTTCAATAAAACCTTAAAAAATATAGATTTACTTCTTTCTAACCCTTTTTACAAATTATTTCTCTTGCAAATACAAATAAAGTTATACATTTTTTAAAGTGCACACGAACTTTATGGACACTCTGTATGTATGTATATATATATATATATATATATATATGTGTGTGTGTGTGTGTGTAAAAAATTTAAACTGAACAGGCCGCCTGACGATTGCGCCTAGCATGAAACAGACTGTCGCCTCTGAATGTTGACCCCAATGTTCACTTTTATGTTTATATTTACATACGCTCTATCTCTCATATTGAGCAGATTATCCCATAAATATAGCACACCTTGAAGATATATATATATATATATATATATATAGGGTGAGAGAGATACAGATTTTCCATGTAAATTTGGTCACAGATTCCTGTATGAAATTTGTCATCATAGTGTGTGACAATTGGATTGGAAACAACTTTCAATAAAATCATATTTAACATAAAAGTAATGACAGAAACAGAGACTCTAGCTCGTGAGGCAAATTGCAAATATTTTCCCATGCAAATATTTCATTAAACGAAGCAGACATGGATTTGAATTGCAAATTGTTTGATCGAT
Source organism: Acanthosepion esculentum (assembly GCA_964036315.1). Taxonomy (NCBI): domain Eukaryota; kingdom Metazoa; phylum Mollusca; class Cephalopoda; order Sepiida; family Sepiidae; genus Acanthosepion; species Acanthosepion esculentum. The sequence continues at coordinate 121,324,923 of OZ038481.1, forward strand.
TATATCATCCAATGTCCCTATGGCATTTACTAAGTTTACACAAGGCAGAATGATGGGTAGGCGAACGTGGGATGAGAATTCTACGATGAAGGGCTATTTTCCTGCCTGAATAACATGATGCACTGGGTAAAAGCGTGTATTTCACTCTAATTTGAGTGGGATGATTCCAAATACTTATTTAGAACTGCCCACCTGCACAAAATGTCTGACTGATAAAGCTTTGTCTTATATTAATATAAGACTAGTTTAGTATCTGTCTATATTTCTGAGATGAGGTATTATGTAAATTATTTATATTATACTCATCTTTGTCGCCATATTTATGACAATGTTTCAGGTGGTTGGAATGTCGAACTGAACCCTTTATTTCGCTCACTGGGGTAGACTGTTCTAGTTACACGTGCCATGTTTAATGGATGTCAGTTATCAGTTATCTCCTGTTAATTTCCCTCTGAAAGTTCTCCACTGCCTTAACCCGGTATTGAACTCACACTCTTTGGGTCTTGTCACTGGATCTAACTAACGCCTGTGCCACGTATCCTTGAGGATATGCGTGAATGATTTTCTGGGTATTATAAACCTGATTGTGTTTATCCTTGTTTATTAAATAAAATTTTAAAGTGTAAATAGACTACTTTGTCTTTTCATATGAAAATTCAACAGCCTAAGAGTAAAAGCAGGAGAAATTCACTTGAATTTTGTGAAGAAAAAATGGCCCATGAGCTGAGAAAGATAGAGAAGCACGGGTTTAAATGCTCTTTGAAAAGAAATAAACTATTTACTAACTTACTATATACCTTGAGAATAAAGATATTATATAGAGTATTTTTATAATAATATACTACATAAGATGAACATAAATTTACTACGCATATATATCTAAAAACATCAAGGCTTAAGACAACATTGAGCACAGATACAGAATCATTATAGTCAATTTACTTGAGTACATCATTATTAGTCTGGATAGCTGACAACTATTCTTTTGCGCCTGGGTTGAAATGCCTCAATAATGATGAGGCATCACTCACCTGGCTGGTGATTCGTGGGGCCCTCTGGGTCGGCAAGAGACTTTGTTCAGCAGGCTTGGAGAAATATCCAAACTGCCGTCGCTGTACTGGGGAGGTCGAGACCATTGGTCACGCCTTCTTTCATTGCAGGGCGGTAGTGCCGTTGTGCAAGTTTGTTGAAGGCCTCATGGTTCGCATGCTGCAAGGAAAGTTCTTTGTCCTTGAGGCCAGTTCTATTTGTAGCAATGTGGTGCCGCAGATGACGAAGGCTGAACATTATGTGTTCTGTTGCTTACAGGGTGTTATGAGAGTCGTGATTTGGACGACGCGTCAGAAGGAATTCTATGAGGGCGAGAAGTTCACTTCTTCCCAACTGATCTTGTTCTAGTCAAGATTAGGACGGAAAGGCGGCGGCTCACCTCATCGGAATTTGGCAAAAGGTGGGTGAATCTTGCGCGTATTTAAGACCGGAGCTTTTATCTGGGTTCGAACTGTTGTCAAGTACAAAGAAAACCAATTTTTTGAATATTGTTATAAGAAAATGAGAGTGTTATTCGAAAACATACAAACTAGTAAAATCTAAAGTTTGAATTAAAGCAAATATATGTAATCATATGTTTTCAAGGTCTTTGAAGATCACCAATCAATCAATCAAAAGTTCACTGGTCTTATCCGTTCCCTATTTCCAATAAATACCTGTAATCAGTATTGGAGCCCAAGTAATAGTCGGCATTTTGCATGTTGTCTTTCAAAGCCGTCAGCGCAGACTCACTTGGAACTTTATTTTGTTTATTTAGTAAAAATTTGGTTAAGTTAAAGTGAATAATGTTTTTTCAAGATAATGTATTTTTCCGATATAATTTATTCTCTTCTTTATAAAAACGATCCTTATTTCCTTGGGGGACAGTTTATTAAGTTCAATATAACTGTGAGAAGTAGAATCATATTGAATTATTAATTCCTGCGAAGGTGCTTTTTTTACTGGCGCTCACCAGAGGAATTTTGTCAGATAAAAATATTTATGAAAGTGAATAAATTTATGGGTACAAGGGACGAAAAAGTAAGTTTAAAACTGAAAGCGAGCGAAATGGTCCCAAAGGGAGCATGTTTTATAGTTAACACACAATACGAGACCCAGAACTTTCCATTTAACGTGAAGACGTAATGTTAATATGGACGTAAATCTAAGGTGACTCAAGCCCATCGTCAGAATGCTTTCAGTCGGTAGGGTAGCCTCGAAATTAGGGAACCCGGGAGTAAAAGGGTTTTATGCTAAGGTATTTGTGTGAATTCCAATGTGGGGGTCCACAAACATCATTGCAGCAGAAATTAGACTTGTGTTCACGGAGATAAAAGCATGCTTGATAGGAAATAAAACATTACAAAATAACAGGAAAAGTATGGTAAATTGTATCTTAATTTCATACAATTTATTTATATATTTTTTGTGTATTTTTTAAGTTACAATTGTTTTATGGAGCATGTGATAAAATGGAGAACTTACTCCGTAGTATTACACGCCATATCAGAGAAAATTTGGACACGTGTAGCCTGTACGAAGGTTCGTAGTGAAGAGATTGAATTTAACATCTTTTGGAAGGATATCTTTATTTCTGGTAGGAATAGATTTTGTTGCACGCTGGGAGTTTTTATTATTTTTATTTTATTTAATTTACTTTTAAGAGTTTAAATATCCTTGTTTTATTTTATTTACATTATTCAGTATTTTATTTATTTATTATAATTATTTTCTGGAGGGGGTACACCCGCCCTTGACAAGGGACCGTGATTAGCCTTGTACTAGTCTAAGTTGAATAAATAAGACGGAAATAAATTTCAATATTATCTACCGAGATTATTACATTGAAAAATGAAGGAAAATACATTTTTAAAATCAATATAGCTACTAAGACACAAAAGGTTACTGTGTGCGAAAGAATATAAAAAAAACAAATATCAAGGAGTGTGAATTATAAAAGAACAGGAATTAAGAAAATAGAATATAACTATTGACATTGCATTTACGTTTTTAAGATCAAACCTGTTTGGAAAGCAAGAAGCGCAGTAAAAGTGTTCCACAAGCGAGAAGCGCGAGAGAAGAAACTACTAGCATAGGACTTACGGTTTCATTGCTAGGAATATTATAATGCTGGAATTGAAACAGGATTTCTCGTCCATTAAACCACTCGCGCATACACAGACCAGGAAAATAAAAGATGGCGAAAAAATACAAACATTTCATTCGATGGCTGAAGTGACGGTGAACCTCGGAATCCGCGATGGTCTGACAGATTATTACAACTGAATAGCAAGTTCGATCCTCCCTGGGTACGCTATACATGCGGACTTGTGCCAAATGTAAACTATGCTAAGTTAATTATTGACTAAGCTGAATTTAGTCCCCCACTGAACAAAGTGGTGTAAAATTTAGTCACCTAAATATTGTGTTGCGTCTATATTCTATGCAGAGAAAGTGCTTGTCTACCTCCAGAATCAGAAATGGTGGAGACTAATTTTGAGGAAATTTGGACATAGGTTTTTTTTAAAGATTTTCGAATAATTGCCTAATTAGTTTTGTTCACACAACGTTTCAGCCGATTCATTCTAAGTCCTTCTTGAAATGTTCTTATATGTGTTGTATCAATTCAGGACGTGGTAGGTACAAAGCAATCAACGAAATTTATTTGTTTCTTAATTTGATTACTGTTGCAGTGTGCCTTCGGATTTGTGTCCCATTTCTGTTATAACACTTCAGATATTTAAATTTCTATAAAACTCGTACGGACAGGGACTGTTTGCATTTTTTTTCTGCTTGTGAAAAAAATATGACAAATGATGAGATCTGTAGAACGTATCAGCGGAAAAGTTGTTGGAAAAATATCAGAGAAAGGCGGAGATCAATTTGGTAAAAGTCACTTTGAAGGATAACGGTCCTTCTAAAAATTGCAGAAAATATACAGGGTGTCCATAAAGTTCGTGTGCACTTTAAAAAAATTATAACTTTATTTGTATTTGCGATAGAAATAATTTTTTAAAAAGGATTAGAAAGAAGTAAATCTGTTTTTTTAAGGTTTTATTGAAATTTTATTTAAGTTTCCACATGTCCTCCATCATTAGCAATACAAAGGGTAATACGATTTTGCAGTTCACGGAAAACATTTGCCAACTGATTTACAGTAATGCCTGAAATCACATTAGTTATTTTAGCTATACTTAAAACTAGGTACATTAAACTTTATAACATTTTTTACAGATTATTTCTATCGCAAATACAAATAAAGTTATAAATTTTTTGAAGTGCACACGAACTTTATGGACACCCTGTATTTAATGAATTCAGCGAAGAGATTGACGTTTTTGTTACATATTACTTTTTATGGTTAACTTAATTCGACAAAGGGCAACACTAACTGAGATTGAACTCGGTACACTAACGAAATAGACTGGAAGACAAACTAGCCGACGGTCCTATGACGAAAGGCGGCCATTTAATATAATATATTTCATTTATTAAGTTTAGCGAGTTCAACTCAAGGTCACAGTAAGAACGAATCCAATGATATCAAAACTGACATCACCAACGAAGTGGTCTACGAGACAAGCTATCAAACCGTCGAAATACGGTAGGTACCCATCACTTACGTTTGGGTAAAAAGAGACATCAGAACGGATTTATCGGAAAAACCGACTCCGAATGTGGTTCTGTGTTACGGTTTCCAGGAGAGGGATACGACTGGCCCAATCCGTAAAAGGACATATCCAAACACCTAATGCTTCTTTGATGTGTGTGTTTTTTTTTATGTGGGGGAGGGGGTCTCGTGTGTCATCGTTCTTGTTTGCGTAATGTTCGTACAAGCAGCAGTGCGAAATGAGGAGAGTGAATTTCCGTTAACGCTGGTAAGCCGGCAGGCAGACAGGCAGCTAAGGTTTGTGGCAAAATGATTCGACAGGTATGTGGTAAGGAAGGGCAGAATATTTTTCTGGCGCTAAAATGTAATTTACGTTACATCAGTTAGCGAGAAATTTTATAGAAGAGAAAGTAATGGAAAGAATAAAAATCCTGCTTTTTCTTTTAAAATGATAAAACGATTAATTTAGTTACTGAGCAGCAGTCTGTGAAATCGGTCATTATTTTTAAATACCCATATACCGTAATTACCCATGTATAATATGCCTTAATTCATAATACGTACCCTTAAAATTCTGCTGGGGATATGCTTCTACTCACGTTTGTTAATCAAGCCCTATAAATTGTACCTCCTCTATTTCATTACGGCCAGCGTTTCCTACTCTTGCTAAATAATGCTTTTAAACATAGAATAATATTATTCTAATTTTATTTTATATTTGTAAGTATTGTTAGGTACATATGATTCTATTTGACATCCTTATGGGGTCGCAATCGCCGAATGTTAGTGTCAAATTGTCGTATGTTTGTGGTAAGTAGTCATTTCGCAACTGAAATCAACATATGAAACTACAATTTTTTAAAGATTATTTTGTAACTGTGCATAATACGCACCCCTAATTTTGTTTAATATTTTTTTAGAAAAAAATGCTTATTATATATAGGGACTGACGGTAAATAATGACTGATTTCTTAAAGAAATACGACAATACTTTTATTAATTCCATGATTACGTATGTTGTGATGCAGCATAGAAAGAATTAAGAAAAATATAGGAAGGAAGTAATTGTCCATACGATGTTCAGCCGGGTGGGGGCACAAATCGTAATTATAAAACCGAGTAGATTATGAAAGCGGTGCTGAAGAGTTTTCAGCTTGATCCATTAAAATTTTTTTCTGAATAGCTTCTTGGTTGATGGTTGGGTCGGTAAGGAACATTTAGGACCCACTTCAAAGTACCCATAAAAATGCCCGTATAAATCGACAGTTCTGTCACGATCAAAGTATATCTATTTTCTCCAGAAAAAGAAAAGTGGCACTCTGATACTCAAACAGATATATATATATATATATATATATATATATATATGTATGTATGTAAGCAAATATGTGGATGTAGATCCGACGGTATGACGGAAATGTGGAAAAGACAAAGCAACATTCGAATATGTGAGTTTACTGTTTTTTATTTTGTCAAAATTCGTTCATCAGTGCAAAATGACACCCCGATTACTACATCATAGATGTAGTAGTAGTATGACACCCCGACTACTACTACTACATCATAGATATAGTAGTAGTAGTCGGGGTGTCATTTTGCACTGATGAACGAATTTTGACAAAATAAAAAACAGTAAACTCACATATTCGAATGTTGCTTTGTCTTTTCCACATTTTCATCATATATATATATATATATATATATATATATATATATATATATATATTTAAAGACATTTTTATGTTTAACGTTCTTTTTATCGATACAAGTATTTAAGTAAATGCTCTGTTTATAATAAACAGTATTAAATAACATTTACCGGCCTGAATGTCCGAGAAATTTTCCTAGAAAATATTCGTCCTCGACAGGATTCGAACCTGTATCCTATACGGAACCGTCATATAGCCTGACGTACCTTAACCGTTTCGGCCACTGAGGATCGTTCGGTTGGCAAGGTCGAATTTACTGCTTATAAACTTCAATCTTCCATGAATCTCTCATGTACATTCATAACTGCTCATGACGTATCAAAAGTAAAAAAAATGACGTCACACATAATATATATATATATATATATATATATATATATATATATATATGCACTAACATTAATCATGTAAGACAAAGTCACTAAGACGCAAGAGGTTGCTGAGTGTTAGAGAATATGAGGAGAAAAAGCTACTATTAAGGAGAGACGACAATAAAAGCACGAGGATTAAGAAGACGCAAGATAACTATTGAAATTGATCTTTAAAAATTTAAATGCAAAGTTCACTAGGAAGTAAGAAACCGGAAGAGAGTGCACAAGCGAGAAGTGCGATTGAAGAAACTGTTAACATAGAACTTACGGTCACATGTAGCCATTCCAACTGTAAAATGACGACACAGCGCCGCCTATCTAGTACTGCACTTAAATTGAAAGTGTAGGTACTAGAGAGGAAAATTCATCAGAACAATTACCATGAAATTATTTATAGAAAAATCACAGGGAAGCTACATTACGGCGGTGCGAAAGGGACTGAAGCAGAGATGCCAGGTCAAGACAAATAACAATTCTTCTTTGGATTTCATCAACAATCTCTAAATATACAGCGAGAGGACCAGACCAAATGTGCAGCAATACTCCAAGCAAGGATGAATGGGGAACTTATAAATATATAGGATAGACTCTTACGAGAAGAATTGCCTAGCCCGACACAGTGAACCAACTTTCCTCACTGTAGTCCTAGCAGTACTCTTTAAACTTTATGTTAGCGGAAAACGTTCGTCCACGAAGGTGCAATAATCCACTCTCCTGGTGGTTAGCATCAGCTATGCTGATGGAATGCAAAAAGAGCAGTTTCGTTTTGGAGGTGTGAAATTTGATCTTATCTAACCGATCAGACATTATATATAAAATGAATTCCGTATTTTGGCAGCAATCCTTCTTTTATGCGGGTTTCATTGAAGAGGAATGGCAAGACACTGATAATGATTTTAATATATTTTCTTGCATGCGTTTACGAGATTTCTTTTTTGAACATAGTGTGCAAGAAATGTCCATATGACTTTTGGGCCTTCCGGGAAATCTGTTACTGATTATCAAGGATATTTATTTCTCTTCATATGTAGATTGCGATGGTAATTTTTTTAGCAACAGAAATGTTTTCTATTGTGGCCGTGAATTAAAACATTCCTATTGCTAAAAACAATCCCCCCTCCCACCAAAAAACAAAAAACAAACCCCAAAACATCACAATCTTCATATTAAAACAAACACAGTCTTTCTTGAAAATAGCTACTAGATTAACCGAATTCAAACCCGAGGAGAGACGTTTTGTGACAACGTAGCATACTATTAACCATTTTTCTGTTATCAGTGTTTTCGCAACGTGTAGTTGAGCTACACACACACATTATATATATATATATATATATATATATATATATATAGATATAGATTCATGCTGTCCCAAGTTTATGTATTTTTGTAATCGAGAGACTGCACTGTACTTATAAAATACATTTTCTTCTTTATCAAAAATACTTCTTGAATATGAAACTAAACTAAAATCCATATTAAGTTAAGACAACTGATCCTGAGGTTTGCCCCACTTTATATGAATAAAAAGTTCTCAGTCATGAAATTATTTTTAATATTCTTCCATTACCTACAGAGTAAATTTAAATTAACAAAATATTTCGAGTATAAACCTTTGAGATATAGTGTACTATTCCTATACTAAATACCAATGTGCATCTATTCATGTCTTGAAAAATATTGTTTTATCTACAATTTATCAATTTTTACAGGTTATTTAAAGCGAGAAAATATTTTTCGATTGTAAGATACTTTTGTTTGGGTGGGGGGAATATTATAATGATTTCTTACTAATTAACATATATCTGAGAGGAGGAGAGGGGGATTCATAGCTTTCCCATTGGCGGTTACGTGGAAATGAATATAACGAACCCAACGGGAATTGGAACTCGGCTCTCCAATAACAATTCCGAGCAATTATCCATTACACCACTCGCACATCCAAGCTTATAGAACTTTGTATTCCCAAGTGGTCACCCATCTATGTACTGACCAGGCTTTGTGTTACTTTGGTTACCGTACGGGAACCGGTGTTTTAACGTGATATGGCCTTGAGTCAGTAGCTTAATGGTAAACACCATTGGTTTGAAAGTGTTTTGCGAACACACACATTATATATATATATATATATATATATATATATATATATATATATACATACACACACTAGGTGTCCATAAAGTATCTTTACAATTAAAAAAGTCATTACAAAAGCAAATATACAGACAAATATGTGGAAATTGTTACAAAATGAGGAGTTCATATTAAATATGATTTCTAAATAATTTAATACACCTCTACATGAGTATCATTAGTTGCACGAAGCACATCAACACGGTACTCGATTTCTTGCCATTTTCGCCTCATCAACAGTGGCAATGGTATCAGAGATCTTTTGCGTTAGCCCAGTGATTTTCCTTATCTTTGTTCGATACACGATGTCTTCAAAATAACCCTACAGAAAGAATTAAGTTCACGGAAGTGATATCTGGTAAACGAGTTGGCTAGGGAATTAGGCCATCTCTTCCAATCCACCGGTCTGGAAATGTTTGATTGGAGACTGCATGTCCGTGGCTTCCTCAATGTGGTGGTGGTGCACCATTTCTGCTGGAAAATGATGGCTGGTTGAAGGTCATAAATTGAAACTTTATGGACTATATATATATATATATATATATATATATATATATATATCTCTCATTTTACACCTGAATTTCTGGGATGATGGATTATCAGTATTTAGACTATTGACATGAGGACATGTTAATAATACTATTTGGTTTAATGTATGCAATTTCCGCATATTTCGACAAGTATTATAATCAGTGTATTTATTTTAATTACTCTTTTCCGTAAGGTTGTTAAACCGTTCTTATTGAAAAGATAAAAAGACAGCAAATGCGTAGCAACTTCAACAAAAAAAACCCAAAAAACCAAAAACACCGACATGAACAATGGAATAAAAACAAAATAAAAAACAACCCATCCAAAAACAAAAAACAAGACATAAAAAACAAAAAACAACAAACAAAAAAATAAGGATAACAAAAACAAAAAACCCAAAACAAGAAACCAAAAAAAACAAGATAAATTAAAAACAAAAAATACAAAAAACAAAAACAAAAAAACAAAAAACAAAAACAAAAAACAAAAACAAAAAACAACAAAAAAACAGAAAAAACAAAAAACAGAACCCCCCCCCCAAAAAAAACAGAAACAAATGGAAACAAAAAAAAAAAAAAAACACACACACACACACACAAAAAAACAAGCATTATAATGCTTGGTATATTAAATTCTTTCAAAACATTAAACTATTTCCTCTCAAAAAACAAGAATTATTCAACTAAATCTATATACCTGGTTAGCAAAAAGTGTAGGTGAAAATGGTTGGTGAAATGCTAACTTTCCTACTCTTTTCTCTATCAAACCTCGTAAAGTAACAAGACATTTTGTCGGAATATCCGGTAACGGAAGTGAGGGCAAAAAGAATGAGATAAAAGTTTTCCCCCAAGGGCAAAAGTAGAAACAAGCCCAGCTACAATGCGAACTCGCATCGTCGGATCCGGTTTCACTACTGATTACCGTGACGTCACTCCACACCTCGAAAAGCATTGCTATAATTTGTTATACCACAAAAATGCATCGTAGCTGTAACGAGTCAGTCATCATTCTGTTTGGAATAAAATGGAAGGCAAAATGGAATCAAGATTGTATATCAATTCTCTGGAGCTTGACATTTATGATTTTTTTAAATATATATAATTACTTTTAGTATATCTCATGCAGTAAAATTAAAAAAGAATGCGCCTTAGTTTTCTTATTTTATTATAAATGCAAAAATAATTAGACATAAAATAACGATGAAAAGTTGTGTCAATACAGTATCAAGTTTTTAGTAACACTTAAATTAATAAAGATGCTTACCCTTGAATTGACTCACCAACAGACTGAATTTCTGACTGGTGTTATTACTCCCACCAAGTTTTATAAATGTAGTAAAACAACTGCCAAATATGAGCATTGCCTATAGATTTGCGGACTGTCAAGATTTGGAGGATATTTCATCTCAAATTCTATGAGGTGCAGAATTAATTTAAACTCGGAATTAATTTTATTTGCAACAAAAAAAGAATGAAAGAAAAGATGAATTCTGTATTATCTTATCTACTAAAGATTTTTAATGTTAAATTAAAAAAATTAACACCAAGTGTCGTATTTTGTTTAGGAATTCACGGAAATTGATAACTTTGATTTTAAATCGAGTTGAAATAAGTTCTGTTACTCAAAAAAGAAAATCTATTAGTTTGTTTTTAATGATGTTTTTAATTTAAAAAAGACACTACTTCCTTGTTTACGGACTGCATTATGGATAGTATATAGATGAGCTTTTTTTTTTTTTAGAAGTGACTAAGTTCTAACGGCATTTTGTTGTAAATATCTGGTCATATAAAGTTGTTAATGGAGAGGAATTTTTTTACGGGTATCTGGCGAGAGATATTTCGAGACGTAGGTGTATTTAAACATACACTCCTAGGTTACGCATTTTTACAATGCATGGTTATTTACTAACGTTAAAGTAGCCCAAAGCCAAATAGGGTGGGGATTACGTGTAGCGACTTGTCTACCTCCATTGCGAATCAACATTCGAAATCATGACTTTTGACTGCGTTTGATAACAAGTTTTCCAAGTACTTACATAGCGGAATCTAGTCCAATGCAAAACCAGATTGAACAGGAGTGGGACCTTTTCCGTTTATTCACCCCAAATAATGTAATGTTACTCATCGCAAATATTAATTCGTCAAGAAGTTAAAAATTTTAAATCAAAGTTTGATTTTTATTTAATTTATGGCACTTTTGAAATTATAAAATTTTAAATCAACATTTGCTTAGCTTGTCTCGCAACAATTCCAACCCTCAGAAGGAAAAATTACGAAAAATTCAAGGAGTTATTCAGATTTTCTAAGTGCGGATGATATTCGGGGTACTTGAAAGGGCTTTTTACAATTTAAAAAAAAATTGCCTTGTTTATCGATGTGAGCACGAAGGCAGACGCCACCCTTAGAAATAACGCCCCCGAGTCGTCCACATTTGGGACGATCATAAAGGTCAACCCAGCCGGAGTGCAATGGAAGTCTTGTGCATGCTGAACTTTATGAAAACCTTTTAGGTCACGGGATTAATTTTAGCACTAGTAACAAAGTGGGGGTCAAAGCAGATTGGTCGAATGAAAGACATTTTGCATGATGGACGTTCATAATTAATCTGACAATATATATATATATATATATATATATATATATATATATATATATATTTTGACACATTAATGTCATACGTCAATTGATGGAGGTTTTAGTTGGGAATTGGGCTGATAGAGGAAAGGACATTATGTTGGACCAACAAGTAGGTTCACTAAATAATAGTTGATCAAAGAGGTCGGGAAAAATAGGGTGAAGGAGAAAGGCGAAGATAAAGTGAAAGATAAGAGGCAGTGAAAGGCAAAGAGAGCGAGAGAGAAAGGCAAAGAGAGCGAGAGAGAAAGGCAAAGAGAGCGAGAGAGAAAGGCAAAGAGAGCGAGAGAGAAAGGCAAAGAGAGCGAGAGAGAAAGGCAAAGAGAGCGAGAGAGAAAGGCAAAGAGAGCGAGAGAGAAAGGCAAAGAGAGCGAGAGAGAAAGGCAAAGAGAGCGAGAGAGAAAGGCAAAGAGAGAGAGAGAGAAAGGCAAAGAGAGAGAGAGAGAGAAAGGCAAAGAGAGAGAGAGAGAAAGGCAAAGAGAGAGAGAGAGAAAGGCAAAGAGAGAGCGAGAGAGAAAGGCAAAGAGAGCGAGAGAGAAAGGCAAAGAGAGAGCGAGAGAGAAAGGCAAAGAGAGCGAGAGAGAAAGGCAAAGAGAGCGAGAGAGAAAGGCAAAGAGAGCGAGAGAGAAAGGCAAAGAGAGCGAGAGAGAAAGGCAAAGAGAGCGAGAGAGAAAGGCAAAGAGAGAGAGAGAGAAAGGCAAAGAGAGAGAGAGAGAAAGGCAAAGAGAGAGAGAGAGAAAGGCAAAGAGAGAGCGAGAGAGAAAGGCAAAGAGAGCGAGAGAGAAAGGCAAAGAGAGCGAGAGAGAAAGGCAAAGAGAGCGAGAGAGAAAGGCAAAGAGAGTGAGAGAGAAAGGCAAAGAGAGAGAGAGAGAGAAAGGCAAAGAGAGAGAGAGAGAAAGGCAAAGAGAGAGAGAGAGAAAGGCAAAGAGAGCGAGAGAGAAAGGCAAAGAGAGCGAGAGAGAAAGGCAAAGAGAGCGAGAGAGAAAGGCTGGTAGAGAGAGAGAGAGAAAGGCTGGTAGAGAGAGAGAGAGAAAGGCTGGTAGAGAGAGAGAGAGAGAAAGGCTGGTAGAGAGAGAGAGAGAAAGGCTGGTAGAGAGAGAGAGAGAGAAAGGCTGGTAGAGAGAGAGAGAGAGAAAGGCTGGTAGAGAGAGAGAGAGAGAAAGGCTGGTAGAGAGAGAATGACAGTGAATGAGAGAGAAAGAGAGATATTGAGATTCCCAAACATTGTGGGTATTTTTGTCACTCAGTGTGTGTTTTCTTTGAAAACCAATTTTATATTCATTTCTTTATTTGAATGTATCAATGACGAACTACGCAACTGGCTTGCAAAGCATCACTCAGATAAATCTATGCAATGACTGGCGAGAGTCCACCAATTTATAGCTACAAGCAAATCTGTTCTAAAATCAGTCAAAATCGCGATATAAATATTATCATATACATTATTCCGAACAGCAGCAAAATTGTCTTGCATCTCACTTTCGGCCTATTCCCACCATTTTTGCTACTTTTAATGCATTTTAGTCGACACAGTCTCCGATCTTCAGCCGTTGTATATTGCATGAAGATATATACCTCATGCCAGAAGAGCAGAATGCAAACCAATAAGTATTGAAACAAAGAAATATAGGTGTGAGGCAACCAGTGAAGAGTCAACTCAGAGTAGTACTGGTTTGGGAAACCAGCTCGTTAACCATTACTCGACGGTGCAATGTACTTAATATTTGCTAAGCAATCTTTCTCTTTCGCTCAGGTCCTGGGTAAACTACATCCAGTAGCAAGACCTCTCATCGGAAGATTGGAGGTTTCGCGGTGTGTGGAACCACCGCTTAATTGCTACTGTTCCCAGGTCCTCCCTGACCCAGGGTGGTAGCACCTATTAGGGTCCTAGCTATAGGCAAATAGTGAACTCCCAAACAAAAACAAAATACTGAAAGTACAAACCTACTATGTAGGTTTGTACTTTGTTTATAGTAAAATGACTAATAAAACATTTCATCTGTAGTTGAAGGCACACAATGGCGTCCAAAATATATTTAGCTGAAGCCACAGAATTATGTTCAAAATATTTAGATTTCGGCATTAAAGAACCCAGAGGCGTGTTGATATGTCACTAAACCAAATCAACCACCTCTCACACACAAGGCATGCATTGACTAATCTCTCTCTCTCTCTCACACACAAGGCATTCATTAATCTCTCTCTCTCTCACACACAAAGCATTCATTAATCTCTCTCTCTCACACAAAGCATTCATTAATCTCTCTCTCTCACACAAGGCATTCATTAATTAATCTCTCTCTCACACGCACACTAATCTCTCTCTCACACGCACACTAATCTCTCTCTCACACGCACACTAATCTCTCTCTCACTCACACGCACACTAATCTCTCTCTCACTCACACGCACACTAATCTCTCTCTCACTCACACGCACACTAATCTCTCTCTCACACGCACACTAATCTCTCTCTCTCACACGCACACTAATCTCTCTCTCTCACACGCACACTAATCTCTCTCTCTCACACGCACCATTGCATACTAATCTTTCTCTCACACGTCCATTTACATACTAATCTTACCCTCTCACACACACTAATCTTTCCCTCCCCCTCTCTCTCACATACGCACAAATTTTTCCCTCTCTCTCACACATACACAATAGTCTTCCCTCTCACACACACACGCATATATATTATATATATATATATATATATATTGTTTAGTCAGTCACAAGAGACACAAGTATAGAATACACACAGAGGTGACATAAAATCAGCATTTAAGAAAATAATAAATCCAAGAGTGAAGTATTAGGTTGGTGCAAAAATAATGTCGTTTAGAAAACCAAGTCTCAACAAAAAAGGCTCACCTGGATAATTACTTTTTAAGGCAAGCAGGTTGTGTTATCGTAATACTGACTATCAAGAGACAGAGCATAAATTATACTTGATTAAAACATCAGTCTAATAAAATATTACATTAATATCTAACTCCTGCCATTGTAGAAATGTTTAATACATATTGGCGAAAAAGTTCAAATGCGTTTATACCATAAAATAGCGTCTTCCAGGAAAAAACGAATTCTGTAAATAATTTCAATATTGTATTCAAGCCCTCTGGCGAATGGCTGTAATCTCCGCGAAAGTCAGGATAGAAATAAGATGCACTCCTTGAAGGAAGCGTCCATAATTGAATATATCTTTAGGGGTGTAGCCGTAATCCCCGCGCTTGACCAATTGAAGAATTTTTTGTTTCAGTTTTGTTCTTCACCTAGACCTGTTGCCATCCAAGGCTATAGGAAATGAAGAGATGGATTCATAAATCTCTTAAGGATATTTGCACGTAAATGAATGTAAGGAACTCAACTGGAATTCGAACCCGGCTGATTATATATATATATATATATATATATATATATATATATATATATATATATATCCTGAAATAATTATATATATATATATATATATATCCTGAAATAATTATATATATATATATATATATATATATATATATCCTGAAATAATTATATATATATATATATATATATATATATATATATATATATCCTGAAATAATTATATATATATATATATATATATATATATATATCCTGAAATAATTATATATATATATATATATATCCTGAAATAATTATATATATATATATATATCCTGAAATAATTATATATATATATATATATATATATCCTGAAATAATTATATATATATATATATATATATATCCTGAAATAATTATATATATATATATATATATATATATATATCCTGAAATAATTATATATATATATATATATATATATATATATCCTGAAATAATTATATATATATATATATATATATATCCTGAAATAATTATATATATATATATATATATATATATATCCTGAAATAATTATATATATATATATATATATATATATATATATCCTGAAATAATTATATATATATATATATATATATATATATCCTGAAATAATTATATATATATATATATATATATATATAATCAACCTCACAAATAATAACTTTTTAATAAAAGCATCACACACATTATATATATATATATATATATATATATGAAAACGTTATTTTTAGTGGGTATACGTATTTGATTTGTTAACCCTGTATTTTATTTTTCAAACAATGAACAAGATAATAAAAGCATCACACACACACATTATATATATATATATATATATATAAGTGAACATAGAAGTCAACACTTAGAGGCGAGAGTTTGTTTCATGCTAGACTCAATCGTCAGGCCTGACAATTGCCACATACAGCATTAACAGTAAAAATTGTAAACTATTTTAGAAGAAAAACTAGCAATAGTTAGTTTTAAAAAACAAAATAAGCTCTTAAAAAAGAAATCAGAAATAATGGATATATGTAGGCATATAAATAAATACTTACTTTGTTATCTAAGCACCAAAATAAAATAAAGATAATATAGGCTTAAAAATATAAATTTTTAATAAATAATCGAACGAATTCATATAAATAAATGCGAATATCAGTGTATCGCACTTTTTCAACTTTACTTTTAGTAGCCATAGCCCAACATATCATACCATTTTGGAATAAGGCCGACTGTGAGCAAATTAAAAACATTCTGGGCCACATCCGGATCTACAATCCTGACATTTTGGATTCCCAAGTTTTCATTACGGTGATTGTTTTCGGCGATTCTTTTACGTAACGTTTTGCGACGATTTATTTTGTCCGATAACAAGTTTTTTATAACTTGGAAATACATTTGGAAATAATCGAAATTAATTGCGAAATCCAGCGAAAGTCACCCATGAAATTAAAATAATTTTTTGTACGGAATGTAAGGATCTATGTACATCAAATTGTCTTTAAATTGAGTGGCGGCAGAAGAAACTACCGTTGAACTTTTAAAGGTTCAAATATTAATGCAATGTTCAAATGCAACGATAAATTTTGAGTTCTTCAGTAGTTTATTATTGCCTATCGCATACGGCAGCTGTATGCTTCGCAAAAAGAAATCTCTGCCAGCAGAAAACCAGATTTGGTGGAAATGAAAACCAAAATCCAAAGTCAGCTAGGAGAGCTTCCAATGCAGATAATATGCAAAGACTTCGGGACTCTCAAACTCCTCAACAAGGAGCTAGCTTTATTGCTGTCCGATAGGGCGGCTTTTAAGCTAGTATTAAATATACACACCTATACGTATGTGTGCGTGTGCGAATATACATATAAATATATGCATACAAGCACAAACAAACAACTGCAAATCAAATAAAACTACCCAACCATAATTAATACCTCAATAAATAACACCATGGCAAAAACTGAAAAATTAAATAAACGATAACATGATATAAGCAAATATTTAACTTGCTATACATACACTATTGAAAAATTGCGTTTGCGTGCATGAGTGTACGGAAGTATATACTCTATATACATATACAAACAGCAAAGAAAAGACACTATAAACCCAACCAACCATAATTAATACCCGCCAAATAGGAAAAAATAACATTACCATTGAAACATGAGTTTACTAACGACAAAGCATAGACGCAAGTGTACATGTGTTAGTGTATTCCCGTTTCTATGTGTATATGTTTGCATATCTATATACATGCATGCATGTATGTATGTATGTGCGTGTCCGTATGCGCAAGTGTATAAATAGAGCCATAGGCATATAAATTCAAGCAATAATAAATAAAAATTAATTTTAAACAAAAACTTCTACAATTAACACATCAAGAACTTAAGATACCACCAAACCAAATAAGAAAACGAAATAATAGCCAAATGAAGCATTAATATCATTGTAAATGAAGCCTTAATATCATTGTAAAAAACAATAAAAAAAAACGAAATAAAATTTTCTTAATTCACGCAATAGACTAGAGCACTCAAAAGTTAAAAACGATACCGTATCTAGAGAAAAAACGGATACAAATGACAACAAATAGCTACAACTGAAAGTAAAGAAGAAAAGGAAAAAAGAAAAAAATAAGGAGTGAGTGCAAAGTGGAAAAAAAGAAGATAAGGACAAAAAAAAAATCAGAACACCCTACACGAACTCACATTCTCAAAACTAGGTGCAAACGCACACACGGACATAAACAATAAAGGGAAAAAACTTGCATCAGTAATAAGTGCATAAAAAAGAAAAATCGAAAAATACAAGCAGACAATTGCTGATGCTACGAAACTCTGGAGTCGGGGTGCGGAAGGTAACATCAATCAGCTAAGTGACAAACCTCTACCGTTTTTGCTTGTAAACAGCAAACAATGGCGGAATAAACTTTGAACATAATTTTGACAAATTCTTTTGCAAGTTTCCAAACAACATCAAATAAATTATGCAACACGGAAAGAAACAACAAAAGAATAGACATTCCCTTTTCGTTGTATTTAAGAAAATATGTTTAAACAAAGGATTTGCGGCATAAAGACACACGTCGTAAAACCAAAGAGCTCAGAGTAAAATACAAAATACACAGTTTTAAAAGTTCCTCCCAGTTTCTGTCAATTTCATGCACTTATGCATGTTATATTCAGTCGGTCAAAGAAGGAACCATAGATGTAGGGTGTCACAAAGTCAACATGAGAGTGGTATTTGTAGAGGAAGCGCATATATATATATATATATATATATATATATATGTATGTAATGTCTGTATATATATAATGTCTATATATATGTATGTATGTAATGTCTGTATTATGTATGTATATATATATATATATATATAATGTCTGTATATATATAATGTCTATATATATGTATGTATGTATGTATGTAATGTCTGTATTATGTATATATATATATATATATATATATAATGTCTGTATATATGTATATATATATATACACACACACAATTACATATATACATATACGCACAATTACATATATACATATACACACAATTACATATATACATATACACACAATTATATATATATATATATATATATATATATATATATATATATATATATATATATATATATGCACAGTATTTACATTAGTCGGACTATTGTCCTCATCTTTGTCGCCATATTTGTCACGTTTCGGCCGTTGTACGCTCCGGCCTTCTTCAGGTGACAAATATGGCGACAAAGATGAGGACAATAGTCCGACTAATGTAAATAATGTACATAATACCTCATCTCAGAAATATAGACATATATATATATGCACACACACAATTACATATATATATATATATATATATATATATATATATATATATATATATACACACACATACACACAATTACATGTGTATGTGTATATATATATATATATATATATATATATATATATATACTTGTTTGGGATTGTCCTCATCTTTATCGCCATATTTATTACAACGTTTCAGCCGTTGTACGCTCCGGCCTTCTTCAGGTGGAACTAGAACAGTCTACTCCAGTGAGCGAAATAAAGGGTTCAGTTCGACATTCCAACCACCTGAAGAAGGCCGTACAACGGCCGAAACGTTGTAATAAATATGGTGATAAAGATGAGGATAATAGTCTGAATAATGTAAATAGTGAATATGTTGTTCCTTTTAAAATTTTACGCAGTGGTCGTCTTGTTTCTTAAGTTGCGCCTATTATCGAAAGTTGCTGTGTCTGGCACAAGAACCTGGAGTTGGTAGGAAAGTGAAATTTTTTATAATATATCCACGTGATGGTCAATCAAAAAGTAATGCCTCCTTTATTATGTTATCCCATGAAATCAGGCAGACGTTGGTAATATAGCAGCAGAGATTGAACCTTTACACCAATAAACATTATTTCTTTTTGACATTGTTACAGATATTTTTCTGTTAAATAGGTCTGAAACGAAAACGCACTCAAAGCATATATGTGTCCCGAAATTCTTCCATATCACACGTTTAAAGAGACCAAACATTGGATGTGAACACAGGCGGGATAAAGAAGCGTGCTTGTTTCTAGGTAGTCTTTTGCAGCTGTCAACCAATGTCGAGGACATTATGGAAAATGAAGTTTACAGCTTAAAAATCTTTCTCTGTCCAGCAGCAATGTTGTTCTCTCTTAAAATTGTAATGGCTGTGGAGATAAATGCGAAGCATTAACTTCGGAGCATTTTGTGTCGATTGCATTGACATTTTATGTATATCCAAGTTATACGTAAATAGCAGGGCAGAATGGGCCCAAAATGTCTAACTGAAGGAGAAATCAGATTTCAAACCAGCATGGAGTGGATTGGCAAAGGTCGAATAAGCTTTTCATTGAAGTCAACAGCCAGCATGCAACGATAAGATTGAAAACTATCCCAAAACACATGTGATTGTAGCACCATCTGACATATGACGGACAATGCAACTGTACAGGACATGGTAGTACGATGGGGAGATTGTGCATTGCAAGACAGATACAATTGACCATTTTAAACAATTCACTTGTGCAGGTTGTTCTTTAGAACTTTACTGAACCATCATCCGTCATTCTCGGGAATCCAAACACATTATTTTTATTTATTACTAGCAGCCATACTCAGCTGGTCAATCAGAAAAGGCGTTCAATTAGAATAGAGCAAAAACAGCATCATGTTTAGATGTAACATAGTCTATCTTCAATTAGTTTAAAGTACTTTCATTAAAAAACGTTTTGAATTAATGAAGTTACCTCTGTAACAAAAGTAATGTGTATTTATTCAATCGAAGTTAGCTGAGGACATGAAAGGGTGAAACAGGCAACATGAAGACCCACTTCAGACCACAATTATTTTGGAGTTTTAGAAATTAAATTTTTCAGTATTTTACCAGAAATGTAAAAGAGGATACATTTGTAAAGCAATTAAGTTTGATGAAAATTGGTGGAAAGATCAGCCAAAAATAAGAAAGAAACCAGTAAAAATCGACATTTTTCGCAATTTACGCGGGTTTTCACTATATGGGTGGATTCAATTATCAAGTTAAATGACTGTTAAACAATCAACTTATTGTTGGCTACAATTGAGTTTGTATTAGATTGTTTGAAAATTGAAGGATTTTAGTTTAACATTTGTGTTGAAACCGATTTTTCGTTTTTCGCTAAACGCAGTAGCGTAGAAATAAAACCGAGATATTGCTGAGCTCGTCATAATGTATGTAACCTACATACAGAATTCAAACGAAATCGGAGGAAAAAAAACTGAATTTATCGATTTTTGATCGGCTCTATCGATTATTGATTTTTTAAAAATTATCGATTTTTACACTAAGAAACTATCTCTTACATTGTACAATATATGTGCCAAGTTTGGTCAAAATCAGTCGGATGGATCTCGAGTGAAAAGGTTTCAGACAGATTAACTGGCACACAGACATCCTCTGCTTTATATATAGAGATTTACTTCCACTACTACGCTTTAGAAAGGGATGGGTTTCTACTTGTTTCCGCCTTTTGTCCTGCCTTAACACAATATCTTGTCATTGGCACGCCATAAAGGTTGAGTTAGTTCCAATAATTAACTTATAAGCCATTATAAAAAGCTGTTATTCGTTTAGTCAATGGACAATACACCAATGGAATGACGTCACTTATGCCGTATTGAAACAATTCCACTTTACAACACCCACATCGAGATTAAATCATTTTTCTATTTTTATCATCTTTTAAGAAAGATTTTTAATAACCACAAACTATATTTAAATTAATTACACCAACTAATATCACCATCTTTGTTGTTATTACAGCATTTTGTCCCATATGCCCACCGGCTTTCTTCGGGTGTCTGTTGAAATGACAACAGAGACTAGGACATTAGTCCGACTGTAAACAGTTTAAAGAATTCTCACTGCATATCGCGGAAATTCAGAGAGAGAACATAAACAAGTTTTGTTTTTATATTGATCTTAAGGATTATTAAAATATCGTTTCACACCCACCCACCCAAATCAAAGCGATAAAGACACTAGAACGCAGGGCGGGGTTTACATGGAGCGAAAGTGAAATAGTGAAATATAATGGGAAGACTGAGAACGGGGAGAATTGCGGAAAGGACAACAAAAAAAAGGATAACGGTTAAAGAAAACAGAAGATGGCGATTGATGTTGCATCTCATTTTTTAAGATTGTAGTTATCAGAGAAGCAAGAAATCGGAATGGAGTCCTCCACAGGTAGGAAGTGCGAGAAAAGAGTGATTAGAAATGATGGTTGCATCGAGCTAGTTCAACGGTCAGACCTAGCTACAAATCTAGTAACACGCTTAAATTCATGGACTTGGGGCACCAGGAAAAACATCGTCAGAACAATTGCCACGAAAATATTTGTAGAAAAGACAGAGGGAAGCCTTGTCACGTCGGTGGGAAAATGTCTGAAGTCGAGAAACCTGGCCAGAATCGATTACATTAAAAAAATCTTCTTTGGATTTTGGCAAGAATCTGGAGCACCAGATTGGATCTGGCAACAGTATTCAATTTCTGGACGAATGGGAAATTTATAAATATGCAATATGAATTCTGACGAGAAATAATTTCTCTCACGACACAGTGAACCAACTTTCCTTGCAGTAGGCGAAGCAATTGGCTCGATATAGTCGCTCCAATTCATGTCCGTGGAAAACGTGAAACCAAGGCGGCGTAGCTCGTTTCTCTGGATTTTAGCCTCAGCCATGCAGATGGCAGGCAGACAAGATTATTTGTGGTGATTCAATTAAATCAGTTTTGTTTTGTTAAAATTTGAGAGTCATTTCTTGTCCCAGTTAACCACTGATTTGAGGTTTTGTTCAGAGCAGTTGCCAGGTCTACTTCGTCCGGTCTGTCCGATTTTCTACAGGAGTAAATGCTCTTGTTTTTCGATAACAGATGTTTGGTTTCACTGTGTGTACGCGTTATTTTGCTTTTAAGCAAGAGAAATTCAATTAAAAAGGAAACAAGTAAAATTGTTTGTAATAAAACCTGCTTTATGTAAGCATGTGTAATAAAACAATCATCTCGCTAATCATTTAATGCTATTTACAGGTTTATGAAAACTCTTGATACATCTTTACAGATTAAAGAAAATCTTCGGTGCATCTGAACTCTAACCAATATACAACCATCGTAAATACGCGTGTGTGGGCTCGCTCGCGTTCAAGAGTCACACCAAAATTAAAACCTCCCATATTATTCCCTTAGCACATGACTTCAAAAGCCAATTTTAGTGGTATGGCAGTACAGATTTTTCTTCGTCTTCGTACAGATATTAGTTAATCGGGTGTCAGATAAAATGATGTTTGACATTAAAGTATATGCAAATCAAAATAGTGTCATTAAATGTTTTTCCTTGAAAAAAAAAAACAACAAAAACAAACTCATTGGCAATCATTAAATACATAGACCGGATATGGATGAGAGCATTGTTAGGCGACATGATCACGTTCCGGGCGGCTCTGAACAGCTAACAAACTATGAAATGATTGTCGCTGTTTTTTTTTTACAAAACCTTGCTCTATCTGACGTTGTTCTTGTACCCATCGTATTTAACGTAACTTCCGTACCTCTCTCTTATATACAGACACGTGTAATATATACATATACATATGTTTTGAACAATAAAAGTATATTGAGAAATTAATTAAAATTTTCAGAAACACTGGGTCGTATATTAATATTTTTTGTTTTATTATTTCAATTAGATTCCTTGATTAGTTTCGGACAGCATGGCCATCATCAGGAGAAAAAAATCTGTTTGTTAGTAGCAGTGAACTACAGGAATGAATATATATATATTATATATATATATATATACACACACAAGGGTGACTGAAAATAACTCCCTATTTTATGTATGATGGGCTCGCCCGTTTAACTATAGATTTTACAAGACGGGAGAGCCCATCATACATAAATAGGGAGTTATTTTTCAGTCACCCTTATATATATATATATATATATATATATATATATATATATATATATATATATATATGTGTGTGTGTGTGTGTGTGTGTGTATATGTATTGTTTGTTTGCGTGCGTGTGTGCTATGTATTTCATATTTTTCTTCTACTAGAGTTAATTCCCTTGTATTGTCGACACCAAGCGACAATGCTTGTCATAACAATGGCAAGCTGCCCGATCGAAGATGTTTACAAAACCGGAGATGCCTGAAAATCTGATTTCATGGAAGAATAATAAGTGGGAAATCCATTTAAAAACTCACAGCTGAAAACCTAATAACAGAAAGCTCTTAACAGAATGTGTTTCATTTTTTATGACTTGGATAAAATAGCATTCTTATAAAAATCTACTGGTCATAAGGTGGGTGATCGTTTTTCTCCTGTTATTCAAAAACCGCCCCAGAATTGCTACAAATTAATATAATAATGGCAAAAATATTTAAAGATTTACATGTGAGAAGAACTTGATAAACGTAAGGCATTCGCCGTATGGGTCAAATCACGATGAAAGTATAAAAATTGGTTTTAATTCCAGAAATACTTTTTTTTAAAGAAATGTTTTTATCAGTAATACATTTTTGAAAAAAATAAAAAAAATATTACAGCAATAGGCATTAAATAACCCATTGAGATTGATATGCCGTAAAACAAAACAAACATCTATTTTAACTACGACATTGTTTCTTTCTAAGTTTCACCTTTCTCTCCCGAGATGAACCATGCAAAATGAACCAAAATAAACATCTTTTAATTTCATTCGTTCCTTCTGTTTCATTTCTTTGGCTCATCCCCAAAATGTGCAAAATATATGATGAGGACTTTGTACAGAATAGTTTAGAGACTAGTTTTCTATATCAATGAACCAATAATTATAACTGTTTATCCCTTTGTGTAGGCAATTCAGATATTCATCCCAGCCACGGAAAACATTTAACGACTATATATAACTCACTACTACCTGTCGTGTTACTTGCTATTTGAAGAGAAGAGTGGGGATCGGGAAATAACTGAGCTTGCCTTTCAAACAGCGAATAGGGGCACTCCGAATAACTTCTACATAACTGGACCAAGAATCATCACTTTTCTATCCATCTCTGCAGTCAGTTCAGGGGTGCGTCCCGGCTGCTGATAACGATTACTACTACCTGCATCATATAACATGAAATGAAATAGCGAGGGGCAGCCCTAAATATTTGTATCCTCATCAACTCCGAGACGCTGGAACGACTCAAAGTAGGTATGAATAAATGCAAACCCAAGTAATAAAATCTTCGTCCTGAAATTAGAAATTAAATTACAGATATTGATGCGTTTGTATCCACAAAATATTTCTGGATAAATCATTGAAGATTATCGTTTCCAATCTTTTGATTAACCCCATTAATAAACTTAATCTTGTCTTTAAACTGTGTTCCTGATCAAACCAAACTCATAAATAATTACATCGGTCACACTACTACATGCCTATCCAGACAACTTACGGTACACCTATCCGACCATAGTGGCACATTAGGACTCATTTAAACGCAAACACAAAAACCTACCAGACTCCATCAGAAATATACTAGTAGAAACTACAAGCATAATAACCTCATGCACGTGCAAAACGATTAAAAATAATGGAATCTATAATAATAAACAATACTCAATAACATTAATTATGAACACGGCCACAATGTGCTGACCGTGTTTGAAAGATAAGACATTCCTATAACTTTACATACATACACAACCCTTACATCAAGTTGAAAGTAAAAATAAAATCATCCTTGATAATGGCTAAACTTATAGCCGAAAGCGCGCGGACATGGAAAGCATTTGGACTGTTTTTACACACTTCGTGCCCAGAAAAGAAAACACTTGAATGAACACAAGAAAAATAGAAATAAAAAGCTTAATCGCAGTACCCTGTCAGTAGTCATTAACGAAACATATATAAAAGCGGGAATACTGCATATATATATATATATATATATATATATATATATATTTATATGCGCGCACACACAACGGTAGTAATCTGCCTATTCTTGAATTTTGGAATTGCCAGAATTTGAATTCTGAATGCTGTGACCGGAGATCTCTGGACACTAATAGCCTAAAAAAGGCATGACTCCACATTTCCCTATGCAGTATACTATTTTCGCATATTTTGACCTAAATCTCTTTAGTCGCTACGATGCCACAATAAAAG
Source organism: Acanthosepion esculentum (assembly GCA_964036315.1). NCBI lineage: Eukaryota > Metazoa > Mollusca > Cephalopoda > Sepiida > Sepiidae > Acanthosepion > Acanthosepion esculentum. The sequence goes on from OZ038481.1 coordinate 121,351,051, forward strand.
TAAATTAAAATGTAGGTCATTGGGCAAAACAACATTTCTATAACTAACTGGCTACACAGGCATGAGTAACCGTAAACAGCTTTGGTAACCATTTTCAACATTAAAAAGGCTGTGCCTGCATATATATATATATATATATATATATATATATATATATATATATATATATATATATATATATGTGTGTGTGTGTGTGTGTATATATATGTAATAAAGCTGACATAAATGCATTAATCTTTGTATATCATATCTACATAAACTTATGAATATTTGTAAACAGCTCAAACCGGAAAATTCATCTCGAACAGCTTCATCCTGCGAACCACTGCTCCGTGGAACAAACTCTTAAGATCATGTTTTCCCGATCACTACAATCTTAACCTGTACATGCCTAGAATTAACCGTCATCTTCCTCTCCTATCCATATAAACTACCCGTTACCGCAACGTTCTACGGCGAGTGGCCCCGGGACTTGTACAGAGTGAACCTTACTGTAAAAAAAAAGAAAAAAAAAGGAATAGCAGACGAATGTTTCACAATTTAATTATATATATATATATATATATATATATATATATATATATATATATATATATATATACATATATATATATATATATATTTATGAAAGAGGCCGCTGTAAAGTTCTCTGTCCGATCTACTTCACAAAATCAGCATTTCAATTAGCCAACCCTGACATCACAAAACTAAGTAACGAGAAATTTCGAGATTATATAATATAAATAACACGCATATGATATGCAACGAAATACGCGTTTGTATATAACAATTTTGAGCAATTGATTTTTAACACAATATTTCTTATTACTATATAAAGGTCATAGTTCGTGGTGCACGTCTTCTTTGTCTTATCTTTATTAACACTGAAGTTAATGTCTACCGGCCTAGAATGATTTTTCGATATTTACGCCGGTTGATATTAATTTCACTGTAAAATCAAAAATCAAAAAGAATGACAGGGATTTTTACTCAAAGACGTACAGTCACTAAATATAACATTTGTACCAATCAGAAATATACCAACAGTCATTTGAAAATAATAAACACTTCATTTTCAGTATTCCGCTAACTATATAAGTTATAAGGTGTTTAAACCTACATACCTTATTCCAAATTTTTCGGGCCCAGGAACATATAACCTCTTTGCAGGTACTTTCCGATATCTGAGATTTTGAAGTAATGTTTACGACCGAGAGACGAGAAGAATTCATGTCTGTAAGCTATTTGTTGCAGAGAGAAAGGTGTTCTTGGCAAGTAAAAAGTAGAACAAGCAAGTGTGTTGATGTGGTGTGCGTTCAGAGAAGCGTGTACGTGCCCTTGAAAGAAAGAAAAAAAAAAGAATATTTCTAGGCTGCCTTCTCTCTGATGGAACTTATACGGGACTTTGGCAGTCTGTTCTGCGTGTATGGGAGTGCTAAATCGCTATTACTTTTGATTCTTAATACAGTTTTCACAACTCGTTCAGTGTTTGGGGTAATGGTAACATATCGCGCTGGCCTGCCACGAGGCTGAGAGAGTTGAGAATTCTCTTTTGGCTCGAGTTCAGGTGAATACCAGGATTGTCTACTACTGATCATCAAGGCAAGTAGACCAATAATATGAGTGTAAAATAATTCGTCAGGAAATTCTTACTCATCATTTCAATTTTTTCCATCACAGAATCCTCTCACATAAATCTTATTAAATTATTATTATTATTATATATATATATATATATATATATATATATATATATATATATATATATATATTAGTAAAGCACTTTCTTCACAATCTAATAGAAATCATGCTTAAGGTATCGCTACAGGTTTTAAATTCGTAGTTCTTCTCAAAGACAATGCCAAACAGCGAAATAGCGGAGCAGATTGAACTATTTAACTATCATCTGAGGGGAGAAGATATAGATTCACACCTTTGTCAAGAGAAATTGCGCTTAAGTGAATGTAATGAACTCAACTGAAATTCGAACTTTGCTCTCCGAATTCTCATTTCAAGCCGTTATCTTTCATACCACCCGCAAATCCTTACTATACCAAAAAAATAGACGTGTGGCTCAAACTCCTGGGAGATTGTGTTTTTATTGAGTCACTATCTCTAGACAGGTCTCCAACCAAGCTGTAGAGTCCAGTCTACCTTGCGATTTAATCCCTAACTGGAGAGAGAAGAGAGATTCATACTCACGGGAAAGTGAACATAAACACCTCGATCAAAATTCGGACCGCCGGTTTCTTTCCCTGAGGTGTTAACTGTAACTCTGTCCATATATTAACCAAAGAAACATGTATACGTTTTGAGCATTCGCAAGGATTAACAAAGTCGTTACGCAAATTTCTTGGAGAATTCAGGGCTTACAAGTGCTCCGCTGATCTATCACTATTTCTAAGGCAAATATTCAAACGAAACATATACTTAGTTCCACCTGTTCAGATATTTACTACTAGGACGTGATATGCTACTTCCACAGAGTCGAATCACCCACATTTCCTCTCTATTTCGAATGTAAGGAATAAGTTCCACTCCGCCTTTTACCAAGATCTGTTGGATGTTTCCCTGGACAAAGGTCAATCGTTATCTGTCTTCATTAACATCATAATCTTCACTTCATACAAGCTGCTATTTAATATCACGCACTTAATTCGTCATAACCAATTTAACAGTAATCTTCTATTTTGAGTGGCTCTCGAGCCATGTAATGGGTGAACTTTATATATAAAAAAATATGATCTTGGGTCAGACTATGATAAGCTTAGGGAATAAATATTTCAGGTCAATTTCTTATGCGATAGTAATATGTACGTATACATGGTTCGGAGACCATTATTATAGTAACGAGTTCGATTCTCACTGGATACACAACAATCAAAGAAAATTCCATGGTTTTCCTATTTGGATTTTCTGATGAGTCATAAGTCTTCATTTAACTAAAGAATAAGCTACTTGAGAGCTCCATAACTATAAAATACGTGGAAAAATTCCATGACTGCATCTTGTAATACTTGAATTTAACAACTTTAACAAGATATTGCAATAATATTAACAAGTGTGAGTGTAGTTCTTTAGTTAAAGAAGTAAGAGGGTACAAATGAAAAAAAAACATAGCGCGGTCTTGATGTCTAGCGATAAGAAAGGGCGCAGGGACAATTGAATTCATGCTTCTATGGATGAACATTAGTGTGAAAACATAAATAACCAGAGACGAAATTGTGCTTTGCTTTCATTGTACAGTATGCCATCTTTATCTGCGGTGTATATGATCTAAAACCACAGAGTGAATACCTCAAACCGTGTATAGTAACGGACGCTATACATACTATGTTTTTTATGCGTGCAATTAACTTATTACACTGGTTTACAAAGTAATTGAGGCAAGCATAAAAATAGTTCTTCTCAGCTAATTTTGGGCTGCTGATTTCAGATACGATATCCGTTTTGAATCATCACCTCTAGTTTTTGAGGTATCCATGAATATGCATTCAAGACTGCCACATGTAACCTATTTAGAACATTGTATCTTTTTAAAATTTTAGGAATCAAAAAAAAAAGAAGCAGTCTACGCTCGGCCATGCTGGCTAAGTTTCATTGCGGCGAAATGAAATCCTCTTCAAATTCGAATGTCCGGTACACATAGACGTAATCATATGATCAATGTTTATTTTGTTTTAAACATTTTTCTGAGCTAATACCTATCTCTCTATAATAGCATCATTCGCTTCTAAACACCGAGAATGCACCAACAAGGTAAATTCATTCGGCTACGTGTGTGGAGGGGGATTTTACGACAATTGCACAGCACCGAACAATTACTCCCCTCCTGAGAACTGCTTGCTTTAATTATTTTGATTGTAACATTGGAGATTAGGAGAAATCCTGGGCCCTACACATCTGTTGTACTACCTGGTTTCATGGTAAGAAAGAAGCTTTCAACTACCCTGTGCGGAAGGTCTGGAGAGAGCCACAGAGATGAACAGATTGCGAATTTTGCCTAACAAATATTAACTGGTTTCAATGCTTCTTATATATATATATATATATATATATATATATATATACACTACACACACACACACATATTATATATATATATATATATATATATCTATATGTTTTATTGAATGTTAAAGACAACATAGTCTTGCATATTTTCTTTTGAATTTTTTGACTAAAAATATTGACCCTGAAGATGAACAATGATGTTTGAAAGCGCTAGGTCATCGTACGGACAATACTTATTTCGAAATCATTTTCAAATAAAAAGTCTCATTAGAGAATATGAGAAAATTCAAAAGAAAATATGCAAGACTATGTTGTCTTTAACATTCAATACAACATGTTTAAAAGAAAAGTTGCTGCCAAATTACACATTATATATATATATATATATATATATATATATATATATATATTTGAAATGGACAATGTCCGACAATTTATTTTAAAGACATTTATGATATGTTTAACGTTCTTTTTTATAGATATTTGCTTAAATACTGGTATCTATAAAAAGAACGTTAAACATATCATAAATGTCTTTAATATATATATATATATATATATATATATATATATATATATATATTTAAAGTGTCAATGTCTAGATTTCATCGAAAATTTAAATTTGAAACAATAGAAATGTTACATCTAACTCAATGCTCTCTCTCTACCCACTACACTGCTCCCACTTCGTTAATTTCCTTATTATTGCCCGTCATAAATGTGTAAATTTATTTTAATTTTTTCATTTCAACATTTGGAAATAAATCTGATGATCCACTGTCCTTTAAAAGGGCTGTGGTGAAATAATTTATTATATGGAACCTTAAAGTAATCCGTTTTTATTTAAAATATATATATCTCCCAACCTTTCCTATGCCCTCGTCTCGGATGATCTTCCTGTCCCTACACATAAAAATTCCTTCACATGAAGAATTGTCCCCAGAGAAAAATTCTGCCAAGTTGTTCTGTTTTGAAGACAATGTCTGTTTATTCAGAGTAGAAGGAGCCCTCTACGGAGTCATCCAGGAAGATCTGAATGACCTTGCCCGTGATTCGTACCTATCTATGCAGCGGGTCAGAGCTCCTGGTATCTCGACTTAGGCAGATGTAAGGATCACCCGTTTCATGACAGTGAAAAAGGACTTCCCCTCATTCTTCGATGTAGAAAACTACAGGTAACAGAGCAAACATGTTCAGAAATTTGAATTCATCACATCAAAATTTATAAGAAAAACACCTATCCACTTGCTTGCATCAGAGCAAAAATATAGAAATACAAAAATATAGAAATACAGACTATAATAAAAGTTATGTGAGAAGATCTGTTACTGTAGGCACAATCAGGAGTTAATGACAATAACAATAAAATAACAATTACTATTTTTTTTACTAACTGTTCGCTCAGTATAAGGCCTAAGAACCACTGAAAGTAGAGTTTTATTTTTAATCATTTCACCCCACGAAAAGGCAATAAAGCGACTAAAAAGCTAGGGTTTATTGAGTATGGGAGAATATTAGAAAAAAAAACCCACCATTAATGGGAGACAACAATAAAAGAACAGGAATTATAAAGACAGACGATAACCATTGACATTGCATTTACATTTTTGAAGATCAAAACCGACCGGGAAGCAAGAAACAGGAAGAGAGCTCCACAAGCGAGAAGTGCGACAGAAGAAACCTTGTGGAACAGACACGGTAAAGTTACTGAATGAGGTTGTTGCATGAACCCGAGAGGACGAGATAAGGGAAGATCATTAGGATAGCAGGAAAGATGATTGTTGACGCTATACTTGAAGAGATTAAGATTGCAGCGATCGTGGAAGCAGCATCTTCTCGTTATCCATATCTGGCCGGTTAAAGTTGGGTTCTCAGGTACCTGGCGCACTCTAAATATATATTAGATTGTTGTTCACCTTGAAGAGGTTACAATTGTAGTGAACGGGTAAGCATCCTATTGGGAGCCTGTTCCCCCCAAGTTGCAGGTTCAGGAAATAAATTGTCCGAATTGAACATCTTACCAATGGAATATGAATGGAATGGCGACCGGACGTTCATGTATAAATTTCTTGGTGGGTCTTAGCTGTGAAAGTTTGAACTGGTGGAAATAAGAAAAGTAGGCCGGTTGAACATTTGCCATAGAAATAGCGATGAAGTAGCAAGAGTCTTGCGACATTTTGCCTGTGGGAAAGAGGTTGTAGGGTGAAAAATAATGGCCGCTTATACGTCGTTTTAAAAACTTTATCAAGGCGGGAAAGTGAGGACTTAGCATCTTCTAGCCTAGATTTGGCAACAGTATTCCATTGTTGTTCTGATCTGACTCTTGTATAGATAAAGGGTTCGGTTCGAAATTCAAATCACCTGAAGAAGGCCGGAGCGTACAACGGCCGAAACGTCGTGATGAAGACAACAGTCCGAAAAATGTAAATAGTGTAAATAGTTACAATATCTCATCTTAGAAATATAGACAGATGGCAAAGGCATGTTTCGACTATAGAAGAGGTTTCCATGATGGAAAAGGGGATAGAGGTTCGATTCCTGTTAGAAGTACAATTTTTCTTTAGTAAAACTTCTTAATCGACGGTATGGTAGGAGAGGCCGCATACTTTCGGGTGCTGTACAAGGAATCGACCATTAAAACAATATACTCTCATCAAAGTTATGTGATGGATAATACGTCTGTTCTTCCCTTTGTAACCAGAGCATTTTCTTCTTGTTTCTTCTTCTTCTTCTTGTTTCTTCTTCTTTACTGGTTTTCTTTGGCATATCAGTATTGCCAGTTGCACTAGTCTTGTCCTTTGGGGAATATTCATAAGTAAAATCTATAATTATTGTATTCTTTGTTTAGGGACAGTGCGTTGCACTCCCGAACTACGCAACCGGGTGTAAGGACAAGCCTGATCGAGGCTCCGGGGCAGTGCTTCCTGACTCTAGCTATCTTATCAACAATTATTTTTTTCTATATTTATATACTAGCAGTATAACCCGTCTTCGACCGAGTGTTTCATTACTGGGAATTTTTACCGTTTACTTGGAGTAGTTTAACTTTAAAGTCAGTCCACCCGAAAATCAATATTAGTAACATCAACATTTGGGTGCAATTGAGACACATCCCCAAATATTGGGTTAACAATCTGAATGCGGTGGGTGGGGGACGTTGAAAAGAGCCGTTTTTTTGCGTTCTCAATTAAGAAAAGGAAAGAACCTCTTCCCTGGACTGCCATAATAATAATATACGATAATTTTTATTTATAATATAATTGTTTTATAATTCTAATAATCTTTTGCGTTAGATTTCAACTCTCTAAATTGATTGTACGCCGTATTTTTTACAGACATTAAATTTTACCTTTGACTTTTGCGCAAAGTGTAAAAAATCAATTTTTACTATTTTTCACCTTCAAGGTTGTATTTTTTCCAGCCAATTTTGACCCAGAACCGGCACAAGAAGAATTATCTATCAAACAAAATAAATTTCATCGAAATCGGATGAAAACTGTGGAAACACAAACAACATCCGATCACATACACAAACATACACGCACATTTTGAGAATTATAGATATAGATATTATGTTACAAATTAAACTAAGCACAACAACTAAAGAATGAAAAGATTTTGCGGATTTTTACGTCAATCTGTGCTCATTTTTTCGTCCAAATCTGTGAATATATTTTGCTCATGCTAAGTTTAAAAAACAAAAAACAACCCCCCCCCCCAACACACGATATAAAGTTCACTATTTTTAATCCATAATGTTGAATGTGCTAAGATTCAAATTTGAACAAGGAAAATCTCAAGCTGGTGTTAAAAATTGCCACAAAACATTGTTAATTTATTCAACATGGAATTATCTATTATGACATGTCTCTAATTTGTATTTAGGTACACTATTTATTTTCAATAATTCTAGCTGAAATGTTCACTTATATTACACTTGATATATTAGTATACATAACTAGGTCACATAAAAATAATTTATATGAATATTACTTTATGAAAATTAAGATGTAGTAGAGTGGGGGCCGTATGATAGAAGAGGCACAAGCCCCTTGCACTGGCCCTGTTATTCAGACAAGCATGCTTATCTTGGCTGACACACTAAAACTTCTCGGCCATTGAACCCTCCGACATTCTTTCGATGCCTGTCTTTGGACTCGGTAGCCTACCATGAAAACAATCCTATACTGTCGATTGGTGCAAAATTCCACAAAGTGTCCTAAGAACGACGGCAGACACATGAAGAAGGCCGCAGAATACGACGACGAAGACTGGCATGCTAGTCCACATATAATAATGATAATTCCCATCTCTAATACTCCTACATGAAGTTAATAAATTATTTCTGCGTTTGACATTGGATAACTGACACAAAATAAAGTAAAACCGTGGATAAAGAGGGTATCACTCTAGTTATGTTGATAGCACGGCTTCCAGCAACAGGGCTGGTGGATGTTAGAACCATGGTATTACACTCAATTTGAATGTTGGAATTTGACATCAGAAATAATACAAACTATCTTTCTAAATCATTAACATATTTTTGTGGAAACGAATTTAAGTTTAGGTTCAAAAACACAGCGTTGAAATTTAATTCCGGTGATCAGTGAAAGCCTTATAGCACAACCTTATAAAAAGTATAATTGACTGAAGCTTTACTAATTGTATATAGACAAGATGCATGGCATTTACTAAATCATTGTGCCATCAAATAATACCCTTATTTACTTTAAATGGAAGTAATACTGAACAATTTTGCTATATTATGATGTAATTCAATATACAAGGCAGTAGTTTTAGTAGGAATTGTAAGAAACAGTGCAAACGTAAAAGATTTTGTCTTATAATTTGTGCCAAACAGAATTATGGTGTTATATATACTTTATCTAAGTTTTGCTTTTATTTATTATGATCTAAAAAATTTTATTCGTTGAACAGCTTTATTAATAACTTTTCAATTTTTTTTTACAGGTCTTACTTATCGAATACAGTAAAGAAAACATCATATTTTGCTTGCTGTTTCATAATCAGAATTCTGTTTTGAATATGTTTTCCATCCAATGTGTCAAAAAATATTAACTTTATTTGGATTTATATTTTAAATAATAAAATTTTGAAATCAGTTTGTGAGCAAAAACCTGCGGAAATTAGCTATTTCAGTTTTTTTGTAAGACAATATTTAAAAGTAAATGCACAAAAACTGGTTAAAGTTATGAATATATTTTATTTGGTGGGGTGAGTATAGATGACATCAAACACCAGATTTCACATTAAGTGTAATATTTATTTTCTAAAAAGAAGTGAAAACTCAACCAGTCCTACGCGAACAAGGCTACAGAGAAGTCAGAAATGATGTTTTGCAGCAATCTTCCAAGAGAGGAATTCATCTGCTTTGAAAATAATTCGCTATCAGGAACTAATCATTAGTGCTGGGGGGAAAACAAAATCTTAGCTCAAATACGATTAATGTTTCCTTCATAATGTTCAGATTCGGTTGTTACAGATTTGCAATAATGAGGTACCCAGAAAGGAATGCTATTTGAGAAACTAGGAGTACGGCACACGGCCAAATAGAAGATTGTCCTGGGTGTGACGATAAACAACAATTGGCAGCCAGGCCTCTGATCGGGAGGTTTTGAGGAGCATGGAAACTCCACTTAATTGCCGTTGTTCCCAGGTCCACCCTAACCCGGGGAGGGGTAGCACCTGTTAAGGTCTCAGTTATGGGAAAATAGTGAACCCCAAATTGGTGTAAAAAAACTAAAAAAGTATAAAAATACATTTTTATAACCCCAAATTTTAGCAATATATTTTAATATTAAAAAAATTCCTGCAATAGATTTTAATAGTAATAAAAAATAAAATAATAAAAAGGTCCCCCAAAACTTAAATTTCGGCATTAAATGATCCATAAGGAGTTGACATGCTGTTAAAAAAACCAAACCAACACAATAAAACGGGGATCGAACTATGTTTTTGCTCAACTGGACAAAGCCTTACAAATCGGCATTCCAAATCTGCGTTGTGAGAAATAATTTTGCGTTTTCAAACCCATGGCTTCGTTTAACCTGACTCTGGTTACAACAGTATCCTTCCAATCCCAAGAATAATTGAAATGATTACATTAGCGAATCGTGTGAGCGACCAAATAGAGTTATTAAACATAGCGCTACGACAGGCAATTTGATAGGTCTTCATTCTTGGAAATTAGTCTGACAGAAAACGAAAGTAGCAAGGTGTCCATTATTGTTAAAACTCACTTCGCGCATCCGTCATAACTATTAACTTCCCTTCACTCAGATTTCATAATCAGTCAAAAGTGATGATCATAGTGTTTTCAGGCTAATCTCTGGAACCCTTCATGCGTGTATATATATTCTTATATTATTATTAACGTTATTTTTTGAGGGTACACGTATTTGAGTTGCTGAATACGAAAGTGAAACTAGCAGATATAGATTAGTCGAAGTGCAAACGGGAAATGGACATTACTTAAATAGGTAATTCAAGTCTTGCGCCATCAACTCGGCCTCTGTGGCCGAATAGGTAAAATATATATTTACACTATTTACATGGCACGTAGACGTAGAACAATCTACCCCGGGCTTGGTTCGAATTCCAATCACCTGAAGAATAGCCCAGTGGATAAAAGCGTTGGTTGAAATGATCCAGTGACTTGACCCAGAGAATTGTGAAAGCAGGTATAGGAGAGTCGAGTTACTAAAAGGAAATAAATGAAACTAAGATATCGGGAAGAGGCATGCCACGTGGAACTAGAACAATCTATCCTGGAATATGCGTGTATAAATGAAGAGTTAAGAATCTTCAAACACTTATCTACAAATGTTAATATTTATTTGAGTATTATTTTTCTTTCAAATTGAAAGAAATGAATACAAAGTTTATTTGCGAACAACTTCATACAAAATGTTTTGTGTAGTCTTTTTTTTTACAGTACAACTGAGTAAATTGCGTTAGTATAGGATAAACGGAAAATGCGTCTATGTGTGTGTGCAGATGTATTTGACAAGTCTACACGGCTTTCATTGTGCATAAATTCCAGCAGAAAACCACATGAAATAAAGACAGGAAGGTAGTTACGACTGTTGACGCATGTAAACACACTATCGCTAAGCATTATTTTGTAATACTGTATACTCGAATAAATATGCGAAAGATGTGAGTAAGTAATTGTGTCTGAGAATTTCGGTTCCGTTCGTGTAACAAACGATCGAACAAACAACCTGGTCAAAGTTTCACTGAAAGACTAATTAGCGAAAAAGAATTGATCATATTTATAATAAGATAGTAGGCACCAGATATATCCAAAATTTAGATTTATTATCTCAAGCTTATTGGCTAATATATATATTTTAAATATTCCTTTTAACAAAGAAAAATATTGTTGAACATATTCTAAAGTTGAGCTTCCAAATTTGAATCCTACGATATTTTACCATCTGCCAATTCAAAAAATACCGCGCGTCTCGTACGTAGTCGATGGTTGGGTAATATATAAGAATACAAAAAAATCAAATGTTTAGATCCTGTCAATGTAAAAAAAAAAATGAGTTACTTTCTTTGAGCCGACCAATGTAGAAAAATGAGTTACTACTAAAATCTTTTAGCATTTTTCTACAATTCTGAAACGGGGTTCCACACTGAGATATCCAGAAGAGGCATGAAACGTGGAACTAGAACAATCTCCCACAGTGGACGAAATAAAGGGTTCGATTCGAAATTCAAATCAGCTGAAGGGCGAAGCGTCGTGAATATGACAACAAAGATGAAGACAACAGTCCGAACAATGTAAATGGTTACAATACCTCATCTCAGAAATATAGGCAGGTGGCAAAGACATTTTTCGACTATGGAAGAGGTTTTTCATGACGGAAAAAGGGATAGAGGTTCGATTTCTGTCGGAAGTACAATTTTTCTTTAGTAAGACTTCTCAATCTAGACCGATTGTTATTGATTTCTTTAATAAAATCAATAAAAAAACAGGGATAGAAACCTAAACACGTGCGCCCACTAAAAATAATTTATATATTTCTGAACAGTCTGTACCTGGATGACAATATATATGCTCCTGAAAAATATATTTCAGTTGAGCTCTCTGGGGAGAAAGAGCACGTGTGAGTTTGTAAACAGTGACTATTACGGCTAATAATGCAAGACTCTTCAGTAAAGCGAGTTCTCTCAGTCACTGTGTGTTTATCCAAAAATAAAAACGCTTAAATTCACCTTCATCCCTGACGTGCGCCTACGGCTTAGGGGTAGAATTTCCGACTGACGCCAATTCAGCCGGGTTTCAAACCTAGCTAGCCACAGTGATGAGCTGTGATACAGCGAAACAGTCTGTCTGTGGATGCAAATATCATTTTTTTATATTGAATATATGTGTATCCAATGTGGAGGTAAATATCATTATTTTTATATTGGGCATATATATCCAATATAAAAAACAAATTACATTTACCTGGTCTTTGCTTATCCCACTACTGATAGTTTCATATGCACGCAAAATCTTCACTATTTAAATGTTATATTTAATAGATACGAATGTTAGAACAGATATAGATGTTTTTTTTTTAAACAGCGCAATTCTATGTCTGCCGACCTGTTCATTCGACAGGCGCAATTTTTCTTTAAGAAAATGCGACTCTCCACACGCACACACGCATTATATATATATATATATATATATATATATATATATACACACACACACAATCAACAATTGGGAGATACATTAGTAAATAATATTAGTTTTAGTCAGACGAATGATTTTTATCGTTAAACGTTGATGACATGACTTTTTGCGTTCTGTTGCATTGGATTTAATTTTCAAACCAAATATAACAATACTTTAAAAATACGCTGATGAACCATCTAAAGTTTGCATCAAGAACACACTGAAGAAGGCCAACATCATAGAAAGTGACAAGGAAAAACTAGAAGTAACTCGTTCATCGTAGAGGAAAGTCGGGCACATTGGTAAAAGAGACTTTGGACAGAACTGTGTTGAACATGAAAATCCCAAGAGAGATGTTTGCTGTTAATTTCCTTGATAATGTTGTTACATAATTTGATTTAACAGTGGTCACGTTTATCTAAGTAGGCTTAAAATCATAAGAAACTCCACAGAGATAAGTAATTCTGGACACGTTATAGAGCATTTCTACTTACAGAGAATGTAAAAAAGAATGTGCCTCAGTTAGTGGACTAAAACGTTATACGAAATATTCAAGAAACTGAACAAGAGTAAAACGCTGTAAATGTGTTATATACCGTACCTATGAACACTAATGGGTATGTCCCAATGCTCATAAATACATTGGACACTGTTGTAAGTGGGTGTAATATGCTGTCTAAGTAGTTCATCACTAGCAGTGGTTTACCTACTTCAAGCCGCTGGCGAGTATTTTATTTTGTTGATATTATGAAGATTACCATTTCATTTCCAACTTACGTTTTGGTTATTCCTCAGTCAGTAACCTTTTCTAAGTTACAACAAAATTTTAAATTCATTTTTGCAGATATAAATCCTTACAATGCAGAGTTTTGTAGAAAAACCGGTGTTTATTGCAGCATATATTAGTTGGGGCACAGATATGGATCTGGAATTTAGATTCACCCATTCGGCCTATCTGATATATTTCATCTATACCATTAGAATAAAAGTATTTTTATTTTAAATTTTAAAACATGAAACAGAATAAAACGCCTATCAATACATATCTATTTGCACAAGTGCCGCAACTGTTCGTGTAATAGTCGATTTTAGGTTTTGAATCAACTTTGATCTTTTGCCAAGAAATTATCAATTTATGATGGGCCGCCTTTACGTCGTTCTTCGAACGTAACATGAGAACAACTTAAGTTAAATAAAGCCTCATATATTTGGCTATTTTGGGCTTGCAATAATGAGTCAGAAAATATAAGTTGGCATCGCTGCCAACACTCAATAGCCGGTGGTGCATACTGTTTTTATGTAAACATTGATATGGAGTTGATGCGGATTGAAATAAAATGGGAAAATATTCAAACGGTTTCTTGCACTTCTACTCAATTTGTGTTGAATTCGATATTCTATACATCAGTCGGTGTTAGGGACTTAAAAACAATGTTCAGTTTAGATTACCATACACCCTTGTGCAAATCAATTGAAACGAAACTAACAATTCCGTTATTTACTTTTCTTTCAAATTTTTCCTGTGAAACATGACCCAGTGCACATGTTAGTACCTCCTATGTCCATTCCACGAAGTCTTTCCTTGCAGATTGACCAGATTCTCGATTAGATTTAAATCAGTACAGTTTCCGAGCCAGTCGATAGTACTTTGATTTGCTCACTGGTAAGGTTACAATTCTCGTACGCTTCCTTGGAGTTACGTCCATCGCAGACAATAGCCTTAAGACAACTAATCGACAGTAGAGACAAAAGTGTCTGGGCGTTATGAAAATTTGATGTAATCAGAAACGTAGCAATATTTTTCAAGGCCTAACAAATTTCATCATACACCCCAAAAATAAATTCATATTACTGCTCATCACTACAAATAACCTAATCCGAGGAAAAAATAAAAAGCAATTAAACCCTGTCACTCCAGTGGGCCAAAAACTGGCGGCATGGTGAAAGAAAGGAAACTAAAGTGGTTGTTTAAATTAATTTGCACAAGGGTGAACTTAATCTACTGAAACCACGGTGTATTTTTTCCTTACTGATACATTATTATACACCTCCAAATTATTTTACGTGGCTTATCTCTTTACGTACTTCACAACTTCCTATTCACTGTAGCTCCAATATTTACCCCTTGCTATCCTCTTCCACTCCCTATTCTGCCATCCGTTTACATAAAGTTCGTTAGATAGGTTACACGATATTTTCTTGTTTTCAATGTCTTGCGAGTTTCAAATTCTCCGAACTCTCTTTCTTCATTATGTCCTAAACTTTTCAACTGCATCATTCTGAATCTAAGTAAACGTGTCCTTTTGGGCTCCGTTTCCTTGAAACCTCCTCTTTGTTGACATACACCGTCTACAATATTCTCAGTATTCGTCTATAAAAACCACACCCCTGGTCTCCAGTCCCTTCTTCATATCTGAGGATACTGTCCAACATTCACTGTGATATAGGAGGATTGATACTACGTAGCATATTAGCACACTTTCTTTTTGTTAGACCACATTTTTACTAGTAATATTTGCTATCTTGTTCTGGAGTAATAATTAGCGAGCTAACTGATTCTTTCATGTGACCTGTTCAGATCAATACAGCCAAAGCCCGTCTCGCTACATCCACAAGTTTAAATCATCTTCATCCTCCACACAGTCCATTGAAAAGTACAATGTTTCACTCAGAATGCGTTTTTTCCCCAAAAAACAGTTACCTGAAAACTAGAATATTAATCTATTCAAATCTTGGGTCAATAGTTACCTATCCTCCATTTTCTCGTAATTTTAATTTTTTATTTTTCCTTTTAATTTCATATCAAACATTTTATTCAGTAAACCTCTATCTTGAGTGATTATTGGGCTTTGTGTGAGGAACGAGAAGACTTACCTCCCGCAAAGCGAATTTGCTTGGCGTGTCAGGTCCTGTTGAAAGATCGTGACCAGCATTAAAAGAGAAATAGATTATTCCGAAATTCCTATATCGCGGTCAGACGTACAAAGGAAAAAAAATAAAAAAGGCTAAGAATTCAAACCAGCTTGAATTTATAAAACCGGAAGTCTCGGGCGAACGAGAAGTAAGTCTCGTATGCAAATTTTAGTTGCCCCCGACGCGGGCATAAATAGCGAGTCTGGAAGTAAGTCGGCAGAACGAATTGTTGGCGCGACGGCGAACGTACTAACGACATTGAGAGAATAAGATGTCACTAGCAACTGCTCAGTTGGTAGACCGGAGGACTGGACGAAAGCAAACACTTTAATCCATTTCAGTCACCGCAAACAACGGGCGAACTGAATTACCCACACTTTGTATTGAGAGAAAATTAAAAGAAAAAAAAACCCCAAAAAACCCTCACAGATGTTCGTTGAGTTCCATTCATATTCACCGGGTAATTATACTGGTCTTATACCAGACTTAAATGATTGCACTCTTCATTTTTCGGCTTATTGAGTGCGAATATATTGGATTCCTAATTTTGACCCCAACGGTTTGGTCATAAAACCTCATCTAATACCCGAATATTAGGATAGCAGATCATGGAGTGAGAAAGATAATAAAATTTCTAAATACTGCTAAGAGCTACAAAGAATAGGAAATTGTAGAGAGCCATGATCGCTCACTGTCTGAAGAGAACCACATAGAAGAATGATTACAAACGTAAACTTTTATCTCAGTACATGAAAAGGAACACATTGCACTTTCAAAACGGATTCAAATGCCGATTGGCAAGATAAATCACGATACAAGAATAGCAATAAATATCTAATTATATAAATATTTAAATGACACTGTCCGCATATGTTGTTGGCCAGTCACAATGCGTTCAGGTTGAGTAAACATACAACGGTAAGGGGATCATTACCAGAAGTGTAATCTGATGGTTCAGTTTGACCCAAGACGAAAGCTTTTCTCTTTTATGCAAATACGTTTTGATTTTACCGGATTTAAAAAGAAGCCGCGAGTGATGGGTTAATTTAACCTCGAAGGCTACAAAAATATTATAAATCTTACGCTGAAATCCAGGCAAATCGCCAAAACATTTTATCTGATTTAATCTTCTTTGACCAGGACATTTTGGCCTCTTGTATGCACAATAACACACAAAACTAATAACTTTCGAGTAATAATCCAGCTAGCAAAAACATTTTTAAGACACTCACACATTTTATATATATATATATATATATATATATATTTTTTTTTTTAATCGATTTCACCCCAAGCAAGGCAATAAAGCCACTAAGGCATAAGGGGGTTACTGGGTATGTAAGAATTAGGAAGAGAAACATTGCTAATGAGCAGGAAGAGAAAAAGAATCATCAAGAGGACATTTGATAGCGATTGAAATTGCATTTAAATTTTTGAAGATTAAAGTTGGCTGGAAAGCATGGAACAGGAAGGGATTCCCACAGGTGAGAAAAGAAACGGTTAGCATTATATATATATATATATATATATATATATATTGATTGATTTGATTTTACTTTTTATCAACCATTAGAAGGTTATTTAAAGCCAGAAAATATTTTTAGATTGTAAATTTTTGGGGGATATAATTATTTCTAGATACAATTCCTTTCTAATTAATCCATAGCTAGGGGAGAAGAGGTAAAGTCATACCTTCCTAAAGGGTATTTACTCGCAAATAAATATAACGATTCCAAGTGAAATTGGAACTCGACTCAACGATTTACAATTCCGAGCCGTTATCCCTTACGCTACCCGCAAATCCAAGCTTACAGCAGCCTGTATTGCAAAGTGGTCATCCATCCAGGCACTAACAAGGCAGCAGGTTGCTGTACATTTTTATATATCTGAACAAGTGAAGGACAAAATGAAGCCCTAGGCGACGAAACGCGTTACACAGAATCTTTCCATAATGTATTTCTATCACATGCCTGCCCACTCAATGGACGAGGACGGCTAATAAATTGGGCCCAACAAATGATGGAGTTCCTTCCTCCGAATATTGAAAACCGGATGGTACACAAGGGATTGATTATAGCCATACGAAAGTTTCTCAACATTGCAGATTCTCAGCGTCAGGCTGCTCTGATTTAGTAACAAGAACCAGAAAAAACATAAGATTCAAATGTCCTGGCGGGAAAACATCAGTAACATGATTAAATCCCGAATTACAACCCAATTAACTGTCATTGCTTACTGTACCCTGCTCCTTATTCCCAACCATTTAAATAATATACAGGTTCAGCGCTGCTTAATTTCGGTGATTGAAGAATGGGAACTGGTAGCTTCACCGTGATTTCACACTTACAGGCATTATATATATGTATATGGTGAAATCACAGTTCAGATGTTCTGGTCATGTCATCAGAATGAGTGATGATCAGATGCCGAAAATTCTCATGTATAGCCAACTTTTCATGGTAAGCGTAATATAGGCCGTCCTTAGTTAGGCTTCAAAGAAAACTCAAATTCAATCTAAATGCTGCAAACATCCCTATAGAGGAGTTCAAAATCGCTGTTGAAAACCAAGCAAAGTGGAGAAACACCTGCCACCGAGGTATAACTAACTTTGAAAAAATGGTCTCGGGCCAATACATCAGTTCTTATGACGGTCAACACTTCAGCATGCCCCTTGTTAGCAAATCCCGTGTAGGATTGTTGCCTCATACGAGACATAAGCATAAAAACTGAACTGAAAGACACTCATACGTCGAAAACGACGGGAGAGTGCATCATATATATATATATATATATATATATATATATATATATATATTTGTCATCCACAGACGGACTGTTTCGTTGTTTCACAGCTCATCAGTGTGGCTAGACGTCCGGTTGCCTCTAGCTAGGATCGAAACCCGACTGAATTGGCGTCAGTCGGAACTTCTACCACTAAGCCGTCGGCTCACGGCAGGGATGAAGGTGAATTTTAGCCTGTTTATTTTTAGATTTAGATAAACACACAGTGACTGACAGTGACTCAATTCTGCCGAAGAGTCTTGCTATATATATATATATATATATATATATAGACAAGAGAAAGGACAAATGGAGTAAAAATCCACAGTTCATAGCATTTACTTTTTAAAAAAAGTGCTCAATACAAAGTAGACCAAAATATTATACTATTTTTTTTATTATAAGAGATTATAATCTCTTATAATAAAAAAAATTAAAAAAAAACAAAAACATTTTAAATTGCTACACAAAAGCTTTCATGTTTCAATACTGTGATTATAGTTTCAAGTTCTAATACTATAATTGTACTCCTTCAGACGATGTTTGGTTTACAATTTCTGTGTAGCATTTTAAAATGTTTTTGATATAATCTCTTATAATAAAAATATTATATTTTGATCTTCTTTATATTGAGCACTTTTAAAAAAGTAAATTACGAAATGTTGATTTTTACTCCATTTGTTCTTTCTCTCTCTCTTATATATATATATATATATATATATATATATATATATATATAATGGACTCTCCCGTCGTTTTTAACGTCTTTCAGTTCTGTTTATGTCTCGTATGAGACAACAATCCTATATATAATAAAATATAATCCTCTAATCCTACAGTCCTCTTGTGTATGTATATATATATATATATATATATATATATATATATATAAAGAAATATAGTCTTAAGATGTGCTCAATATCAGAAATAGAGCGTGTGTAAATATAAAAGTAAACATTGAAGTCAACACTTAGAGGCGACAGTCTATTTGATGCTAGATCCAATCGTCAGGCCACTCGCATGAAACTAACTGTCGCCTCTAAGTGTTGACTTCAATGTTCACTTATATATATATATATATATATATATATATATATATATATATATATATAAGTACTATTGCTAAAAATGTGCTCTATATAAAATAACAGAGCTCGAATTTCTTCTATTAATAATAAATATACATTTTTCCTGGCCGTCAGTTACAACCCCATGCAAGCAGAAAATCTTCAGGTCATTTAGTCAGTTATGTGATACACGCTAAGGTTATCATGTATCTTTCGATACATGACTGACGAGGCAGATTTTTCCCGCAGTAGGTTGCCATTTCTTTTTGCAGTAGACCAGTTGCGATCCAAGGCTATAGAAACCGTTCTGTCCTGTTATTTACCCATAGCTGGCGGTGAAGAGAATTCATACCTTTCCCAAGTGCATGTAAGTGAATGTAATGGATTTGACTCGAATTCGAACTCCGCTATCCACCATTCCACCGTGCCTGGTACTGATTGAAAAAGAGTTGTGCCAAACGGTGAGAAATATATATTTATTATTAATAGTATATTTAATCGTTGACTGGATTCTACTGAAAGTAAAATAAATGTCAAAAAATTAATATCTGCCAAAAGACGTTTCTAAACTTGCTGGGTCATTCAATGTCGAACAGACATGGCTTTACGATTAAAACTTTTCTTATCGCGGTGAAATGTCGAGTTTTAATGGCTATCTCAAAATTGACATTCCTGATTAAATTTGGAATGTCACTATAGGACAGAAACGAAATATATAATGTAGCTTTAAGGTCGATCAGAAATTGAATCCGTATTTAAATTTCATTTCCGCACGGAGACGCAAAACCTGATAATATCGCATAGTGTTGTTGAGGTTAAAGGTGATGGTTGGCTCAAGACGTTATAACGTCTATATATATGTCATTCGCAGACAGTACTGTTTCGCTGTATCACAGCTCCTCAGTGCAACTAGACATCCGAATGCTTCAAAGCCAGGACCGAAACCCGACCAAATTGGTGTCAGAGTTTCTATCGCTGCCATGTTTTATCAGTTATCTCCTGTTAATTCCCCTCTCCAAGTTCTCCACCGCCTTAACCGGGTATTGAACTCACACTCTTTGTTAGATCCAGTGACAGGACCCAAAGAGTTGTGATTTCAATACCCGGTTAAGGCAGTGGAGAATTGGAGAGGGAAATTAACAGGATATAACTGATAACTGACATCCATTAAACATCGAAATAGAACACTCTACCCCAGTGAGCGAAATAAAGGGTTCAGTTCGACATTTCAACCACCTGCAGAAGGCCGGGGCGTACAACGGCCGAAACATTGTAATAAATATGGCGACAAAGATGAGGACAATAGTCCGAATAATGTAAATGATGTTCAAATACAATATTCAACACCTCTTTCGAAAATTGAAAAAATACATTAAAAATTAAACAGTATTGTCGGTTCTTTTAATCAATCTTGTCTGTATCGATACTCGGTGCCTGAATATTCCTTGTGTGTGTGTGTGTGTGCGCGCGCGTGCGTAAAATGATTTATTTGATAAAATGGTAAGTTATTTATAAACAAATGCACATCCGTACGAATACTACTTTCAAATTGAATAGACATTAGGTCAAGTCAAATTTGCTTGCACCTTTTTAGTCTTAATTTATTGTCTTAGTAAAGCCATTACGAGTCAAAAGAAAGGCGGATGTAAAGTAATTGCATTTGTTTATTTTTAGAAAATTAGATTCGTCCAGAGGTATTTCTAATCAATCGTCTGAGGCAATTATTTAACAAATGCAAAATGGACCCTATTCGTAAACAGAACATTGTGCTTTGAAAAAATGTTACAATTACCTTTGGTTGAATACAAATTCATTTTGTAGGGATCGAATGACGAAAGCTATGCAAAAGGTCGAGGAAATTTGCAGCGCCTTCATTTTAACCACACATAGAGAAACAAATGTTTCTGTCTTATGTACACATTGAAGTATTCACATAAATGCCTGCCACGCGTTATATTTATATATATTCCTCTTCCTTTCTTACATATTCACGACATATGTCTCACGCAGATATAAATATATATATCACACGTGTCTCGCTCAAACACGTCTCTCTCGCTCTACAAACACGTGTGTCACTTGCTCACACACACGTCTTACTCAAATGTGTCTCTCTCATACACACACATCTCACACATACAAGTCTCTCTCTCATACACATATATATAGATTTCGTAGAAATAAACGAGGCATTACATCTGGAACTCCACGGAGAGTGTAGATATATATATATATATATATATATATATATATATATATATATATAACTTCCGTTAACAGATTTAATGTGTCAATGTCTGGTTTTCCTCAAAAAATTTAAAGTTGAAAGAATAGAAGTGTTACACCTAACTCTATCATGTCTCTCTACCCTCCCGACAAAGAGAGGACAATAGTCCGAATAATGTAAATGATGTTCAAATACAATATTCCTAACTCCTAACTCCCTCACTTCGTTAGTTTACTTATTATTATTATTTCTTTTCATTTCAACATTTGGAAATAAAATCTGATGATCCGCTGTCCTTTAAAAGGGCTGTGGTGAAATAATTTATTATATGGAGCCTTAAAGTGGTCTGTTTTTATTTAAATTATTAGCTCTGATTTACATTGAGCTCTCTGGATTTTATCCTCCTTGGGTCTACCCATACGGATTACCTAGTTTTTCGTAAACTAAATATATATATATATATATATATATATATATATATATATATATATGTGTGTGTGTGTGTGTGTGTGTGTACCCACACACTAGCATAATTGTCAATCTCACAAAATGTTTAATATCTAAAATTAAAAAAATTAAACTAACTGAGCATCTTTTTTCCAAGTTTTTAGATAAGACGTTTAGCCATGTTAGCACCATTTAGCACGAGAATCACTGAAAAACAATTTGACTTATTTAGAACAGGTTAAAATTGTTTTGTGTCAGTCCCACTGTCTTCCAAACTGAGCAATGGTGAGAGGAAAAGGCTCATTCAGGCCTTCAGTAATGGCACCAACTCAATTCTTCAAATCCATTCAAAAAGCATCCAGAGAACGGTGAATGTTTAAAAAAGATGGAACAGTTGAGAGGAAACCTGGATCAGAAGGTCAATACAGGAAGAGGGATCATAATTTCAACTTAGAGCTAAAGAGCTAAATTAGGAAAAGAACCAACACAATCTGTAAGACGTTTGACACACGAATAAGTGGTTTCACCTATGACAGTCCAATGAGCAGTGAAAAAAAATGACTTGAAAATGAAATCGTACATAAAACGTGTGAGGCACCTTATTACTCCATGACAGAAAGTTAGATTAGAGAAGGCGAAGATCATCTGGAATAAATTGGAAAATTATCCTGAAATTATTACATATATATATATATATATATATATATATATATAAACTTAATTTCAGTCCTTCATGAGCTTCCGATCCTTAGCTATAATTAATGACGAACATGACATTTTTGTTTATGATCGATTTCTTCACGATTCTTCTGTTAAGCTTCGAGAGTAATTATACATTAAAAATTAATTAAATCTTCCTTGTCTGCCGTATTTAATGAAAGAGTTTGGAAAGAAAGGTTTCTGCCCATATATATATATATATGTATATTTGAGTAGAAACCTTTGTTTTAAACATCTTTCGTTAAATATGACGGAAAGGATAATTTTTCCGTTTGGTGGTAGTGAGTGAGTACAAAAATTATCCATACCACCCATTAACTTAAGCGCTTTCCAACACTACCTTAGCCATTTTCAAGGCGTTTTGTTTTGTTTTTGTTAGTTTCTTTTCGTGTTTTGAATACTAGTAAAATCGTTTATTTCGAACCATCGCGTGTTGAGTACAGCTGGAATTCGAGTGAGCTTCTTCCTATTTCATATATATATATATATAATATTCAGAGCAGCGTGAATCCATCCAGCTCTTATCTTAAACAACAACTTAAAAGAGACTGTTTGACTAACACAAGGACTGACCAAAATTCATGTTAAAAAAAACTAAACTAATGAAAACTACAGACGAAAGTTCATTTTCTCCATCAAGACATTCATTTCTGTAGTTCACTTCTACCAGCAAGCAGATTTTTTTCTCCTGATGATGGGCATGTTGGCCGAAACTAGTCGAGGAATCGAAATGAAATAATAATAAAAACGAAGGAATATTAATATACAACCCAGTGCGTCTGAAGATTTGAACTGTTTAATAATTTATATATATATATATATATATATATATATATATATATTGTGTGTGTGTGTGTGTGTGTGTGTGTGTATTATAAGTATGCATTTTGACTATGCGAGGTCTGCTTTCCATCTGAGTTCAAAATGATTCATTCACTTCAGAGCAAATTACTATAAAAATATACAGAAACTGAATCGCTTATTTTTCTAATTTTTGATAAATAATAAAAAGAATTCTTAACAAAGAGTGTGAACGAATGAGAATATGAGAAAAAAATAATATTATTAAGGAGGTAGAATAATAGGAAGGAATTCATGACGAAAGATACAGATTTATATTGCATTTAAATTTTTGAATATCAAATTCAACTGGAAAGCAAGAAGCAGGAAGCCGAAGACACAAGCGAGAATTGCGAGAAAAGAAACTGTTAGCATAAACTGTTAGCTGTTTAAATTTCAATTGTAAAATTATGAGACCTAATTGCCAACCTAGTGTTGCGCTTATATTTGTAAAGTTGAGATACAGAATAGCAAAGCTCATCAGAACAATTACTATTAAAATATTTATAGAAAATTTACAAAGAAGCTACATTACGGCGGTGGGTTAGTGATTGAAGCTGAGATGCCAGATCAGGGCGGATAATATTTCAGATTCTTCGGATTTTTTCAATAATCTCTAGATACACAGCAGAAGAACCAGACAAATAAAACTGAATCGAAAGCTACAGTTAACATCCATCAAAAGTTCATCTTTTTTTTTCCACGAGTATCGAAGAAATTATTTCTTGAGTATCTAAAATTATTGTGTGTAAGAAAATGAAATTAAAGATGAAAATTTTTAATATGCTATAAACATATCGTCAAAGGAAGAAATTGGGTATTTGCGAATGTCTGGCCCTGTGTCATAAAGCAATTTGCATATGTATTTATGATTTCTTGTCGAATTCTCGTAACTAGAGTAAGTATTTTTATCTGCCTTCATCTAAATACTTCCAGTTTGAATAAATCCGAAGGCATAATTACAAACTAATTACAATGCGGAGATTAAAAAACTTAATAATAATACGGGCCCAATATATAAAGATAACAGTATCAGTAGAGTGCTTAACTGCAAAATAGTTGTTTTCAGAGACCTCTAGAAAAGAATTGATTTCAGTAAGTTCGAATACCACGGAATCTTCTGAACTTTAATTTGCTCCGATACTCAACAAAACTTAATAAATATTGATAATAGCAGTCATCATAACAAAAATACCATTCATAATGACAAAGGCCTGATCATATATATCCCCACATTCATCACGTAACGAGGATAAAGAATAGCAGCGTTTACTATTACAAGATGTAAACTTTTGGCCTACAGTAAAGTCTGTCTCTAGAAATGTCACATTTTAAAACAAAAACTTCGTATGTAAATATAACTAGGCGAAAACGATCGATTTTCTCTCATTCGATTTTCTCTGTTCAAATTAAAATAAAAAGCAAACAAACAAAAACTGGACCAAACAATAAAGCAACGAATAGAGGAAAAGAAAATTTGACTTCGAAGCAAGGATGGTGTAAAACAAAATAAAGACACTCACATTTGACCGGAGGTATCCAAAAAGTAACAACGAAAATGGTTCTTTTTTTGACGTACTGTCCTTAGACTGCATCTGTCAAAATACTTTTCTTTTCAAATCGAAAAGGCCGAGGTCGAAGTACTCAAAAGATATAAAAAGTGGGGGGAAGACCGAACAGAAGGTTGCCATTATTACACGTCGACCTTCCCGCCGATGACCAGGAGGAGAGTGAATGAGGAAGAAGGAAGCTGGAAGGGTGTGTGCGTCTGTGAAAATGTAGGTAATGCTAATAAGGGAGGCGGAGTTGACTGTTAAGGATGAATGAGTGTGTCGTGAGTGTGACAATTTAAAGCAAAGTTTCTGGTTAACGCGACACTCAGGTGGGAGCAGTCAAAGTACCGGGTACACTAACAATCCACCAAATAACTCAACAATAATAAGAATAGCGATAGAAAATGCTGAGAAAAAAAAACCTTTCCTAATAAAATAATGTGGGAAATTAGCGACGTGCTTATAATTAGAGTCTGGTAGGATGACGAAATTAAGACTTTGAAGGAAAAACAAGAATTATGAAACAACATTAAAGTGTGAGGTGGTGGAGATCTGAAATGACTTGCTGTCACTTAACTAATGATGATAATAACCAGATATTTCTATCTTAAAAAAATGTGTAAAAATTTAAACTGCTTTGTTATTTTTTTTTTATTATCAAAGAAAGCGTTTATTCAATCTCAAGTTTTCGAAAAAGAGGGCGCTGGGTAATTTTGCACAAACCTAATTAAAAGTATAGTTAGCAGGAATCGTTACCCTATTCAATGTATGGTTTCTTTACGGAATGATAGTTATGGCTCTCCACAACTTTCTATTCTTTGTAGCTCTTAGTAATGCTTGTCTTTTTAGCATCCCTCCCACTCGGTTTTCTGTCAGCCATTCACATAAGATATTAGGTCAGTTGTTAGTTCTTTCTCCTCTGCCCCTCTTGCTTTCAATGTCATGTGAGTGTCATATTTTCCGAGCATTTCTTCTTCATTATGTGTCCCAAACATTCCAGCTGCATCTTTCTGATCATCAGTTTGTGTGATTCGGAATATCTTTGTAAAGTTACAACGGGATGATCTGCTTTTTTTTTTTTTTTTTTTTATTAAAAGGAATATAATAATTTATGACAGGGACACTTTCCTCGGGCCCATTACTTGTTGATACCAATGGCTTTCTGCATTTTTACAGCTGTAGTATTTGCACCCCATGTCTAACTACTTTTATAAAGTTTCAGATGGCTGAGTTTTGAATTCAGCATCGTCCTTCTCCTAGACTGGTTGCCAACCATAGCTACAGAACACTTTCTCTTTTAAAACATAGCTGAGAGGAGAAGAGATGGAGTCACACATTTCTCAAGAGTATTCGAGCGAAAATAAATATAAGAAGCCCAACCGGAATTCGAACTCAGCTCGCCGATTTCTCATTCCGGCCTGGTCCAACGCTCTTTGTGTTTTATATTAGCGATCATCCCAGGAACATTCTCAGATCATTAGAAAATATCTATGCCAATGATACCACAGTTTATGGGTATCTCCATACATCCAATAATTAACCCGAATGCTGATCTCTCGACTGATCTCGCTCTAACGACTCAATGAAGGAAAATTAGATTGTAGCATTCTATACCTCGGTTTGTAAGCTAGTAACGTTTCATCATCAGTTAGCAGACCTTGTATTGTCTCCAACCCTGATGGGCAGTTGTACCCTCAGTGCAGTTCCTTTATCTGGACATCTTTTGAGACAAGTTCACACTAAACATCAACTGGAACTCGTATATACTCTATCCGTCGCTAAAGATGTTGAAAAAAATGATAGGCTCTTTGTACCGTAGTCCTGGGTATAACGATAGACCACATCCTGTAGCAAGGTATCTGATTGGGGGAATTGGAGGTTTTGATGAACGTGGAACCAATTCTTCATTGCTGTTATTCACAGGTTCACCTTGAACCCGTTGGATTCCCAGCTATGAGCAAATAGTGACATCCCGCCAAAAAAACAAAAAACAAAATAAAACCCTAATGCATTTTTATAGTAAAAACTACTTGCAATACATTTTTATATAAAAAAATTAACAACAATACATATTTCTAATAAAATTATTAACAATATATTCATACTAACAAATTGTAGTGACTTTACTCAAATCTTTTTGAAATACTACCAAGCAACCAACATAAAACAATTTCCATTGGCATTAATCCATATAATATCCGACAATTTATTAAATAAAATTGTATTCCAAAATAACTTCAACAAAACTACAACATAAAACACACTTATCACCGCCTGTAGCAAGTATGTCCACACAAACATGTATATGCACAGAAGTCGAGTATCATCTACCATGTATTCAATTGTGAAAGCAGAATAACACATATAATGTATTTATTAGTTCCAAACTCCAATTTTCGGCATTAAATAACCCATAAGGTGTTGATATGCCGTTAAACAAATAAATAAATCAATCCTTGTACCGCTCCAGAATTACTTCAATCTTCCTTGCCATTCTCTATCCGTTTAGGAATCAAATCGGACCATGAATGAAGTATTGTTGGACTATATGGGCCAGAGTCGTACAATCTTCACTTTCCAAACTTGACATTGTTCAATAGTATTTACATGACGTTGTGGGTGACGGATTATTTTAAACCCAACAACCCCTTTGTTACAGACGAGACGACGCAGGCATCTTGCTCCTACATCGCTATTTCCATGACAAATGATCAGACTAGTTAGATGCTTTAGTTTCACCAGTTCAGACCATTACAGCTTGAACCTGCCATGCCACGTATACCGAGTCAATATCCTCACTCCTTTCGTATTCCATTGGTAAGG
Source organism: Acanthosepion esculentum (assembly GCA_964036315.1). Lineage (NCBI taxonomy): Eukaryota > Metazoa > Mollusca > Cephalopoda > Sepiida > Sepiidae > Acanthosepion > Acanthosepion esculentum. The sequence continues at coordinate 121,379,131 of OZ038481.1, forward strand.
AGGAAGTTCCACCCAGCTTCTTCCCGCGAACTTAGTGGAACAGGCTGCCGAGAGGATGTTTCTCCGAGCATTACAATTTTAACTCATTCAAAACTAGTCAACCATTATCTATTCGCCATATCCTCATTACCCGAACTTATTTCTTCCTCGTCCATATAACAATTTAATTCACTCAACGTTGAGTGTCACTTAGGACTTGTACATTCGGAGGAACCCTACTCATCCGTCGAGACCTGTTCCGTTGCTGTCAACGTGCAACGAGTCGAAAGCCATGATGTACACACAAACATTATAATAAGAAATAATGGCCTACTAAAAAGAATATCAAGTACTTAAAAACTCTATGCATCCGTATATAAAAATAGGTTAAGTCGTTTTAAAATCTAATCCCATCACCAAAGATGTTCGTTTTGTTTTTAATCTTGTCGTCGTTGAACGTTCGGATCAGGATGGTAACTCTTCTGAGAGAATTCAAATTTACCCAACAGTCTCATACAAGACCCCATTGCACTAGCCGCGAAAAGATGCAGCTGGGCGTCATTGTAACATATTGCTCATGCGATAATTTATTTTGCGTAATAGTAATATTAAGTCGAGTCAGCCACATCACATTACACACTCGTGTATACATTATTTAGAAAATTTTAGATGTCAAATTTAGGTATTTTTAAGATAATGGAGAAAATATTATTCTGTCTGTGCAAACCGGGAGTTGTGAGTTCGATACTTACACCACAAGTTTGGCTTTGTGTATAATCAATCTGTTTCAATATTCCTGATTGACGTCAAAACCGTAGTTTCAGTCCAAACAAAACCCAGGATCTAGTATATTGATTTTCAAAGTAATAATGCCTTTTGCACTTGGAACAGTGGCGCAGTACAAGCTTCATAAATGTTTACCAAAACTGCATGGCCAGGTTTAAGAATAAGCTAAGCTTTCGAACTCTCTGCAAGAAGGAATGAGACGGGTTAAAAAATAGAACGAAATGCAAGTTGTAAAAGAACAAAAAATAGATTTTTTTCTGCCACTCCGAGTGACGAATTTAACGTGCACCAAAAATGACTTCACTTTACCTGCGGAAGTTTACTCCGAGGTGGTCACAGGTATTTGCGGTTATGTAGGTCGTTACGACAACTACTTTGCAAACATAGCAGGTCTGTTATTTTCAGTAGCTGATTAATCAACTAGACGTTCAGGTGGAGTAATGGTTAAAAGCTCGAAAAAAGATATCGGAGAGTCGAGTTCAAATACCGGTTGAAATTCACTTTAACAAAACATTCACTTTTTATATTCGATTACTCACAAATAACCTTGGGAAATGTACGAGTCTCAGAATTACGTTAAATAGAAGGTTAGACTGGACACTAGTCATGGTTGTGAACCAATATAGGAGAAGAGCAACTCTGAATTAAAGCCTGTACGTGGCCTTGGTGTGGCACATATTTGAACTGAAGTTCGCCCAGCATAGCTACAGCGTAAACCACAAATTGACTGTGGGTTTTGGAGAAATATAACTGGATTTATTCAAATATACATGTTCCGAAACGGCAGCCATATTGAAAATAAGAAATCATTGATTTCCGTTGTGCCTTCCCTCCGAAATAGGTCCAATGATAATGATGGCTGCTTAGCTAGCTTCTCAGTTGGAAGACTAGAAAAAGAATAAAATCCATATACCGACTTAAGTTCAGACTTAAGTGGTAGACAATATTACGTAGTTTACATCCAGGTATTTTGTGCAGTGCTGAAATTTGAATCTTTCCAATGTGATATCAGATGTATCGGTTAAAAGGATCTAGACCGCCGGATACGCATCATAACCTTTCGTAGATTGGCTTGTCACTTGTCGAAATGTATGCAATTTGTACACGTATCAATCATCGCATTATAAAAAAAGCAAAATAAAACTGTCAACCGAGGAAAAATACATCTACATAGTATTTTAGTACTAACTGATTACAAACATCAAGGCTCCAAATGTCACCAGAAGACACATGGCTTAGGAAAAAAGGCGATATAAAAAATATCCCTTTCACTGACGGTTGTGAGTGCAATCCCGATGTCAGTTAGTGGTGAAAATCAAATAGGTCTATGTATAATTCCATATCGTAACCATTTAAATTTTGCAAGTAACTATTTTGACATGTCATTGGCTGATCACTTTGGGGGGAAAAACAAATGTAATTCCTAAGACTGTTATTTTACTTGTAAACTAATTAAATATAAGAGGAGGAATATATGAAATGTTATAGCAAGGGAATGAAGATTTTTTTAAAGAAAACAAGTGCTCTGTAAATAATCCCCAAAGTCAGCGGCGAACAATAACAGCCACAAGGACATTAACAAAGGAAAAAAGAAGAGTGTAGGGTTGATGATGATGATATTGTTATTATTAGTCTATATTTCTGAGATGAGGTATTATGTACACTATTTACGTTATTCGGAATATTGTCCTCATCTTCTTTGCCATATTTATTACAACGTTTCGGCCTTTCAGTATCTGTTTATATTTCTGAGATGAGGTATTATGTACACTATCTATATTATTCGGACTATTGTCCTCATCTTTGTTGCCATATTTATTACAATGTTTCGGTCGTTGTACGCTCCGGCCTTCTTCAGGTGGTTGGAATGTCGAACTGAACCCTTTATTTCGCTCACTGGGGTAGACTGTTCTAGTTCCACGTGCCATGTTTAATGGATGTCAGTTATCTCCTGTTAATTCCCCTCTCAAAGTTCACCACTGCCTTAACCAGGTATTGAACTCATACTCTTTGGGTCCTGTCATTGAATCTAACTAACGCCTTTATTCACTGTGCCATGTGTCCTTGAGGTTAAACGTGAAACTAGAACATTCTACCCCAGTGAGCGAAATGAAGGGTTCAATTCGACATTTCAACCACCTTAAGAAGGACGGAGCGTACAACGGCCGAAACGTTGTGATAAATATGGCGACAAAGATGAGGGCAATAGTGCGAATAATGTAAATATTATTATTATTATTATTATAAATAAATAAAAATAAAAAAACAAAATAATAATAATGAAAATTATAAATAAAATAATAACATGAAAACGTTGTATAAAATAATTTAAAAAAAAATTAAAAATAATACAATACTCCCAGCATGCAACAAAAGCTGTCCCGGCAGGAAATACGGACATCCAACCAAAAGACGTTAAATTCAATCTCTTCACCACGAAATTTGGTATGGGCAACACGTGCCCAACTTCTCCCTGTGATACGGCGGAGTAATTTCTTTCATTTATCATATGTACCATGAAAATACACACATAAATTTTATGAAATTAATATACAATTTAACATGCTTTCCCTGTTATATGCGTACTGTCAAGTTCCTGTCAAGTATGTTTTCATCACTGAGAACACAAAGCTAAATCCTGCTGCTTTGATGTGAGTAAATCCCCCACAACATTTTGGTGACCGCCGAAGTGTACAAGAAAAACAATCTATTCACTCACAAGCGAAACAAGGTCAGAATATTTGAGTAGGTAATCAACGAAGACAGAACATCACAGTGAGTAAGTGGTAAGTGTATGCAATTATATGAGAGAGGAGGAGTGCATGAGAGGGTATGAATATGTATATATATATATATATATATATATATATATATATATGTATGTATGTATTATGAAATGGACAAAGTCCGACAATTATTTGAAGACATTTTTATGTTTAACATTGCTTTTTATAGATACAAGTATTTAAGTAAATGCTCTGTTTATAATAAACAGTATTAAACAACATTTACCGGCCTGAATGTCCGAGAAATTTTCATAGAAAATATTCGTTCTCTGACAGGAATGGAACCTGTATCCTATACGAATCCTGTCTGAGGACGAATATTTTCTATGAAAATTTCTCGGACATTCAGGCCGGTAAATGTTGTTTAATACTGTTTATTATAAACAGAGCATTTACTTAAATACTTGTATCTATAAAAAGATTGTTAAACATAAAAATGTCTTCATATATATATATATATATATATCAGAATGGCTGAATTTTGAAGAAAAAAATAAGAAAAACAGAAAATAGAGCTTTAAAAGGAGAAAGTCAGTTAGAGTTGGCGAGTGAGAGAGAGAGATTACGAACACAGGAAAAGAGAGACGTTGACAGTACGTGTAAAAAGAGAAAGACATTGGCAACAGGGGGAAAAGAGACACTGTGAAAACGAAGAAAAAGATGAGAAACTTGCAGAAAGCGAATAGATAGAAATACAAAGAGTGAGAGAGATTGTTTTTAATCTCTTATTTTCTCTCTCTCTCTCTCTCACGTTGTACCAGAACATGGCAAGAAAAAGAGAGAGATAAAGAAAATCAAAGTCAGAAACAACCTTTCCAAGAGGTAGAGAAGAAAAGACAAAGTGAAACACATTAGGAGATAAAAGAGAGAAGTATGGGAAAGTTGAGAGAGGAAAAGAGAATATGTGTGGCAAGTTAGGACTAGCAATCACGTTAGATTTAACAAGTTAAATGCAGTAGTCACTTAAATTTGAGTACTTCATTCCAGAGTGCTGGAATAGCCCGATTGTGTGTCCTCACTATCTAGACATCTGGTGTCAAGTGTTGACGAATAGTTCATATGTCTCATATGGGTATAAAGAAAGACAGCAATTTAAAAAATCAGATTATATATATATATATATATATTAAACTACTAGTAATACTCGGTTGGAAAGAACCTCGGAGAGCACAACTTGGAAGTCTATCAAAACAAATTGGTACCCGAGGACTAGAAGAAGAACTAGAGACATCCGAACAGGGCGAATTAAATCGTCTAGTGCCTTAAGTTTTTAGTCCAAAGAAAAAACCCTAAGCAAGTAATAAAGCTAAAACGTTGACTGCTCAATATACTAAGTAAAGTAGGGATAAATGATATATATATATATATATATATATATATATATATGTGTACACACACACATTTTTTACCCTTGAAAGTGAAGTCTGAAGATCGAGAGAAAAACAAAATCTCTGGTGAAATAAATTATTACAATGGAACCTTAAAGTGGTCTGATTTTTTTCTTTAAGTTAAATTATTCGCTCTGACTTAACATTGAGCTCTCCGGATTTCAGCCTCCATGGGATTATCCATAAGGATTACCAAGACATTTATTACTTATATATATATACACACACGATGGACTAATGTGAAAATTAGGTTGACCTTCCTAGAACGCGGAACAAAAGTGTATAAACCAGTAAAAGTTGGTTTCCGATAAACACTTGTGATAAATTACATATACATACGTGTTATGTTGATGATACTTTTTCATCAATAAGGCAGCTTGTTTCCGCCGACAGTTGAATTCTCCTCATTCCTCTTTGGTATTCACGATGAAGATAGAGGAGGAAAATTCGCTTCCTTTTCTAGATGTTTTGGTGGAACGTAAAGACAACTAATTTATCACTAGTGCCTTGATGATATGTTCTTCATACCCTTTCCAGCAAGAGTTGGATGAGAATCGAAAGCTTCAGTAGACCTCCTATGTTTGGTTTCGTTCTATGTCAAATTTACTTGAAATTGCTAGGGCTTGGTGGAAAATGTCAGACTCTGATTTATAGAATTTCTAACTCAATTTCTTCCACTTTTTTACTGCCAAGTTACGTGTTGTCTCCGGGAGTTGCCCTATTTTTTCTTCCTATGCAAAAGACCGTTTATCCTATCTTAATAAAAGTCTGTGATTTATAAATTCAAATGTCAGTGCGCAACTAAATCCATAAGACGAACGTGGCTAAGGTCGGAAACTCAGGTCAACATATACCTGCATTTACTAAACTTAATTATCATCATCGCACTCGGGTTCCGCAATCTGCGCATCAATCTGCGATCGGACAACACATATTGGAGAATGAGCTATGCTCTTCCAAATTTTCTATCAACCCATTCTTTATTTTGCATAAGGCTCCGTTCCAAACACCATTTGCAAGTAGTGGAATCTGTATGTATTAAATTACAGCCACCTTCTTTAGGTAAGCAGAAGGAGAATTTTCTTCAGTCACTTCATTCTCTCTCTACATATATATATATTAGCAGAAGGAGAATTTTCTTAGGTCACTTCCTTTATTTGGAGGATTGTGAGTATTAATTTCTTTCATATTTTACACTCACATTGGAGTATTTACAACTTTTGAATTTACGTATATTTTAATCGTTATTTTACATGTTTTAGACACACTCCAAATCTTCCTCCATATTACTTATCTATCCCTACCAATTTTGCCAACGTTGGTCCCTGATGAAGTGTTCGACGAAAGGCGCCTTGGTTAAAAATAATAAAGAGTATTTCAAACTATATAATTTCGATCCTAGCTAGAGGCAACCGGACTTCTAGCTACACTGATGAGCTGTGATACAGCGAAACAGTCTGCAAGTGGATGACAATATATGCTCCTGAAAAATTATTTCGGTTGAGCTCTGGAGAGAAAGTGTGAGTTTGTAAACAGTGACTAATACTGCTACTAATGCAATACGCTCCGATATAACGAATCGAATTCTCTCAGTCACTGGCGTATTTATCTAAAAATAAATTCACTTGAATTCACCTTCATCCCTGCCATGCGCCAACGGCTTAGGGGTAGATTCTCCCACTGACACTAAATCAGCCGGGTCTCGATCCTAGCTAGAGGCAACCGCATGTCTAGCCATACTGATTATATATATATATATATATATATATATATATATATATATATATATATATTTTATTCCTATACCTCATCTACAAAAAGCATATATTGATGAGTAATTCCCATTTCTTTGTTAGTTCTTAGGTTCGTTGATAAAGGACACAGACATTCGAACCATTTGAAGAAGGCCGGGGCGTACAACGGCCGAAACGTTGTAATAAATATGGCGACAAAGATGAGGACAATAGTCAGAGTAATGTAAATACAGTTCTCAGTAATTATCTAGAGATCTAGTTGTTTATTTAAAGCCATTTAAGTTCACAATAATTCTCGGAACTCGACTCCGATATTTCTTACTAATCAGGATCCAGAAATTTTCGATATTTATTAAGTCAAACCAGAGAAATGGCCCTAAGAAGACTTTGTGGTCCCGATCTTACAGTTGTACAGAGTCTGCTAATATCAAATAGCAACATACAAAAATGTTATTTTTTGCCTATATTTCAAACACATACCGGAGAGAAAATACTTAATTGTCTCAGGAACCAAATAATCCCATAAAGAAGCAAAATATAGCTAAATGGCCAAGTAATATTACATCAAAAGATATTAATCGAGCGACATTTTGTATAGTGTTATTTTAGCAATGTCAGCTCTCGTTTCTTTTGATAAATAGCAGAGATATACGAGTCAGTGATTCATAAAGTATATCAATCCAGACTTTCTCTAAAAAAGCTGATTATTTTTTATGAGTTGCTGAGGTGTGTGTACAGCTAATGTCGATCGATTTATTATCTGTAATTCTGTTATTTTAGGAGAAAGATATTTGCCAAAGTGGAAAAAGTTATCGCGTGACGCGATTCGTCCTTTAGGACTTCATTCGACTAAGTTTGTTTCCATTGATGCGACTACGCATGCGCACGAACGAGCGACGCTGGGAATTTTAAATTTGAATTAAAAAAACAAAACAAATATGTGTTTTGGGTGTAAAATCTCGCTGATTTTGTTTAGATTCTTTTTCTTTGTGTTTCCATCATTTTTGCTATTAAATATCAAACATTGTTTCAATAGAAGATCGGTCAAGCATTGTGAAACGCCGTAAGAACCTCAACACAGATTCACTGTGGATGATATACCGATTAAGTCATTTTCTAAACATTTTCGTCCTAACGAATTGTTTTCTCTTTTAATTAGAGAAACATTTTTATATCATTATTCTGGTCAGTCTCTTTCCGGTGACAATTAATGCACTTAATATGTCGTTTTGTAAAATATACCTTTTTGTTCATATAATATTTTATTTAAATTCTTTGAGGTTTTTCCAACGTATTTCTACAATTGAAAATAATTTATCTAAACTCAAAATAAAATTTGTTACACCTTCGTCTAAAACGATAAAAAGACTTGGTTAATACAAAAGAAAACGATGAGCTAAAGCTAGAATGAGGAATTTGATGTATTGACCGGAATAATTCCCACAAGGTTAAACGCTTTAAGAACCTGGACACAAATTTAATATTCGCCTTAAGAATTGTTTTCTATTAATTAGAGTAGCATTTTTCATATGAAAACTGTCGTGGCCATAGATATTTACTTAAGATTCGTACAAGGAACGTCAAATCACAGAGCAAAGTCAGAAAAGGTTACAGGACTATATCTTTCTATATCTCTGAGATGCGGTATTATAATTATTTACATTACTCGTACTGTTATCTTCAGCTTCATTGCCGTTTTCACAACGTTTAGGCCGTTGTACGCTCCGGCCTTCTTCAGGTGAAAGGAATTTCGAACCGAACCCTTTCTTTCGTCCGCCAGGGTAGATTGTTCTAGTTCCACGTGCCATGCCTGTTCCGGATGTATCAGTTATTTCACTAACTCGGCTCTCCAAGTCATTTCGGTTCGCTACTGATGTAATCTGGTCTTGAACTCACAATTCTTTGGGTCTAGTCATTGGATCATATCAAAGAAGGTCAAATCACGAAGAAAAGCCAGAAAAGGAAATCAGACTATGCGACGTCATTCATCGAAGTGCAGAAGACCTGTTCTATGTGAAGGCCATTATCAGTTATCTTAACGTTTTTTTAGGGCTGAACACTAGCTATGTGTGTCAGTGAGGGAACAACTTTAGCTCCGAGGCCACTGAGTAGAACAAAATGTCAAAAGTAAATGGAAATATGAATTTCTTTGTTTGAGCTTCTGAAATTATCATTATGATACATTATTCCATTCGAACTAACATCCTCATCTCCATTGTTAGAGCCACAAAAATTCGGCTCTTGTACCTCGTACCATTATTCAGCTGTCAATAATATTATTGCTATTTTATTTTGTGAGGTCGTATTGACCAGAACGAATTAATACAGCCACTCTTCACTAACGACTGGATTACGTTCCAACGACCTAGGGTCTAATCTTATAGAATGGCGCTACACAATCACAAACAAACAAACATTGTCAAACTACAAAAAACACATCAGGTTAAAACCTCCAGTAGCAACAACAATTAAAAAGAATGGGGCAGAAGGGAAAATAAGGGCGTTATCAAAATGCTAACTTTAAACACTAAACAAAAAGTCTAGAAGGAAACTCCTATCAATATTAGAAACGGTGATAATAAAATTTGAGAAGTCCGAAAATTGATTTTAGAGAAAGATTTTATATATTACAACAGTCAGTAATGCTAACTTTTCGGTCAATGAAACTCGAATGTTTTCTGTATTAAAGAGGCTAATCATGCCATTACCACTGACGGCTCTCAAAGTATGGAAGATTGCAATTACTCCGTAGCATGAAAAATGCCCTATGACGTCTTAAAGGATAGTTACTCGATTCTGTTCCAAATGAGTAAACTTATGTATAGTTTATGTTTCCATAGATTCTGTTCCAAATGAGTAAACTTATGTTGTTCCTATGTATATTAAGTGCCCGCGTGGCTAAAAAATTCGCGTTCAAAATCTTATTTTCGTATTGGACTCGAGTATCCGATACTTGGGCCAGTAGGGGGTATATTTTACTCTTGAGACAAGTCATTTAGATATTTACGAACTCGAGGATAGAAAGAACGTGCTGTTGTGGTCCATCAAATATAAAAGATATGCTTACTTTGCAAAACCAGCATTTGAAATCCTGACACTCAGCAGGACTCGAACATCAGAAATAGGTGCAACGACCTTGGAAGCCAAAGGGTAGTGATATCTCGAAATATTAATTTTGGTCCGTCATGAGACCGCATGGTGATAATGTCGGGTTAATATTTATCTTTTTCGGTCGTATTTCATACTTACAATATAACCATAATGATTGGGCACCTCGAGGTGGCGTAATGGTTAGCAAGCTTATCTCTCTTGAATAATTACAACTTAGGAGTGAGTTCGATCCTCACTGGGTGCCCCATACTTTTGGCCTTGTTCCATATCTAAGCTGCGCTTGGAAAGTAACTATAAGCGTAATGATAGTCATGTGAACTACGCTGTCATTTCTTCCAGAGATTTACGAATGATGTAGAGTCGTTGGAATTCAAGCAGTTCCAGAGGTTCGGACATTCTGGTAGTCTTCTGTTTCATTCATGGCATATTATATATAATTATATATAATAGACCTGTTCTAAATGACAAATTCAGGGGAAAAATTACTTTATTTTATTGATAGCTAACATCAACAAAAGTCGGTTATTAAAAAAAATCCCCCAAAACCATATTGGAAATAAATATTGAAATATAATAAAATATTACTAGAAATTATAGTAGGAATATTAAACTTGATTTTGAAAGCTGAATATATAAATTAGTTAAGTGCATCAAGTAATACCAGCGAAGTCGGGCAGGATATAAACGACATGCTGGTAGATAGGATAAAAAATAACTCCTTTCTTCGCCTTGAACGTATCTGAACACCCAAGAGTTAATTCGAAAGTTTTTTTTACGGAAATATCGCTTCATGACAATTACCAGCGACTCCTTAATCAAAAGCCAGAAATTCCGAATTGCTTCAAAACTGAGGGCATCCCATATTTTAATATGACAACAATAGGGCCGCAAACTTAGTTCAAGAAACCAACAGCACATCCGTAGAATGTTATGCAAATTGCAAAAGGCATTTTAAAACAAAAGACACGCCAGTAAAATATTTTCCTGAGTAAAGAATTTACCCCCACCCACAAAAAACAGTAAAAAAAAAACAAAAAAAAAAACAGCAAAAAACTCCAGTCCCCCCCCAAAAAACCGACTCCTATGTGTTTTTAGAACAATTTTAGGAAAATGCTGTATATGAATTCTGTAAGAGCAGATTGGCGATATGTCGGAATTTATTGAACTTTCGTTAATTTAGTGAATGTGATGTAAAGGTCAGATAAAAAGGAATCGATCTTTTCGAAAAACTATTAAGTTATTGATCAGTTGATCGATTGTTGGCTAGTCACCTGGTGGTGAGGTTGTACGTATCTATTTTTGTAAATAACATCTATTAAACGTTGATTGCACAATGTGATAAAAAAGAAAAGACAATTTTAATGAACATCAGCGAACAAAAGTCTTGTGATTGTGCACCAACTATCTCCAACTGAAAGATGTACTTAAACACAATTTATCATTTAGCTTATAACAATATGCGTTGCTTAATGCTTTGAAGACTAAAAACAAAGGGTTATTTATTTGGTAAAAACAAAGACAAGATTACTTTATATAATTATTTATCAGTCATGCCACCTGATTCAACTTCTTCATAATGTGATTTGACACCAAAATAGCGGGAGGAATTACTCGATGTCAATAAGGGAACATGTGTTGCGTGCCAATAACAAAGAAAAATGAAGCTGATAAATCATTGTTTTTCATTTCTTCTTGTATGCTAGATTTTTAAAAATATTTTAACTTAATGATTTGAAAACAGATTTCTTTCTTGCATGTCGCGATAGTTATCTTAAATTACTCATGCAGAAAAAGTAATCAATGTAATTGCAAAATTACTTAAATATTGCTAAAACTATTTTGATATCAGATGCAAACTAAAACTAGTTAAGTCAGAAGATAGTTAGGGTTATTTAAAGTGTTACATCTTTTATTTTTATGATAAAAAGCTTGACGATGTTAGAAAATTGTCTGTAGATTATGTATATGATGGTTGGCTTCTTTATATCGAGCATGGTCATAACACAACACTCCGCAAAGATTAAATTTAAATCCCACAAAACATCGTGGATGAAATTTTTAAAGTGAAGAAAAACGGTGCACGGGGTCAATCTCACTCTGCGCAACACAGGGGCAATGATCAGAAAAGAAGGGTACATCACCATTGTTTGCTAATGTGTCGCTGAGGTGGAGGCGACATCAGAGTTTTCCTTCTCCTAGGACGATGTTCTAACAATGAATAAGGGGTCTCTCTCTCTCTCTCTCTCCCCCAAATGTTCTTACTTGTGACGTTGGACTATCGTTGAGTGACATTCATCCACCAGGTTCACTATTTGCTCATAGTTGGGACACTAGCAGGTGCTACCACCCGGTCCAGAGTGAACCTGGGGACAACATTATTAAAGTTCTACGCTTCTCAAAACCTTCAATCTCTCGATCAGGAGCCTTGCTATCGGATGAAGACTATTACAATACCCAAGACAGATAGATATTTCTGAAGAATTAATAAATCTAATCTGACATTTTTTTATAACCTCAAAGTTATTAAAATGGATACTGGTATATGAAACAGATGCCACATTTATTAGTGTATTACGTCTATCGGCCAGTTTATTCGAAAAATCTTATGCTTCACGACAGGGATCGAAACATGAAAAATTGTGCTATCCTTAAAAGGAAAAATAGAGTCTCGCTGAACTGCGACGCTCTATGTAGCCGGATCAAACGATAGTTTCTGCAACAAAAGATAAACACCGGTTCGATCCCTGGTGGGGCACATTTCTTTATTAAGTTTAACGTAATACCCACTGTTTAAAATAAAAAATATGGCGTCTATTTCAAATACGGGCATCCACTATAACATTTAAAAAAATAATTTCACCCCCAAGCAAGGCAATGATACCACTAAGCCGAAAGAGATTACTAAGTACGGAACAATATAAGAAAAAGAAAAAACATTAAGGAGAGAGAAAAATAAATGAACAGGAATGAAGAAAAAAGAACGATTTACATTGCAATAAATTTTTGAGGATCAAAGCTGACTAGAAAGCAAAAGATCAGAAGTGAGTTCCACAGGCGAGAAGTGAAATAGAAGGAACTGTTAGCATAGAACTTGCATCTATTCATTTCTACTGTAAATTGTAGCTTCCAATCTAGTACTGCGCTTAGGTTCGTAAAGTAGAGATATCAAAGAAGAAAGCCCATCAGAACAGTTACTATGAAAGTATTGAAAGAAAAGGCACAGGGAAGCTACATCAACGGTGATATAGTAACTGAAACTGAAAGGCAATGTATGGATAAGTCACAGATTATTCTTTGGATTTTTATCAAGAATCTGTAAATGCATACTAGAAGCAACGGGCCATAAGTGGCAACAAACATTCAATACATGAACTTATAAATGTCTAAGATAGACTCTAGTGAGAAAAAGTGTCAAAAGAGTGTATCTTCATTCCTATCAGGAGACCAATTAATTAATTGAATATAATATTTTTACTTCATGTCAGCGTAAAATGTTAAACCGCGAAAGCGCAATGGGCTATTCTCCTGGAGGCGAGCACCAGACATGTTGATGAAAGGCAAAAAAGCTTCTCGCAGACGATCACGTGATAGCAGTTTCGTTTTGGGGTCGTTTAAATTAACAAGCCATTTCTTTCCCCAGTTAACGACGACACATTGTCACTTTTTAAATCAGCTGCTAATTTGATAATAAAGTGTGAATATATATATATATATATGTGTGTGTGTGTGTGTGTGTGCAAATATATTGATAAAATAGGAAAAAAAAACGTTAGATTGATGATCCGAACTTGTTTAATATTTTTATTTTTATAAAACAGTGCTCGATACCCAAATAGAGCCTAGATTATAATTATTAATTTTTAAAAAATTTGATTCCATCGCTACACAGGAATTAGCGATGGAATCATATTTTAAAAAAAAATTATATATATATATATATATCCAAATGAGAGAAAGAACAGATGGAGTAAAATTCTACTGTTCGTAGCATTTACTTTAAGAAGTGCTCAATAAAAAAACAGAGCAATATATTATAAGAGAGTATAATAAAAACATGATGAAATCTCTACACAAAAGTAAATAAATTCATGTTTCAATACTTTGATAGTACTTCTTCAATAAGTTCCTTACCATCGCCTTAAGAAGTACAATCAAAATATTGAAGCATGAAAGCTTTTGCGTAGCGATTTCAACATGTTTTTATTATAATCTCTTATAATACACACACACACACACACACACACATATATATATATATATATATATATATCTACGTGTGTGTGTAGTATACAGAAATGTACACTTTACCTATAGCAACAATACTCGGAAATGAAAATTTATAAAAATCTTTCAAAATAAAACCATATATATATATATATATATATATATATATATATATATATATATATATATATATCCTGGGTAGTTTAGTCTCGATTTCATTTGTGATAGAGGCTGCTAATATGCCACGTATAAAAACTTTTTCATAATCAGTGTGGTTGAAATTGTGGTTCTAAATCACTACCTTAACCAAGAACCTCAATTTCAACCACACTGATTATGAAAAAGTTTTCATACGTGGCATATTAGCAGCCTCTATCACAAATGAAATCGAGACTAAACTACCCAGGATATATATATATATATATATATATAGGTTGCGCGTTAAATGATGGTTCAGTTGAAATGCAATTTTATTTTTAAATTATAGTTTTGAAGCTTAGACTTGAAGGGAATGACTACTAATTCTATTGTAATATGTTTATTCGAGAAATAATTTTCTTTACACTCAGACTGCCAGTGATTGAGGGAGATAATGTTTTAGTGATAGGAGTCTTACTAATTAACCCATAGATTGGGGATGAAAGGTGGATTCATACCCTTCCCAAATGCATTTCCGCGTAAGTGAATAAAACGTGCCCAGCGAGAATTGGAATCCAGCTCTCCGATTAATAATTCCGAGCCTTTATCCATTACACCACCCGCACATCTAAATTGACATCACCAGGTATTCCCCAATTTGCCAGAGTCTCAGTAGATAAAATTTAAAATATTGGTTAAATCTATGTATAGTAAAAAATATATGCAGATCAATATAAAGTCTAATATTTTCTAAGTCTGATCGTAACTTTTAAATTATATAAATATAAAAGCAATTTCTTGATTATTCTATCGAATCTTACAATATATACAACGTAATAGAACTTCAATACGAAATTATTATTTACAGACTTCAAATTTTCACCCGGTTACATATACTCACTTTCACTGGAGACCATGTGACAAGTCTATTAAATAGACCAACGCTGATCAATATTTCAGTTAATTTCCTGATGCCATTCTTCGACTCTCCTACAGATTTATAATTCCTCGAAAACTTCATGCAAGCACTCGGTTACTCTTTCAAAAACACCAGAAATGTGACACATTTTTGGCAGTATATTAAGTTCTTTTACAATGTCCATATATTTTCGCGGTGTTTCATTTTCTTTTAATTACAATGTGATCTGTCAGAACTGCGATATCTGACAGATTATCTTTTTTTATGATCGATAGTTCTGTCGACGCAAGTGTGTTGGGGACTGCGGCTAATATTACCAATATTAAAACAAATAAAAGGTTTCATTTGAATAATCTAATTAGGAATGAATGCTGGACAGGAGAGTCATTAGTTAGATAACAGCTAACCAATCACCAAATAAATGACCATCAAAGACGCCTTAATAATTTTAAAACACTGCGGCAATCGTTTCAATATGTATATGTGTATTAAAAACTGATTCTTTTGCGGTTTGTCAAGTGATTACGCGCATGCGCAAACTGTGTTCGTTTCAAGGTCATGGACTTGGGAACAGAATTGACAAATGACAGCCATGTTTTGACAAGGCGCAGTTAAATTAAACCTGATTTTGTGAATGGATTCATTTATTTTTTCATTAAGCAGCGTCCCTTGTACTCTATTAACAAAAGGGATGTTCCATATCAAACTTTCCCAGTCATAAAACAGCCAGGAAGGGCCACCTTGACTTGCTGCTCCATATTTCTGGCCTTGTGCCACATCTAAGCTACGCTTAGAAAATCACCATGAAATAGAGCGAAACAAGTCGTACGTGTAAGGAAATTTCTCAAAATATTTTCTTATATGCGTGTTTTTTATTTTTGTTTTTAACAGTAATTATCTTCCGGCTTGGGGTTTTCCAGAGTTTTTAATAAAGAAAATGTACGGACCCATGTCTCTACGATGAAAGGGAAACCGCCGTAAAGCCTGGCGTGTTTTTAGAAAACCTTTAATGGCTAAACCAGGCTCAGTTATCCTTTTTCAAGAATTTTATATCTCTCATTAAAAATAAATCTCTGTAAAGAAATAATAAAAAAGAAAATTAAAATCGTAGAAATATTTTCAGATTAAAGTTGTGACTAGAATAAAATCGCTGATCAGGAAGATGAAGGTCATGCTCATAGTTACAGGAGTACTTGGAACAGTCTTACAGATCAATGAAAAAAGGCTGAAAATTTTAGAAATCCGAGTAAGAACTGGAGGTAAACTTAATTTTGCTTACTTTTCTTCTTGCACTTTAATACCATATTTTAAATATGTCCATTTTTCACGTCAGAACGAAATTCTGGATGGCCAACAAAATCATTGAGCCCGAACTTAAATTCATTCAGAAGAAATTTATTGAGAATGGCTATCATGACCTACTGCTAAAGCTAACAAAGACTATACTGGTAGGTCTCGGAATAAAAATGGAAAAAATAATAATAAAAAAAGCAGAAAGAAAAAATACCAGCACCACACACAAGAAATTTAGAAATTGTAGTAGAAAGTGCATTCGTGGTGATTTCCAGAAAATCCCAAGTGACCTCCGAACCCAAGAGAAGCAATGATAACAATTAAAATAGGACACAGAAAATCATTAAAAAAAGATGAAATATTTCGAATAAAAAAAAGAAATGGTACACTGAAGTTCCTTAGTGTTGTTAACCTCTTACTGTACCGAATATATATTATCATGAATATATCTATATGCATTTAATGTTTTTCATTGACATGAAGGGTAGTGGTTATATTGAATCATTTGCTAGATCTGCTGCTCAGAAAGTTGGTTTCGTCCTGGGTATGACGATAAACTACAAAATGTGCAAATAGTTAACCGCCTAAACTGTGGTCAAAACACTATGAAAATAGGTTTTAATACCAGAAATACTTTGTAAAATACTTATTACCAGTAATACATTTTTGAAAAAAAAAACTATTACCAGCAATAAATTTTTGAAAAAAATATTACCAACAATACATTATTTAAGGAAAAATATTACCAGCAATACATTATTTAAGGAAAAATATTACCAGCAATACATTTTTGACAAAACAAAATATTTTACCAGCAATAAAAATTTTGTCGGCATTAAATAACCCATTGAGGTTGATATTCCGTAAAACAAAATAAACCAAACCAATCTACACCAAAGAATACATATTCTATTTATACGAATCTATCCTAAAAATGTCGGCATTAAATAACCCATTGAGGTTGATATGCCGTAAAACAAACCAAACCAAACCAAAAAGTTGGTTCAATGTGTCGTTCCAAGCAATCTTTCCCGACAGAATCGATCTTATAAATCGGCCATTCGTTCGAACATTGGATATTGCTATTATATCTGGTTTCGTGCTCCTGCTATATATCTCGCGATTCTCGACAAAATACAAAGAAGGGTCTGCAATGTTACCGGTCCTGACCTGGCATCTCGATTTCAGTCATTTTCCCACCGCCGTGACGTAGATTCCCTCTGTCTTTTCTATAAACGTTTTCTTAGTAATCGTTTTGATGAACTCTCTTCCTTCGTACCTCGTCTGCATGAATATAAGCGTAATACTGCTTTTAGGTTTCATTGCTTTTCTGTTGAAATAGCTAGATGTCTGTCCTGGATAAGACGATAAATTACATCCAACAGCAAGCCTCTGACCAGGGGTTTTTGAAGAGCGTGGGAACACCTCTTAAATGCTGATGTTTGGGGGTTAATTATTCACCCGTAGCTAGAACCCTAACAGGTGCTACCACCCCGGGTCATGGTGGGCCTGGGAACATCACCAATTAAGAGGTGGTTCCACGCTCCTCAAAACCTCCTGATCAGAGACCTTGTTGTGGGATGTAGTTTATCGTCTTACCCAGGCCGGGTCTTGCTTGGGATGAAATGATTTAAAAAATACTACCATGTTTGATATTATTCACGATATTAGGTATTCGCTAGGCGAGGAGAGTGTATTTCAACATTTAAACATATATTATCATAATTACACTGCTAAGGTAAGGAAGATTGTATGAAGAAACATGCATATTTATACGGAGTTATTTGGTCAAAATAAATGTTTACATCTGTTACTGGATGCTAGTGTGTTTCGGTAGAAACATATCTCCTGGAATATTTATCCTGCAACAATTATAGCGGACTCAATGTGAGTCCAAGTAAAAAATGAGTGACACAAAATAACAAAACAAATGACAACTAATTGCATGTATTGACAAAAAGGAATTACATGAATATACAATTACGATAAAAGAAGAAAACATTTAAACTAGTTAGAAAGAAAGATATTTAACCTCACTATAAAGGGAATGTGCGATTTCGTGTGAATTAAATTTGTGTACGTGATATGTCCGTGTGTATATGTGAGTGTGCGAGAAATAAACGTGTGTGATAGAT
This sequence comes from Acanthosepion esculentum, assembly GCA_964036315.1. Lineage (NCBI taxonomy): Eukaryota > Metazoa > Mollusca > Cephalopoda > Sepiida > Sepiidae > Acanthosepion > Acanthosepion esculentum. The sequence goes on from OZ038481.1 coordinate 121,397,644, forward strand.
ACCTGTTTAAGTTGAGAAAGTTTAACAGTCAACAAGAAGGAAAAGAAGAAAGAAGGAAAAGAAAAGAAAAAAGAAAGAAGAAAAAGAAAGAAAGAAGAAAAAGAAAGAAAGAAGAAAAAGAAAGAAAGAAGAAAAAGAAAGAAAGAAGAAAAAGAAAGAAAGAAGAAAAAGAAAGAAAGAAGAAAAAGAAAGAAAGAAGAAAAAGAAAGAAAGAAGAAAAAGAAAGAAAGAAGAAAAAGAAAGAAAGAAGAAAAAGAAAGAAAGAAGAAAAAGAAAGAAAGAAGAAAAAGAAAGAAAGAAGAAAAAGAAAGAAAGAAGAAAAAGAAAGAAAGAAGAGAAAAAAGAAAGAAGAGAAAAAAGAAAGAAGAGAAAAAAGAAAGAAGAGAAAAAAGAAAGAAGAGAAAAAAGAAAGAAGAGAAAAAAGAAAGAAGAGAAAAAAGAAAGAAGAGAAAAAAGAAAGAAGAGAAAAAAGAAAGAAAAGAAAAAAGAAAGAAAAGAAAAAAGAAAGAAAAGAAAAAAGAAAGAAAAGAAAAAAGAAAGAAAAGAAAAAAGAAAGAAAAGAAAAAAGAAAGAAAAGAAAAAAGAAAGAAAAGAAAAAAGAAAGAAAAGAAAAAAGAAAGAAAAGAAAAAAAGAAAGAAAAGAAAAAAAGAAAGAAAAGAAAAAAAGAAAGAAAAGAAAAAAGAAAGAAAAGAAAAAAGAAAGAAAAGAAAAAAAGAAAGAAAAGAAAAAAAGAAAGAAAAGAAAAAAGAAAGAAAAGAAAAAAAGAAAGAAAAGAAAAAAGAAAGAAAAGAAAGAAAAGAAAAAAAAGAAAAAAAAGAAAAGAAAAAAGAAAAAAAGAAAAAAAAGAAAAAAGAAAAAAAAAGAAAAAAAAGAAGAAAAAAAAAAGAAAAAAAAAGAAAAAAAAAAGAAGAAAAAAAAACGCACATTAGCTAACCGACCGCGTTCTAACTGTACGTAAGATTACACCTGAAAGTCTGTGGTGGAAAAAAAAAGAGAAAAGAGGCTTGGAAGAGAAATGCACACCGTTTTATAGGCTTAAGGAGCGGCTGCTAGCGACGGTCTTTTAGCAAAATTAAGTGGGGTAACCCACACATGTTCAAATCAGAAGAGAATATGGAATCCTGATTGTTCCTCCGTTAATAAATTTGTCAGCACGTGCGTTATACCCTGTTATTGCCGCAGATAAATAATGAACCATTCCGTTTTGATTGTGAGGAAAGACAAAAAAAAAAAAAAAAAAGGAAGCTATATCATAAATACTGTTAGGGTTCTGCTCGTTTCCAGAAATACGTGATAGATGATCTGCTTGATGAGCAAAAGGGATCGGTGAAATATTAGATTTTGGATGCTAATTTTCAAGCCCAACAGGTCATTTAAAAAAATCTATTCATCCCAAGCAAGAAGATAATGCCACTAAGACACGAGGGGCTACAGGCAGTCAAAGAGAATGGGAAGATTTTAGAAGGAAGAAACAATATATAAACCTCTACTCCTGTTCAAAATATACAAGAGGAGGGGTTATTCGGACGATAGGCGAGCCTATCTACTGCTATTAAGTATTCATAATACTGAGGTATTCCTGTCATTCCAAATCTAAATTCTTTCTTACTATATGGTAAAAATGGCTTCTAGGGAATGAACCATTTAGGTATTGAAGAAGACTTTCCCCATATCAGACCCTATAGAATGGCGTTACAAAATCACAAATCCCTTTACCAAATAACAAAAAAAGACCCCAAAACAATACATTACTTGAAGAAGCAATGGGTTACTGGAAGTGAAAAAGAAAGAACAGTCTTTAGAAGGAACAAGAAACCCAATTCTAAACAAGAAACAAGGGATAAACCTCTATTCCTATTGAAAAAGGACCGAAGAGGCTTGTTAACCGGACAATAGGTTGATACAACTACTCCTATTATTTATATATTGAAGAATGGCGGAGCATAATCTTCCCGCCCACATATTTAAATTCCAGCAACTAAATTAAGGTAAGACATGCTTTCTTGTTTCCCGTGCAAATTCCTTCTGTATTCGGTGGCAGTGAGCGTTGTTTAATCCCTGTGAGAAGCCAGATTTTTAATGCTATTATAGATTAGATATATTTATCTTGCATATAACGTACGTATTTTTATTATACGAAGCGTAACGACAAGGAAAAAGACTAACCCTTGTCAGCAAAAATACCGGCTCAAGATACCGGGTAAGAATTAGAGATTTCAACATCAAGCAAGTACTGAAATAATAACTGAGACTTATTTTACGAAATGATAGAAGATAAGACGCAAAAATCCAGAGATACATTCGAAGAACAAAAATACGCCTTCCAAAAACTGAACAAAGTATGAAGAAACAGGAAAAGTTCGTTAGTACCAAAGAAAGAGCACTATGTAAAATCTATTCTTCTATATGGTAGGGAACGTTGGATAATTTCTTCACAAATGAAGAGGAGACTTCAGGTAACAGAGTTGTAGTTCTACAGAAGGATAGTGAGAATAACACAGATGAAGCATGTGATCAACGAGGATATTTTAAAGAAAATGGGAACAAAAAGAATACTTTTATTTTGAATCGGAAGGAGATAGTTGAAATTACTGGGAGAAACAATGAAGAAAGTGGGCTTGGGAAATTTGACGCTCACAGGACGCATTTAAGTTAAGAGGACCAAAAGGTAACAGAAAGTAAGCTAATTAACAATCTTATGTAAATGGATGGCAAAACAAGAACTGGTAGTGATAGTAAGGGCACAAATATTGCTTAGAGCTACCAGAGATTGGTATTTGTGGTGAACCATTATCAACCTCGCCCCGAAGAGATGTAATACATAAAAGAAGGTGGCGCAAAGATAAAATGACAACCAAGAATCACAACGTTTGCGTCTATAGAGGCCGACTTCTCCTGCGTATCTAAAAAGCGATCAGTTACGATCTAAGAAATAATGTATCTCCAGCAAACAACGACTCGGCCCAAACCTTGAATTACGTTTTAGACTGAGTGCTTCCTATATTCCGAAACAATAGCTACATGAACTCCAAAGATACAATAGCACACATTTTCGTAGAGCCTGATACGTATATCACAATAATGCCCATTTTTTAAAATCTCATAAAAACGAAAAACAAAACAAAACAAAACATGGCCGCCTGTATGCGATCCCCGAAAAGAGAAAAAATACCGTAAATGAATTCTGTAAAAAGCAGATTGGCGATATGTCGGAATTTATTGAACTTTCGTTAATTTAGCGATTGTCACGTAAAGGTCAGCTTAAAAAGGAATCAATCTTTTCGCGTATTCATAAAAAAAAAAGTTATTAAGTTATCGATCAGTTGATCGATTTTATACCAGACACCTGATGGTAAGGGCCACAATTACTGTTAAAAATCAGTAATAAATCGTAGACACGTGGTGGTAAGGTTGTATATACATATTTAAAAAAAAATATTATCCATCATTATTACTTAAATGTGGATTCCATAATTTGATAATAAAGAAAAAAACTTATGAAGGACACTCTCTAGCGAACCAGTCATGATTATTAATTATATTCAGTTTTAAATGGACTTAAACACGGTTTATCAGTCGGTTTATCATTTTGTTAATGGTTTGAACATTAAGAACTTTATCTACATCTTCGGAAACATAAAGAACGATAAGACGTTATATATTTATCACTCAGGTAAGCTGATCTTCCCTTCATAGAATTAGGATATTTCATCAGATTAGCAGTAAGCTAATATAAATTGTGTTATAATAATAATAATAAAAAAAAATGTTCGTTGAGTGTAATTTATCATTGATCTCATCTCAGATGAAGTAGAGTTCAGTAATTATTCATATGCTGAGAGAGAAAGGAGAATAATAAAAAAAAAATTCTATCTGAGAATTTACCTGAAAAAAAAAAAAAAGAAAAAGGTTATCTCTCTGTATACTGCCAGGGAAACAACTGTTAATGGAAGATTGTCTTGAATCTATTTACGAATCACGTGAGATCGATCTGCAATGATTATACTAGCATTTATCTTAAAATATATCTACAAGTATTTGTGATGTAAGGACCTTGATACATAAATTAAGATTTTATATTGAGAAATTCATTTCAGAGAAATTTTCAAGTAGAGCTATTTACAAAAGGTGCGTTTTTTTGTATGTGATGAACAAAGTCTAGTACCCTACACACATATATACATGCATTTGGCTCTTTCCCTTCTCCACATCCTTTCATTTCTCATTCCTATCTGCTCTCGCTCCGGATCTTTTTTGGCCCCCTTGCCTTGATCGACCCACTGTCTCTCTCTTTCTCCACATCCCCTCCCTTGCCACTCCTATCTGCTCTTCCTCCAACCCCCTCTTTAACCCCTTGCGTGATAGTGGCCTCTGGCCTTGCTTGGGGTGATATGATTAAAAAAAAAAAAAAAAAAAAAAAAAAATTATATATATATATATATATATATATAAAGTAAAATTGAATTGAGTTCTATGAGCCGCTGGCGTATTTCGTAAAGAGAAAAACGTTAAAATTCCTTTCCTTCCCTGCGACGATGGTCTAGAGGTAAGAGATCTGACTGATATCAAATCAGGTAGGTTTCGATCCCGGCTTTAAGCAATCGGACATCTAGCCACCCTTTGGAATTGTGATACAGCGAAACAATCTGTGGATTATATATATATATATATATATATATATATATATATATATATATATATAACGACACACTAACTCGTGAGCGAGTAAGAAAAATCATACTGTTTACATTGATAAACAGATATAAACTTGAAAAAGAGGAGCATATCGACAAAAAACAAACAAACCAAAAGACAAAACTTAATTCACTCCAAACAAACACCAATGACGCTTCAGCACCCCGCCCCACCTCTTTCCTGGAACTGGGAACGAAACAGAAACGGAAATTTGTTTTCTTGGTTTCAATCTATGATAAATGCAATTAAGATGAGTGTATCGTTTTACCTAAAATTTTCACTGCTATTAAGTTTCAAAATAAATATTAAAACTTAAATATATGTCTATATTTCTGAGATGAGTTATTTTGTACATTATTTACATTATTCGGACTATTGTCCTCATCTTTGTCGCCATATTTGTTACAAGGTTTCGGTCGTTGTACACTCCGGCCTTCTTCAGGTGGTTGGAATATCGAACTGAACCCTTTATTTCGCTCATTGGGGTAGACTGTTCTAGTTCCACTTGCCATGTTTAATGGATGTCAGTTATCAGTTATCTCCTGTTAATTTTCCCTCTGAAAGTTCTCCACTGCCTTAACCGGGTATTGAACTCACACTCTTTGGGTCCTGTCACTGGATCTAACCAACGCCTTTATCCACTGTGCTATGCGTCCTTGATGTATGAATTTCTGGGTATTATAAACCTAATGTCTTCATTAACATTTTTACTAGTGCTCATATTGCAATTTTTGCTGTTACCCAAAGAGTGTGAGTTCAATACCCGGTTAACGCAGTGAAGAACTTTCAGAGGGAAAAATTAAGAGGAGATAACTGAAAAAAAAAATATGAAAATAAATATGATATAAAAAATTATCAATCTATCTTTCTGAGATCAGGTATTGTAATTATCTACAGAGTTCGGATTGTTGTCCTCTTCGTTGCCATATTCCCGACGTTTTGGCCGTTGTACGCCCTGGCCTTCTTCAGGTGATTGGAATTTCAAACTTAACCCATTCGTGTGGAGGGAAAATGGAGATCATATGAAAGGGCCCATTTTGATATTCCAAATCACCTGAAGAAGGCCGGAGCGTACAACGACCGAAACGTCGTGAATATGGCAACGGAGATGAGGGCAACAATCCGAATAAAGTAAATAATTTAAATAAAATGATCAATCTTCAAAAATCCGATTTCCCCCACAACAGTTTTTTTAGCATATGACTCAGCCCACCTTCCAATATCTCATTTACTCCCCTCCAATATCTGCTCCTCCCACCCCGCTTCAATCACCCGATTTATTTCCGACCGTGTTTTTGGCGCTGTGCTTGTAAAGTAGTCTTTTATTGATGTTTACTAATTTTAAGTTTTGTACAAATCCACTAACGGTGGGCGCCCATTGAGAAGTCAAGTCAATGTAGAAATTATACGATTTTAATTGGGGTAGATTTTTCTGGGTGCAAACTACACGAGTTGGGGGTATTCGTGAAACTAGAATTCGCGATAACTGCGGTAGGACGAGTTTACTGTGGTCGGATCGGCGGTCTCGTTGGCTGGACACATACCGAAGATCGAACTCGTTAATTAACACTAGCGAATCGGCCTGTGAAACAAGCTTCCTAATCATTACTGTGACAACAACGAAGTTATCTATTCAGAAAGAAGATAATATAAATAAGTATTGATTTATTTACCTTGTTTAATGACACACAATAAACCAACGGCGATGATTTTGAGTGGTAATTATTTGCGGAAATCTCTTTGAAGTTTTGGAAATGCATTTTTCTTATTTAGTTTCTAGTTTGCCCCTCGTTATTTATTGCCTTCTTTGACATGGACATTCTTGTGAGGTCTGCTTTTCCAGTGTCAGGTATCCGTTTTTGTTTTTCTCTCTCCTGTTCATTCTTTATCCAGATGATAAATTTTAAAGTTCAGATATGTAGGTTAAAGTCCTGATATATAATTTTTCTGAAATAAAACTAACTTTGTGAACGACTGGCCGTTTTTTATTTAACTGTCACAAGCAAGCAATTTTGTGTGTGTTTACGTATGTTATGTGTGGGTGAGTGAGCGAAACAATTTGAGCTGTGTTTGTTTCTAAGTTCTTCTTGTATGTATTAACTAAATTTATTTGTTTCCTTTTCCCACCACTTGTTGGTCCCGTCACAAAGTCGGCTACTAAGAACAATAATCATGAGAGAGAAAGGAGTGGAGAAATTGACAGAAAAATTAGAGAAAAAAAAATGGAAAGGAACAAAAGAAAAGAGAAAAAAAAAGAAAAGAGAAAAAAAAGAAAAGAGAAAAAAAAGAAAAGAGAAAAAAAAGAAAAGAGAAAAAAAAGAAAAGAGAAAAAAAAGAAAAGAGAAAAAAAAGAAAAGAGAAAAAAAAGAAAAGAGAAAAAAAAGAAAAGAGAAAAAAAAAGAAAAGAGAAAAAAAAGAAAAGAGAAAAAAAAAGAAAAGAGAAAAAAAAAGAAAAGGGGGGGAAAAAGAAAAGGGAAAAAAGAAAGACAAAAAAAAGAAAAAGCTTGCACGTACGGAATAAAGAGGGAAA
>OZ038481.1:121412369-121417369 GCA_964036315.1 Acanthosepion esculentum
TTCCAAAAGTACCTAGCGAGGAAATAATTTTCCTACAATGATCAATTAGAATTTTATCACATTTCACTGAGATGCGATCATTCGGTAACAAGGGAATTCCAGACATTTCAGTTCGAGCCTTAATAACGGTAGATGTTTATAAAATTTATTCTGAAACGAGTATTTTTGAAATTGTGAGGTGAACGGATGGATATATTTTCTCCGCTTATTGACCAAAAAAAAAAAAAAAAAAAAAAAAAAGAAATTGGAAAACTATGTTATTACACTCTTCCAAGTATAGTAGAGACTCTACATTAAAAATACCGCTTTTAAAATAGGCTCGAGACCTTTGGCAGGGGAAGAAGTATGCTACTATCTCAGTCATGTGGCAATCTCAGTTGTTGAGACCTTTAACATTTATTCTTATAGAGAAAACAAAGCGGTTTGAGCTATTTGTTGTGTAAAGCACAGGTTCATTTGGAGAGGTTAAGAACATTTTGAAGTGGCAGTCTTCAGTGTAGAAGAATTTGGCTCTCTGAAAAAGAAAAAAAAACAAATCTAAGCATTCGAAACGCTAATATTTTACCAAACCTCCATTACTATTGAGTACTGATTTCGATCGGCACTAAATGTCTGAAAAAACAAATCGGTATTAAATAACCTACCGACTTAGAGTCAGTGGAAATAACTGAACGATAAAAAATAAGAACAAGCTGAGATATTCCGAGACATGGACCGCAGAACAAGAACAATATACCGATAGATTAAATAAAGGGTTCAGTTCGATTTTCCCTGAAAGTTATCTGGATTGTCAGGCACTTGAAAAAGGCCGGTGGCAAAACGGTCGAAACGTTCTGATAATAAAATCTGTCTGAATGTAAATATTAATAACTTCTCCTCCCGGAGATTTAGACAGAAATTACATAATTTTACTACGACCCTGTTATGACGATAGACTACATCCGGCAGTAAGGCCACTGATTGAGAGATTCGAGATTTTTAGGAGAGTGTAACCACCTTTTAATTGCTGTTGTTCTCATGTCCATCCTGATCAGCACTGGTAGCACTTATTAGGGTCCCAGTTATAGGCAAATAGTGAACCTCCAAATTGGGGTCAAACACTATGAAAGTATAAAAATACATTTTTATAGTGAAAATACCAGCAATGTAAAAAAATGCTAGCAATAAATTTTTGAAAAATAAAATATCAGAAATATATTTTTGTAAAGAAACAAGCTGAGATATCTCTAGAATATTACTAATGCTCCCAAGAAAATTAAATTTCGGCATTAAATGAACCATAAGGAGTTGATATGACGCGAAACAAACAAACATAGCCTCACTAACAGGATAATGTTGAGCGGAACGGCTGAGGAATTGGTCGGATAAACCGAATAAGCAACAACACTATGGGTATTAATGACAATAAGATTAAATGAAAAATGGCAAATCAACACACATCTAGCAGTATCTCAAAAAGACTTGAAGAGGTTCATACGAGGGCCGGTAAGGTATGACAGCTGAATTCCTGGAATAGCTAGGTGAAAGAATTCCTCAAAAATGTCGTTTCGAATTTTGAACATATAACGTCACTCTATTTACAATAGAAGTACTTTGATTGTTACAGTAGCCGAGATTGACCTGGCAAGCAAATCTGCTCTTATATATCCATTCCCGGAATTATATCGTCAAGATTTAGGGCACCATTTTAGAAGAACTTTTTCTCATTCCAAAATCGTTTTAAAATCTACTTCATTTTCAGTTCTCTTATCAGCCGCATATTTGGAACGCGTTTTAAGGAATAGCTTTGAATAATGTAGTCACGTATTACTGAATGTCAGTAATCTTTGACCTTTCAGACAATTTTAAAGTCCAGTGAATAAGGGACCTGGCATATTTTCGAGAAGGATTTCTTAACTAGACACTCGCGAAATTTTGAGGATTTGTGTGTGCGAATGAAAGTGGGAGAGACGGGGTAAACAGAGGAGAAACAAAGAGAACAAGAAAACGAAAAAGGAAAGAGGAGGAAGGATTTGTGTGCCTAAGTGGGTGTGTGAGAGAGAAAGATGAAATAAAGAGATGTAACAAAAAAGAAGAAAAAGGAAGAAGCATTTATGTGTGTGAGTAAAAAAAAAATTATATATATATATATATATATATATATATATATATATATTGTGTATTTAGGCAGCAATTTTTCATTGATGCATGTTTCATTAAATAATATAGACAAGATTTGTCTAATTATTTTAAGTAAGTTCCTTTCCTATTGTCTAATAAGCTTAATAACATTATCATTGAAAGACGAAAGGACATCACCATATTGATAGATGTTTTAATCCTATCTAAGCTTTCGGCTTACATAAGCCATTATCAAAGATGACAATTACATTTAAATATATCAAACAATACACGGACAAAACAATAATGATAGTTTGTTTTTGTTGCATGAAAAATTTCAAAGCAACGACAAACTCGTGTATACGAGACGCGGAAGCGAAAATCGCATCGCAGCTCATGACGTCACACATGACCCCGCGTGAGTGAAAATAAGAAGTATTAAGTATGGGAAGCCGTTGGTATAAACCAATGGCTTCTTTTATCAATTATAGACATTTAAGAATATTTGTGGAGATTTCATAGTTTATTTTGTTCAGTTTAGGTTTCAGCTGTTGAATGTATATAGCTTCGAGAATTTTTAGTATTTGTTTTCATGTTTAAGTATAGTTGTGTTTTCAAAACTTGTCTATATTATTTAATGAAAAATGCATATATATATATATATATATATATACATATATATATATATATATATATATATGAACAAAGGAAATAAGGAGAGGAAGATAAGTAAGAGAGAAGAAATATGAGAAATACAGGAAAAAAGGAGAGAAATAGAATTAAGAGGGAAGAAATGATTTTATACATGTATGAGGTGTGACAATTTAATTATCTTACCTGGATACTATCGTCCGTATCACCATAAGGGGGTATTTTGAAGCTCACAACATCCGATAATAAATAGGTAAGCAAACTTTGCTTTCACAGGGCACACCAGATACTAAACTGTCAAAATTCGAGGCACCACATTTGAGGAAATCATTCTCATTCCTAAATTCCCAAGATCTATCACACTTTCTTTCACAGGATATTCAGTACTTCTGTTATGAATTGCTGACTTAATGTTTAACTCGTGCACCAAGGTTCGCATTTTATCCACATTTATATATGTTCTCTGACGTCCCACTTCTTTGTACTCCGTCACAAACAATTGGGTTAGTAAAATTACTAAAGTTTTACATAGCATTCTCGCCATAAATCATTGTAATCAACCTAACATTTCACTATGACTTTTTCCAATCTTTATACACAAAACATAGTGTTAATCTACTACTCTAGATGACTTTCACTTATTTTTCGCCAACAATATTATATGAAAACGTACAATGTCTTCTACAGCTCGGCAACAAATGACTCATCCGGCCAGCGTCTCAAGAAAATAGAAGATTGGTACATAGCCGTTCATATATTTGACGGTAAGCCTAAATGCCATACACGAGTTTATTCAATTTAATCGATTTTTATTTAACCGATATTCGTAAATGGACAATCAAGATGATTACAAGTATTTTATGAGACTAAGTTGTTTGTGTGAACTTCACATTAGTTGCATTTTCTTTTTCTAAAATTCAATTACTGAGACAGAACAAAAATAACACCGAGTGAGAAATTTAGTTTTCCTGAGAAAACTGACATTTACATTCAAATGTAGTCATTTTACGGAGATTGAAGCAAATTAATATATACTGGAGTCTGTCTTTTTATCCTATTGAACTTGAAGAGATATATTAATATCCATGATACGAGACGTTTTATAATTTACATCGGTATAAAATAGCTAATTTTCAAAATCAATGTGCGAGACGCACACAACTTGAAATAATTTATTTTCAATGTGTTTTATTGTAAAAATGTAAAAGTGAAATTTAAAAATGAAACAAAGTATATTTTTGACCCATCATTATATATATATATATATATATATATATATTATACATATATATATCTATATTATTTCATATAAAGTGTATTATATATATATCACAAATGTATTATATATATATATATATATCACAAATGTATTATATATATATATATATATATCACAAATGTATTATATATATATATATATATATATATATATATATATATATATATCACAAATGTATTATATATATATATATATATATCACAAATGTATTATATATATATATATATATATCACAAATGTATTATATATATATATATATATATATATCACAAATGTATTATATATATATATATATCACAAATGTATTATATATATATATATATATCACAAATGTATTATATATATATATATATATCACAAATGTATTATATATATATATCACAAATGTATTATATATATATATATATATCACAAATGTATTATATATATATATATATCACAAATGTATTATATATATATATATATCACAAATGTATTATATATATATATATATATCACAAATGTATTATATATATATATATCACAAATGTATTATATATATATATATCACAAATGTATTATATATATATATATATCACAAATGTATTATATATATATATATATCACAAATGTATTATATATATATATATATCACAAATGTATTATATATATATATATATATATATATATCACAAATGTATTATATATATATATATATATATATCACAAATGTATTATATATATATATATATATCACAAATGTATTATATATATATATATCACAAATGTATTATATATATATATATCACAAATGTATTATATATATCACAAATGTATTATATATATCACAAATGTATTATATATATATATATATATATCACAAATGTATTATATATATATATATATATATATATCACAAATGTATTATATATATATATATATATATATATCACAAATGTATTATATATATATATATATATATATATCACAA
>OZ038481.1:121419869-121479869 GCA_964036315.1 Acanthosepion esculentum
ATAGAACCGAAACCTTTTCAGCTCGCAGTCATACTTCAGTCCGGAGTAAGATATCCATACACCAGCTACTTATGTTTTCAGCGATTCAAGATGGCGCTTGTTTACTTGACCGGTGTTGTGCATAAAACCGATCCATAGTAAAAAGGTCGTTGTAAAAAATGTTCGGGCCTTCACGGAGTTCTTGTCACTGTTTACATGAAGCAGAACGGAGTTATTTGTTTTTTTTTTATTCTCTTCTCTCTTTCTGAAAGCTGTCAGTTCCTTCTTGGCTTGAAGAAAAGCGTGTATTCACAAATCGGAATGCATTCGCAAAGAAATTATAGCAAAGATCACAACCGTATCTACTCAGAAAGTACATGTCTAAGACATTTGGAAAACATATCATTTGACTTCTTTCGCTGAGCGCTTGGACTTACTTTAATTATATGGTTATAGCAATCAGATTTTAACTAATTTCAAATGTTTATTCTTGTTCATCTATTTTAAGCAATACGCATCCTATATCGTTTCAGTACAAATTTAGTAAGAACAAGTGATCAACCGAAATAGCCTGCTCGTGTGATAACCACAGAGAATGCGCAGATCAAGTCACGTCCAATACATCATCATCTCAGTAAATTATATACAGTTTTTTTCAATGAGTTCAAATGCCCCTTAAGGAACTGTTCCTGATCAAACTGAACTCATAAATAATTACATCAGTCACACTACTACATGCCTATCCAGACGCCTTGCGTTACACCTATCTGACCACAGCTCTATTAGAATCCATTTAAACACATACCAAAATTGCCAGATTCCATCCGAAACATACTAGTAGAAAATACAAACATAATAACCTCATCCACATGTAAAAAAGATTAAAAATAATGGAAGCCTTAATAATAAAAAAGAAAAATCCAACACTTAATAATATTTACTACGAACACGGCCACAATTTGATAACTGTGTTCGGAAAAAGAAACATCCCTATAACACTAAAAATCTACACATAAACTACACACCAAATTAAAAAGCAAAAAAAATGAAAGAATAAAAAGATAAAATAAAATAAAATCATCCTTGATAATGGCTAAAAGTATAGCCGAAAGCGCTCGGAATTATAGAACATTTGAACAGTTTCTACATGCTGTGTCAAAAAATAAATAAAACACTTGTTCGAACACAGGAAAAATAAAAAAAGCTTAATCGTAGTACCTTGTCTGTCGTCTTTAATGAATATATATATATATATATATATATATATATATATATATATATATATATATATATATAGAGAGAGAGAGAGAGAGAGAGTGTTGTGTAATGGATAATGACTCGGAATTCTTAATCGCAGAGCCGAGTTCTAATTCCTGCTGGGTTCATTATATTCAATTACGCACAAATACCCTTGAGGAAAGGTATGGATCCACCTCCTCTCTTCCCAAGTATAGGGGTTAATTAGTAAAAAGTGTATCACTAAAAACAATTTTCTCAAAAGAACTGTATACAAATTATTTACATTTCAGTATTAAATGATCCGTTGCCGCTAAACCACCAACTAAATTTCTTCTTGGATAATCTACTGGATTTACATACGACGACATTATCGTCAATCGAGCTTTTTGCTTCTTCAGAAACTGGATTTTTTTGGTAGAGTGTTTTAGATCACTCTCATGCTGAAAGACTTTGATTCTTTCGAAACGTCTTGGTGACGAGAACAAATTTTCTTTCAACATAATACAATTAACTTCGCCATTCATGATTCCGTTTTTGAGATACAACCTATCAGCGTCAACAGAGTTAATAAAATTCTAAACCGTGACGTTTACACTACATGTTAATATCAAGCTTTTTTCCATTACACCTCAACATGACGTCAAACTTGCTGAATGCCATCAAACGCAAATATATATATATTTTTTTATCATAGCATTATTATTTTATATATGCCTTATCCCTTCAGGATTGGGTGTGATCATGGCTCTCCACAATTTCCTTGCCTTTGTAACTCTTAGCAATGTTTGATTACTATCCTTCGCGGTTTCACTGTCCCTCTTGCCTTCTCTCCTCATTATGCGTTACAGAAATGTCAATTGTCTCTCTTTTTTCATTCTAAGTCTCTTTTTCTATTTTCTCTAAAACTTCACCATTGTTCTTTCTGATCTTAAGTGTTAGTAACCCTTTGCCTAAATTATCCTTAAAATTTCCTTGTTGCTGTATTATTGTAATATAGGTGGGTCAATACTGCATAAGAGTTCAGCCTTATTTTCTGCAGGTTACACATGCCTTCAATATGTCCTGTGAGTTACAGAATCTCTTTATCATGTGCCCCATAAGTGTCAATTCTAACTATGAGCCGCCTTTTTGTTTCCATTTTCTTTAAAAAATCTAAGTTGCTCATGATTTGTCCATGGTATTCTTAACATCCCTCTGTAGAACCACATATCTGTTGCCTTAATGTTTCTTTTCATCTGTGTGGAAATTGTCCCGCATTCAATGTCATGAATGTTATTCTCCAGCGTGCAAATTAAACGGGATTATTTATTTCAGTACCGTGAGGTATTCGGGTTATCTAAACAGGTTTTGTTCAAATAATATTTGGTTATTGCATGACAAACGTCTACAGCATATATTTCTTTGACCTCGTCAGCAAATTTCGGAGTCGGTTTTCGTCAATCAATCTATTTACTGATACATCGAAGAGAACAGAAGTGTCAGCTTAAAAAATCAAATTGCTCGCTTCTCTGAATCTCAGACATTCTCATTTTTCTAAAAGAAAAAAAAGAAAACAAAAACAAACAAACAAAGAACAACAAAAAATCGTAATTTTTGGCAACAGACTTTTTCGCTTTTTGTAGCTGTTCAACTATTTTTGTAACCGTTGTTCCGTTTCGGAAATGAAATAGCACATTCCTTGAAACCGGAAGTCATAAACGAGTTAAACATCTGTACGTAAATTATGACTTTAGAACAAAAATATTTCGTTTCATATTATTAACCCCATCATGTGTTATTGATATTTGATTGGTTTGGTTTGTTTTACGGTATATCAACATTAATGGGTTATTTAATGCCGACAAGATTTTTATTGCTAGTAATATTTTTTCTTCAAAAATATATTGCTGGTAATAAATTGTTTTTTTCAAAAAAATATATTGCTGGTAATATTTTTTTTCCAAAAATATATTGCTGGTAATAATTTTTCCTACAAAAATTCGTTGCTGGTTATATTTTTTTTTATAAATATGTATTGCTGATATTAAAACCTAAGTTTACGCTTTCATAGTGTTTTGACTTAGTTTTGGGGCAAACTATTTCCCATAGCTGGGACCCTGACAGGTGCTAGCACTTCAGGTCAGGGCGGACCTGGGAACACCAGCAATTAAGAGGTGGTTCCACGCTCCTCAAAACCTTTTGATCAAAAGCCTTGCTGTCGGATGTAGATTATTATCTTACCCAGGACGCGGATGTCGTTTATCGTCTTACCCTGGACGCGGATGCAGTTTATCGTCTTACCCTGGACGCGGATGCAGTTTATCGTCTTACCCTGGACGCGGATGCAGTTTATCGTCTTACCCTGGACGCGGATGCAGTTTATCGTCTTACCCTGGACGCGGATGCAGTTTATCGTCTTACCCTGGACGCGGATGCAGTTTATCGTCTTACCCTGGACGCGGATGTCGTTTATCGTCTTACCCAGGAAGCGAATGTCGTTTATCGTCTTACCCTGGACGCGGATGTCGTTTATCGTCTTACCCTGGACGCGGATGCAGTTTATCGTCTTACCCTGGACGCGGGTGCCGTTTATCGTCTTACCCAGGACGCGGATGTCGTTTATCGTCTTACCCAGGACGCGGATGTCGTTTATCGTCTTACCCTGGACGCGGATGCAGTTTATCGTCTTACCCAGGAAGCGAATGTCGTTTATCGTCTTACCCAGGATGGTTGATATTTGAAATAGATACTTAAGAAAATCGAAAAATTTATTTACTGGATGAATGAAACGTCTTTCTTTACAATTACAATGAAAGTAAAAAAATGAAATGATGCAGACAAACGGCAGCCGTTTGTATGAAATAATCCTGACTATCGAAGTCACAAATTAACGTTGCCAGTTTGGAGCTTTAAATGGGACGCCAAAGTGAAATAAATTCCAATATCAAAACCAAGCTGATAATTGCAAAAATGATTGGTACATACCACTAAACCGTGAGGGATCATAGAAAATCCTTCCATGAAGATCTGATAAGGGCGAGATGAGATCTTCTGCTTCGTCTATATCCAGAGAAGATATTTTAAAAAATATATTTATCACGATATGAAACATTTCGGCTTAGCGGCATCAAGGAGCAAAGTCTGGATGGCTACCGACGGAAAACACTCTAACAGGTTGCGATGTCAACGAGGTGGTGTGATACTTTGACGTGTGATCATAGGTAATAAAGCAGTGGGCTTATGGCGATTTCCCGAGATGCTAAAGATGACATCCGGACATGCATTAACCTTTTTAAGGCACACATTGAGATATTGATAAAAAAGCATCACTTCCAGAAGGAAGTTCGGTAACATTCGATATTTTGCAAAGAAATTTAATGAATATATTAATAAAATGAATTTCTAAGATATTAGTTTAATCAAGTGGCCTGCTTTTTCGCTCGACCTAAAACCAACTGAAATTTTATGAAGCTTTCTGTAAAGGAAGATTTACACTGGCGGAAAGCAAAAATGAATTTCAGAATGCTATGTTTTGCAGTCTGTTTTATATATAGAAATACAACTGTTGTCAAAATCCAATTGATGGATGACTTTTGAAACTGGTCCGAGAACATAAAACTTCACCATGTTCTCTATAGACTTATCGTTATTATAATGGCGCTGCTTCCGACTGTTTGTTCAAAATATTTGTTATTGTAAATGTTCTGTATGTTTTGTAGTTATATTTTTTAATGCAATAGAATTAGAATAACTTGGCTTATAATGTTGCGGTGACCAAGTATATGTTTAAGTAATAACAAAAACCAGGTTTGCAGATATATCGTATATTAAACAGTAAGTACACCAGAAGAGTATAACACGACTTATGAGTGGGTGTCGGTTGACCAGCGTTCAATCTACTCGACTGTTAATGTTTAACAGCACCCGCCCCACGAGGGATGTATGTGACACAAGGCCGAGTTTACCGTGGGTTCTCCGAAAAATATTCCCGGAAAACCAGCATAAACGGGTCCGGACCTTTCTACCTTTCGGCAAAGCCTCGTCCGGGTTCCTCTCTGCTCAAGGCAGAGAGTTCGACAGTAACGAACAATCTATTCGACTGTTATATTTAACAGCACCCTCCACGAGGAATGTATGTGGCACAAGGCCGAGTTTAACGTGGGTTCACCGAGCCCGTAACCTCTGCCAAAAATATTCCCTTAGAAACCGCATTAATTTGTTCAGGGCCTGTCTACCTCCTCGGACGAAACTTTGCCCTTCGGCAAAGCCTCGTCCGAGTTCCTCTTTGTTCAACTGTCGAACTCTCTCCTTTGAGAAATCTGGTGGACTGTTCCCCCGAAGTCTTCTCTCCTGCTAATCTTATCGTAGGCGGAAGAGTCTAACAGACTCTTTAGTGGATGGACACCACAACAAATGTTAAACTAGAAAAATCCGATAAAATTCATAAAAATTATAAACGCGTTCCCAAATCATAATTTGTACGTATGCGAAATAATCTCCGCAGTAAATGTGGAATATTTCGTAAATTCATTCACGAGTTTTGTTTTTTTGTTTTTTTAAATAACATGAAATTACCAGGGACTGATATTTAGATTTAAGTCCCTATATTATCAAAAATAATAATGGTTTAAAATAATACTTAGTTAACGGAATGAAATATGTTTTTATCGTAGGGGTGCTGTCATATTTGGATGGCAACATTATTTTCATATTCAGTAAAGCTGTAACGTTGTAGAGTGATTCGTTTTAGACATGTTGCGTTCCGTTAGAAATAAGGATGTCTCGTTTAAGAGAAAATTAACTTTCACTAAAAATGTGCAAGAGGTGTAATGTTTAACAGCACCCATTAATTATGGACAATGAAGAAAATGAGAATAAAAAAAACGCTTATAATTAACATCAGCAAAAACAAGTTCAAATTGATGGGAGGCATTAAAGATTTGGAAGATTTAACACTCACGAAATATACCAAAGACGGGAGCGGCAGAGGGAAACGGTGAGTATTTTCGCTTTTGCCCTGAAAAAGTCCACATTGGACGAAATGCGTCGGCTACTATTACAGTTTTCCTATTGTCTTTTACATTTCCTGTCGTACTGTTTGTCAGGTTCATATAGTTTCATCTTCACAACTGACCATAGATTTTCGATCGGATTCAGATCGGGACATAATGATAGACATTCCATTAGCTTATCTCCTGTAAACTGTATTAAATTCACGGGTAACCATAGATACATGAAAAGTAGTATTGTCGTGCATAAATACACACTTCACATTGAAACTGTGAGATTGGGCCTTGTATCATTCAAAGAATTCTTGTCCATGAAATCGCAGTAGTTTAACTTTTTCACCGACTTTGAACTGTCCAGTAATGCAAGATTTTTCCGTGAAAATTACTTCAGAAAAGTCAATTTCCATGTATTTCTTGGCTCAATTTTGACGCTTGGGAATATTTACTTTAATGAGACGGGTTTTGCCTCCGAGATTTCTTAACAGATCCCAATTTGTAGAGTATACTACACATTTTGTCCTTTTTAACTCCCTCAATTCCAGCCTGTTTAAACATCTGAGCACTGATCAAAAGTGGTTCGACTCGCTATAATTCGTTTCAGCTTACGTTCCCTTCGAAGCGATAATTTCTTAAAGCCTTTCCCTTTAGTTCTAGCCCCGTGGATCGGTCGATGATCTCTGCGAAGCTCCTTTCATATCTTCAATGTGGTCATGCCCAGACCCATTAAATTTATTTTCTGTTTCAGCGTTTGTTAGATCCTTTCCGTTGTCCATATTTCAACATATATGAGAATAAAAAGGAAAAATAGTTTTTATTAGATTTAAAAGGCCTTAACCTAATATTAGTTCAATCGACATAATAATTTCTGACTGCAGTTTTTGTAACAAATCCAATAACTTTAATAAAACATTGTGAAAATACCTAAAAGTTTAAATGAAAGATTGGATTGATGTCTAAATTAATTGGTTAAACTTTCATAAACATTTTTCAAAGCAATTTCGAGTTATTGAGGTTTATGTAATTTCCATAATTTCAGACTAACTATATATTTCTGCATGTTTATGTTATAAATTTTAACTTGATAAAACACCAGCGGTGTTGAAACAATATTTCAAATTATATATATATATATATATATATATATATATATATGATAGATATAAAGAAAGAGTAGAGAGAGAGAGAGTATAGATTAATGTAACACTTATCACAGGGCCATTCAGTTTTCACGGATCAATCTTCTTAATTAGGAAAGGAAACCTTCCGTGAAAATCAGCGGTAGGAATCATACCATTAAGCTCAAATACCAATAATTTTAACTGCTTCAAAAATGGCTGCCATAGTTTCTCTGTCTATCTCACACACCCGCACAGAGACTTACTCGCCTGAATTAAATATGAGGTCACAACGGGGAGGTAGATTTATATTTAATACGTCAATCTCCTAAGTGGGAAGAGTCAACCGGTTTTGAAAACTCGAAAAATCACATAAAAATCCTCGGTCATCAAGTATGGTGTCACCTTCACACACACAGGTGACAGACATGTATGACTAAGATGATATGATCTTTTATGGGATTGGTTTTGTTTTATGATTCAGTCTAATATAAGCCATATGATAATGAGCTTTACATATCTGCTCCCCAATGGTTAGTAAGCTTGTCTCGCGAGATCAATTGCGACTGAGTAGTCAGATCGAGCCTCAGTTGGTGCTCTACACATTCGGCTTTGTGCTACATCTAAGCTACGCCGAGAAAAGCATTTAGAGCACTCCAACATGGCGTAATCGTTAACAAGCTTGTCTCGCTAGATCAATTACCTCTGACTAATTAGTTCTATCCTAATTGGGTTCACCATATTTTCCTCCTTGGAAAATCAGCATATCTGCTCCCCACTTGTAAATGTCTAATATACACCGTCGCATATAGTCTGCTGTACTCTGGGTTTTAGGGAAACATTTCCTTTCACATAATTTCAGCCACAAAACCAGAAAAATAAAAATCTATAAATTAAAGCATATTTTTTACACATCTGGTGCGGAGGACATTTGGAAACATAACTTTACTAATCTATAAATAGAAGATAACGTAATGTAATGTTTGGCCATCAGGCATATTGCGAAAATTAACATGGCAGCAAATAATATGAAAAGACACACCGTGCCTGTGGCAATAACCGCTAACCACAGCGGCTCTGCGAAAATTAATTTTCAAGAACCAGCTAGAAAAAGCCTACCGGTAAGGTAACATTCGTGGCTAAAAGAAAAAAAAATATACTGTCGAATTTCATAAGAGCAGTTGTGTTCGTGCAGTCAGAATACAATCTGACGTTAACCCATTAAGTTATTGTAGAGAAAGGTAGATAGTCCACGAACAGACATGTGGCGCACGTGGACACCAAGTAGAAATCCTTCTTGATAACAGGGCAGTTTCTATGGGGCAACACAAGGGAGAAATGCGTGATTCGATCGAAGCGATTCTTGGAAGGGATCAAGCATACCGTATAGGACCATGTGATTATCAATCTTCGTTCTTCGAGATGAAAAGAAAGTTTAAACAAGAAAAGAAACTAGGTTCCTGGATGTGATGAGCAATGATTGCCACGTCACACCACACTACATCTTGCTACAGGGGTTTTGAACTTTGTGACCCAGAGGAGTCCGTTCGTCTGCGAGAATTTTCAAAACTACGAGGGAAGGGGAGAGAGAGAGCGAGCGTTCAGGTGTCAAAGGTATAATTATATAAGTATCATTTGAACACATACGGAAATCTACCCAGTTCCATCCGCAACACTTGTGGAAAATACAAGTATAATAGCCCAATCCACCAGTAACTGTCTATATTTCTGAGATGAGGTATTATATGCATTATTTACATTGTTCGGACTATCGTCCTTGTTTTTGTTGCCATATTTATCACAACGTTTCGGCCGTTGTACGCTCCAGCCTTCTTCAGGTGGTTGGAATGTCGAACTGAACACTTTATTTCAGTCCCTGGGGTAGACTGTTCTAGTTCCACGTACCATGTCCAATGGATGCCAGTTATCCCCTGTTAATTGCCCTCAAGGACACATAGCACAGTGGATAGGACCCAAAGAGAGGGAGTTCACTATCTGGCTAAGGCGGTGGAGAACTTGGAGAGGGGTATTAACTTTATATTCAGAAAAGTAATCACTTATACGAACACAAAACTTGAATAAAAAGCTTAATCGCAATACCTTTTCAGGCGACGTTAATGAAACTTGTATACAAGTGGGATTGCTGTTCCAAAACTGGATTCTCCCGTCGATTTTGACATTTGAGGGTCTAAGAGGTTAGTTCTTAGAACCAAACAGCCAGAGTACCCGCACATATCATTTGTTTATTGTGGTGAAGACTTGTGTAGAACTAACCATAATTTGTAAAAGAGCCGAATATAGACAACTAGTGTAAAGTATGCCACAAGGTGCCCAAACGACCCTACGCAGATTTTGAATTCAGTTGGCCTTCTCCTAGACCGGTTGTCATCCAAGGCTAGAGAACACAGTCTGCCCTGCTGTTTACCGATAGTTGGGTGGACAAGAGATGGGTTCATGCCTTTCTCCCAGAGTATTAGCACGTAAATAAATGTAATGAATTCGAACTCGGCTCTACGATTCCACAATCCGTTACTCTACCCTGCCTCAATCAATCAATATATATATATATATATATATATATATATATATATATAGTGAAATTGTTAGAAAAGTCTGTACAGAACTTGCTGTATACAGAAAATAAAATTTTGAAACACACACACACATATAACGAAAGTTCCGGAAACTTGATACTTTTTATTAAGATACCATCAAATTTATAATTCGAACATACTAACGATAATTGGTATCAGCAAGACTGAAAGCATTTCGATAATTGTCCTCCACAGCTTCAAGTCTTTTGTTAGTCTCAGCAATATTAAATATTTTTGAAATATTCGTTGTTTTGTAGTAATTGCCAAATAGGTTACTCGCTTCTTTCCTTTGATTTTCTTACCTTTAATGTGCCCTTTGAGCGTTAAATTCTCCAAAGCTTCTTTCCTCATTTTGAGTTTCCCAAATTTCAACCTGACCTTTCTGACTGTTATCAATAGTTACTTTGTAGTTCCTTTTATCTTAAAACTTTCCACATTTGTCATATAGTTTGTCCGCAGCAGTGCCAACATTTACAGGTATTGTTAATTACAGTAATTGTTATTGAACTTCCTTTAAGTGTCACGGTTATTATAGATATTTAAGTCGACTCTTGCTATTAGTTAACGCTGGCGTCGTGACTAATGTCCTGAGCAGTAATTGTATTCGCTATTGAAATTCTACCTTGTCATTTCTGGTTTGATTATTTAGTCTATTCTTTCACGTCTCGATATCTTTCATATTTTTAAAAAATTTCTTTTCAAAACTTTCGCCCATCTTTCCCCCCTGCGACTATTGTATTTTTCTCTCAAACATTTCAAATGAAACATTACTCCTTTCTTGCTTTCGCATTGAATGGTTTTGAAATATTTTCCCGTCTTATGTGAATGTCAGTCCTCATGAAAACGTCAATATTTTCTCAGTTTAATCAGGTTCAAGTTATTTCCAATTAGGGAAAAATCATTTCCTTTTTAGGTTCGTCTCTATAAATAATTTTATGAATTCGTTATATAGTCTTTATCAGTATAAGGAGATTGTCGCAAACAAAACAAAAGAACTTAACTCAATCATTACAGATTCTAAAAATAGATTTTATACAGCACACAAAGAATTTAGATCTGATCGATAGAGATATGGAAATGTGTACGTCAGTATGACGGTGCCAGTACTCAAAATGGGAGTGACTCGAGCCATAACTGGATAAGTGATAGGTTAACAACCTTGGGTGAAGAGCTATCGTGTGTTCCGTATACATAAGCTTTTGTTCAAGCGAATCACTCACAAACTCAAGTACATTTTTTTACGATAGTTGGCAATAATAGAAATGTAATTTTGAAAAGATTCAATAAAGATAAACAGAAACAAAAAATATTTTAAAATATGTGTCTGTTATGGATACGAAATATATTCAACAATAAATGCATTAAGCCCGATAAAACTTCTCGATACGCGCGCGCACACACACACAAGCATTTCCTTTGAACTTATATATAAATGAATATAGACAACTAGGTACTAATAATTTCACTATAACATACTCATAACCTATATATTTATACGACACAATATATATTGTTGAGCAGAAAAGATTTATTCTTGAAGCCCTCATAAATTCACGGCATGTGATCTGTAGACTTAAAGATCTGTTGCTAAAGTGAGAATCTCACAAAATCAAGTTCTTGTACGATAGCTGGTAATAATGGAAATTTAATTTGAAAAGATCTTAGAAAAACAGTTACAGTCAAAATATAAATACGTTTACGAGTATTTTTCGGAGATAGATTACGTAATGCATCAATAATTAATAGATACATTAATCCCGAAAAGCTTTTCAATCGACACACACGCTAATCGTAAATAAACGAGAACGGCTAGGCACCAAAATCTTCACTAAAATATTACAAGTATTCGAAAAAGGCTTCTTATGCTATAGAACGTGTTTGTAGAATGTATAATACGACCCGAAGCAAAAGACAAAATAGAAAAGCTAAAAATGACGCGTTTCGATGAGAAATTGTTAACCCACCTGCTTTTTCGGGTTAGAGCAAAAGAAAAACAAAACTGTATCTAAGGAAAAATACGGAAGTAATAAGGTAATTTTATTTATGGCCCCAACTTATCCTTACATAGTTTTGTTTTTCTTTCATTCTAGCCTGAAGAAGTCAGAGGGAGCAGACACTTTCAACGAAACGCAGAGTTTAAATCTTTTCCACTTTGTTTCGTTATCATCGTTATAAAATATGCATATAAAAAAGTCTCCTATTCTTGAAGCTGCTATCACAAAAACTAGAACCCAAGACTAAATAACATTTCTTGTTAAAACAGTTATTTCAGAAATCTTTTGCAATCCTTGATCCCTCTTGAGAAATAAATGAAACATTGACTAAGATACATTGCATACGTTATAATCTCAAATTAACAAAAAAAAAAAAAAATAATAATAAAAAAAATTGAAATCGATCGAATTGAGTTCGCGAGATATGCGTAAGCTGAAAGCGTGAGAAATGTAGCTTAGTCCCGTTTTCATTTATTTCTCAAGAATGATCAAGGATTGCAAAAGCTTTCCGAAATATATCTGTTTTAACAATAAATTATCCGTTAGAATTACAAGCTTGTATTCTTTTTAATTCAACCTCACCAATGAAATCAAGCGTTTTTACAATAAATACCATTTTGTTCACTTTGGAAAGTGGGATATTAAATGAGTTAACGGATTTACTGATAGATATGTCTATTTACCTCAGTGAATAAAACGTATGTGACGTCCCTACTTTACGTAGATGATTTATTTATGATAGGAATTCTGAAAGTTTCTTGGTTCTCATAGCTGACTACTGGAATTTTTGGGAAGAATTCATGGTCGAGTCGTAATCATTTCAGTTCATCCTCGACTATCGTCGTGCACAAAACATTCGCGGAACTAGCCTCTATTCAACAGAAATGGAATTTCTTTCACAAGATAAAAAAACATGCACACTGACAAGAATCCTAATTTATTGTTTATTCAACTACCATCAGCAGAAAAAATGGCCGATAGGGTAACATCGAAGTGAACATCTGTCAGAATGTAAGAACAAAAAAATTATCAACTCTCTCCATCGGCTAAAAAGCTGTCTCAGATAGTCAATGTGGGAAAGCATGCCTCTCCTAGATGGGCCTCGCTGAGAGCATGAAACGGTCGTAGCACATCCTGTATTGCAGGGAATTTTCAACTACGCTCTTGGTACATTTGACCCTCAAAACAATTTCTGGCGGACTCGTGTGACTCCACGGGCAAAATAAGACAGAATTCAAACAAATCAATTTTAACAAATATATTGATAAGTCAGTTTATAAAAGGAAAAATGAAATTAGATTTGAAGAATTCAAAGCAAACTTTGGTGTTTCTAGATGAAGTACTTAGATGTCGGTGGGAGCGAAAAGAATACGTCCTTTCGCTCTGAAAAGTCACCAAGAAAGAGATGGATTCTTTTAAATCTTGCACCTCCTGTTATTATCGTCAGGACCCGTAATTCAAAATCTCGGCGAGATTATTATCAGAGTTCGATAATCCGACACACGATACACAAGATAAACTTAGATCACGTATAACGGAATGAAAACAGTCTATCCGCAGAGATTCAATAAAGGAGTCAGTTCTGGGGGGTGTTTTCTGTCAGTAATGGTTGCTTGTTACCATAGGCAATTAAAACCAGACGCCACGATCGTTAACGAACCGTTCTCGACTACTGCGTTGTCCATGGTGGGCGGAACGCTTTTCATCAGGTAATCATGGTAATGGTATGACACCGTAGATCGACGGATGTCAAATGTCCTCGTAATTTCAGATATGGATATCCGAAGAACATTCATTATCACGCACTGTTCGAATTCCGGTAATTCACGTCGTCTTTCTACGAGCAACCTATCCAAGTCGGTGTTAACACTGACTCACCATATGTTAGACCCAATTGACATGGGTCAGGACATTTGCATAACGGCAAGGTAGAGTGGAGACACCAACCATTAAATACATCTACATATGATCTTCTGGGCGTTAGTTAGTGCATAAGTATTTTTAGTGGAAATGTTATTTTAGTGGGTACACGTTTTTTGAGCTGAAATCTCTCCTTTACATTCAGACTAATTACCACATTATAGTTTCGGTCATTGTACCCTCTTGTCTTCAGGTTTTTGTTGATTCGGTTAACCGTCAAAGAATTTCTAAATTAATCTTTTATTTACTGTAGAGTCGATAGATTTTTTCTATTTCCACTGTCAAGGGATATCACGTCTTGTTCTTATTTATTACTGCATATTCATTGATCGGTCTGCTTTAAACTAGTTAATATTTGTAGTACCCGACCGAAAGAGTGTACGTCCTGTCGTCTGGTGCTTCAGAATACGCCGACTGCACCTCTGCAGAGTGGTAAGAGCTCCAAAATCAGGCGTCCTGGGTAAGGCAATAAAATACATTTGCGTCCTAAGTAAGACGATAAATTTCATCCAATAGAAAGGCCTCTGATCCCGAGGCTTTGAGGAGCGTGAACCATCTTTTAATTGCCGGTGTTCCCCAGGTTCACCTTGAGCCGCGGTGGTAGCACCTCTTAGGGCCCCAGTTATGGGGTAATAGTTAACCCCCAAACGGGGGTCAAAATACTATGAGAGTGTAAAAATAGGTTTTAGTACCAGCAATGCATTTTGTAAAAATCATTACCAGTAATACATTTTTGAAAAAAAATATTACTAGCAATAAAAAATCTTGTCAGCATTAAATAACCCATTGAGGTTGATATACCGTAAATCAAACTAAAAGAATGTAATTATAAAATCACCAAATTCATGAACTAATATCTTAATCAACTATGTGATTTTATTAAGCCCAGTAGAAAAATGTTTTGGTTTGGCGGAATTTGCTCATTTATTAATTGTGGTATTCGATCCCCGAGCTTATTAGTACGTCAAAGCCAGTGAAAACAAGACAAGCATAAACTGAGTAGTTGTAAATAAGAACAAAACAAGATAAATTGTTATCGTTTCGTTGTCCAGCTCTACGGCTATATTCAGAAATGAAATTATATGATACAGTACGGGATCCCATGAAGGCTGACCGGATTGACTGAGAAAAGACGGAACCAACGGCCGAAACGCTGTGATAACAACAATGATAAGGATATTAGCCTGAATGTAAACCATGTAAATAAGGACAACTCCTCGTTCCTGAACTTCATACAAAAACATACCTGTTTATCTAAAATAGTAATACCTACCGGCTATGGTCATCGAAAATCTTATTAGTCTTAATAAAAAAAAAGTGTAATTAACCCTTTGAGCCATGGCCACCGCTTTAACGGTGGTAGAGAAAAATGATATAATGCCCAGCCACCGGTTGAACGGTGGGTAAACTATTTTAAGTATTTTTATATCTACCGTGAAACATTACATATGAATTATTTCCGAATTTTGACCGAGGAACTCAGGCAGAAGGGTTAAAATTGTTCAGGAAAGCAGAGCTCAAACGGTTAAACTTTGTCAAGGTATATGTACCTCTTTAGACTAATGTACTCACGCCTAAAAGGTCGTTTCACAGAAAAAGCGGATGTTCTATTCCTGTATTGAGATACACTATGACGTTCTATATCCGTTAAAATCACTGTTTGTAAATAAACAGAGATTTACTCAAATACGTGTACCAACTAAAATAATGTTTGTACTAATCACGAATATATCACGAAACATATGCTCATTTGAAGATGTTAGACACTTCATTTTCAGTATTCCGCTAAATATATTTCGTAATAAGTTTAAAAAAAAAAAAAGTGTTCAAACTTTCATACTATATTCCATTTTTTCGAGCCCAGGAACATATGAATTTGTAAGTACTTTCAGATTTTTGCGATTTTGAAGTAATGTTTACGACAGGGGTGGGGACGAGAAGAATTCATGTCTGTAAGCAATTTGTTGTAAAGAGAAAGGTGTTCTTGGCAAGTAAAAAGTAGAACAAGCAAGTGTGTTGATGCGGTGTGCGGTCAGAGAAGCGTGTACGTGCCCTTGATAGAAACAAAAAATATATATTTCTAGGCTGCCTTCTCTCTGATGGAACTTATACGGGACTTTGGCAGTCTGTTCTGCGTGTATGAGAATGCTTAATTCGGCGAAAGTCTTGGAATATAACTTTCACTATTTTTTTCTTTCTTATAATTCTTACAATCCGTTCTGTGTTTGGGGCTAATGGTAACATATCGCGCTGGTCTGCCACGAAACAGAGTTGTGAATTTTTCATGAGCCCAAGTAAATATCTAGATTTGCAAGTATGAATGAAATTAGTAATAAAAAGGGCTCAATGCTAAGCAGGGCAAAAAAGTGCAATAAAAATAAAATAATCTTATTACGATTATATAAGTTATATAAAAGAGAAATTCAAAAATACCCCATATGTATAGCTATTTCCCCCCGCAAGAATTACATTGCAAGGATTGTCAACAACAAGGGGTTTGGTTTTATATATATCTCCAAACCTCTTGGTGTTGACAATCATTGCAAGGTAATTCTTGCTGGGAGAAAGAGCTATATATATATATATATATATATATATATATATATATATAAAGAATTACCTTGCAATGATTGTCAACACCAAGAGGTTTGGAGATATATATAAAACCAAACCCCTTGTTGACAATCCTTGCAATGTAATTCTTGAGGAGGGAAATAGCTATACATATGGGGTATTTTTGAATTTCTCTTATATTTAATTTATTTATATATATGTAATAAATGCATTGAGCTTTTTTTGTGGATCAGTTGTAATATTTTATATTATTAGGATTTACTTGGATTATTTACCCATGGATTTTATATATTATATATGACTCAAACACTAATATTTCATGGTTATAATTTATTACACTTGAATCATAATCACGATCCAATTCATCAGACTTACAAATTCAAAAAGAATTCGGCGATTTCTTTTGGAATTTTTTAGGTCTGAAGATTTGGATCGTGATTACGCTTCCAATGTAATAAATTATAACCATGGAATATTAGTGTTTGAACCTTTTATATTATATTCTTACTCTGTCCTGGACATTGAGTTCTACCTGGATTCTATCCTCTTGGAATCCGTTCAGTGGGCCCTTAAAGGTTCGTTGTTCTACTAGCTCATCCGGTACGAATTATTACTTTAAGAGTAATAATTCGTGTCTGATGAGTTGGTAGAATAACGAAACGTAAGTTGCACTTCGAACATAGATATATGTATATTTATTAATATATTTCTTAGCTCTGTCTAACCACATTGAGCACTCTTTTGTTTTACAGCTTAAATTAAATTGTGTAAATATTTATTTGCATAACTGTTTATGCATCCTAACGCATGTATATACGGTTGCTAATATCTAATTATTTGGCTATATATATATATATATATATATATATATATATATATATATATATATAGTATTAAAAATTCTGTTACTTGTCTAAATCAAATATTCATTTTTTGTATATATTTTCTAGCTCATATATTAGTATCAATCAGGCCTTTTCCTTTGCTTGGTTATTGAGTGATTTGAGTGGTGTGGGCCATAAAATGGCGTTAGCAAAACAATTTAAACAGTTCGGTAATTGTAAATGTTTTGCTAGTAGTCTATTTCAATGTACGAGCCCTTATAAAATATAAATTTACACTAATTTTCAGATTTTCAAAATATACTATTAAAAAGCCAACATTGGTTCTTTGGTTGTCAAGTTGGATTCCATTTACCAGATAGAAAATGGCTTTATTTAAATATCCAAATTAATTATAAAACGCATTATATATATATATATATATATATATATATATATATATATATATATATATATAATGTGTATGTATGTGTGTGTTCATGCGTTATTTTATAGATATAAATTATTTGAGTAAATGATCTGTTTTGAATTAAATGTAATTAATATTGTTTAATGAAAAAACGAATTATATCTATAGAAATAATGTATAAACAGAAAATATTGAATAACTGTTGCACTTAATCAATTTCATACTATATACATATTTTCGAACGGCCACAAAAGCAAACTTCGACGTTTATATATAAAATTACGTAATATATTTACATTATACAAAAGCTATCCCGTATAGCTCTTTGGTGAAATTTTATTATATAAATAATTTCCGCCGAATTTTTTTCAATAATAATAAGTATTACTTGAACTACTATTATTAATTATGTTTCATTTCAATAGCTTCATATGAGATAGGGAGAGAGAGAGAGAAAAAAATTGGCAAGAAAGTTCATCATTCATCACTTACCTTTTTATACTGGGCATGGCAATTTTCCGTGTCTTCCGAATCGTCTTTGGATTTCTTCGTAACAATTCGTTCCTGGAAAAAAATATTAAAGAGGATTATGGAAAATTCTGACTTAATAGGATTTTTTTCCTCAAAGAGTAATATTAGAAAAATCTATAGTTTCGACAAATGTGACAGGTTTGTGGGCGCGTTAGGGTTGTTAGATTTTTTTTCTATTGTTGTACTAAAAATGTTTTTGATAAAAGTTGGCCGAGGAGATATTTCCATGATGTTCATCTTTTCCATGGGAACATGTTTCATAACGGAAATTTACGCATAAAATGATTAGAAAAAATGTAGGTAGCTCTGCTTACTTCTGTGGAATGATGCATCTCAATTATTATAGTGTCCTTACGAAGCTCAATATATCATTATAGATAGGATCTCTATTTGTTACCAAGAGAAATGGGATTGATATTATATTTCGTACTTAGAGGTGTGAATTCTGACAAGATCATTTATAATTCTGAGTATGTGCAAAAGATCTCTTGGTTTCTTCTTTGTGATTGGTATCATGTTATAGTCATTTTTCTTTAATATATATTCATGCAAACTACAATTTGAGAATTTTTCGGGGACGTTGTAAAAAAAATGCTTCTTCCTGTTTCAATTGCAAAGATAATTGAACCCTTAACCTTATAAATAGAACAAAGTACTTTCTATGGTGCAGATGTATAGTCTGTCAGCGAGAATAGATTTTCGAAATCTTCCATTCGCGAACCTAACGGGAATTGCCAGACGAGAACTGAAATTTACCTCCGTATAATTAAATAAATTTTGCAAAATAGACATTTATATAAATGTCAAGAGAACATCCACTTTTCCCTCTTAAGTCAAGACCAAAATTTATTTACATTTTGTGGATTATTGTTATTATTTTTATGTTATAGTATTATTATTAGACATTAAATTACGTCACTTGAAAAACTTTTTCTTATTTTTTACTTTTGTATATAAATGCTTGTTGCAAAATAAGAAATGCGTCGGCTAAGTTATACACATACATATAATTTCTGAAGTAGGCATTTATAAAATAAATAACCAAAACTGTTCCTCCCAATATATTGGAGAAACAAGCAGAAATTTAAAAAAATACGCATTTATTAGCACAGAAGAGACCTCACAAATAACAACTTAACTAATGCACTAGTCATAAAAATAAATTCAATCACAATTTTGATTTTAAAAATGCTACAATCAAAAGATAACTCACTCAAAAGGAAAATCCTCGTGAGTGTCGCCATTGAATATTATCCAATATCAATTTGCGCCCAGGTTTCCCCCCCCCCAATATCACCTTTCCTAACAGAAATACTACTCTCACAAGCCAACATACGCAACAACTATATCAAGAAATAAAAAAAAGTGATTGAATCCGTGAATATAATAAAAACAAAATTTCTACACGTGAAAGTACTTGACGTAATTTTCAGTTGACAATATGAATACAATAGCGTTTTCTAAATTCTTCTAGTTGCTAAGGACATTTTTTTGTTGTTAATAGTTACTTTGTTTTCAATAAATTCATTTCGCCTTTGCCTTGAAAAAGTTCACACTGGACGAAACGCGTCGGCTAATGCAATTTTCCTATTGTCTTTTACCTTCATACAAACACACACATATATATATCTCAGTGGGTGGAGGGGATATTCGTACACATAAAAACCTTTAATTTATTGTATTTCCAAGTATTGAATAAACATACTTTTCATTTAATTAACTGCACACACATGCATAATAACTAAATATGCATAGAAATCAGAAAAAAATTATTTGATAGAAATACATCCCATTTATCCATTTTAATGGGTGAAAAGGTATTCGTACAATAAAAAAGAATATATAATCTTCATTTAATACTTTGAAGAGCTGTTATTCACTTCTACAGCAATCAACCTCCTCTCAATGATTTGCAAATTTTTGATGCTATTTTGTTCCATTCTTCGTATATGGCATTCAGATACAGGATGCTTGTTGGATCTGCCGATTGGATTTGAATTTTCAAATAACGCCACAGATTCTCGATTGGATTTAAATCTGGAAAGTGACTTGGCCATTTCATGATATTTACATTATTTTCAGCAAGCCATTTCTTCGTAGATTTTGCAGTGTGCTTAAGATCATTATTTTGTGGGAAGATCCAATCAGGAGGAAGTTCATTTCTCACCCATTAAAATGGATAAATGGGCTTTATTTCTATTAAATCAATTTTTTCTGTAGAGTTAATTATATTATAAAAGTATGTTTATTCATTCTTTGTAAATACAATAAATTAAATATTTGTATGTGTACGAATATTTGTTTACCCCCACTATATATATATATATATATATATATATATATGGGCTAAAGTTTTCCACTGATACAGGCTTAGATGAAAATTGAAAGCTTTTTAAAAGTTTAATTTTGGTATGGTTCTGCTTTCTGGAGAAATCTTTCAAATACCCCCCTTCAAGCATCAGCTTGTGGTGTTATGTCATTCTTTTCATGAAGACTTGATCTTCGAAAACTACCAAATAAAACGTTACATTCACATTGCCACAATGCTATAAATATAAAAATTTTAGATAATGGTCATGAAACCAGGAAACTCTCAGAAGACTGAACCAATCAGTAGAAAAACCTTCCGTACCATAGAAAAATTTATATGTCTGAGAGAACATGTTAAAAGTTTAACAAATCTGACCGCTAAAAAACAGTGTATCAGAAATATGGTTTTTCCATTGACACCGCTATTACTGAATAATACTCCGGTAATTTTTATTGTTTTAAAAAGATGTCTTCAGAATATTAATAAAAGTGTAAACGTATGAAACTGGCTTTATTCATTTCGTTCTTAAGAATGAAAATAAGAATGTAAAATCTATTAGATTGTTTATTTACAAGTATAATTTTATTTTTACATGATTATAAAATTATATAAACCAACTGCAAAGCAATATTTAGTATTTAGCATGTTAGGAAGAAATAACTATGAAAATATTTTTAAATTAATAAAATTATAAAAATGTCTGGACTATCGAACAAGAATATTTAAATAAACACATTAGGATGATTAAGTTTAATTATATATTTTGAAAAATTATTTTTCTTTGTATTTCTTTCGTTTTGTCTCGGCGCATAAATTTATTAAAATAGGCACAATATTCTAAAACTAAGAATTACCGAATTGATATACAGTAATAGCGGCGTCAAGGGAAATAACATCCTATTAAAACACCTTTTTGCGGGTATGTTTTTAATTAATTTTATTAGTCGTCAACTTGCATATACAGTAGAATCCCGCATATTCAACTAAAAGCTAAATACATTCTTATTGCTCAAAGTAGAGAACAATAGGGTTATAAAAACCTCGGAGTATTCCAGTAAGATATATTTAATCATTTCTAAGATATAACGGTTTAGATCTTAATCTAACAATTGGACAATTTTGCCGTTTCACGATTTGGACAGTTTTGTTGTTATACCCGGTATAATCTGGGGCAATGAAATTTATGAGAATAGGGAGACACTGTTGCACCAATCTTTCAAAGGCTTGTGTGCCTAAAATTAGTACTTAATATTCTTCTTCCTGGTTTAAAAGGAAGAAGCAACGGGAAATATTAAAATACCGTAGAATCCTTCATATCCGGAATCCGACATCCAGGGATCTTATATATCTGGAATCCCGCATATCCGGACATGATTTTGATGTGTATATTTGAACTATTTGGGTGATATGTAACCGATATGAAATTTTTGTTTTTCAGAAAATTTACTTTGGATAATTGCTTATGCTTATTTCACCCTAGTGGCTTGTACTGGTGCAAAAGATGATGGGAATAAGAGGAAAAGGACAACTTTGGAGTAATCGCAAAAAGTGGACATTTTAAACAAACTAGACGCTGGTGAAAGTTCATTGTAACTAATGGCTGAGTTCAACATAGGAAAGTCAACATTGTATGATAAATAAAATCTTCCAAAGAAACTATTCTCCAGCGTTCACACTGTTACAATGAACGAGGAAAAACATGATTGTGATTAAACCTGGACTGAAACTGAAAAAACTATTGAAAAGGTTGTCAATTTTATGGAAAGAAAGCCAGCATTCAGCTATGACGATTGCAATAACATACGCAGAGTTAAAAAAAAAGTGTCTTTCGTTTAAAACATTTCAAGAACAAAAGCAAAACGAAATGCGGAAAAAGTTGAGAATGACATTAGAAGAGAAAGAATCATCACGCAACAGCGATTAAAAAATCCTCGTTACATTATTTGTTTTGCATACGTGGCATATTTAATTTAATGAATTTTCATTAACATTACATAATTTCTTTTTCCTTAAAATCAATTCCGTTATATTTCACTCACCATTAGCTTATTTTGCTTACTATAAAACGGTGAAAATAAATGTTAAACCTGATTTCAGTTCTTTTATTTTAATCTAAATATATCACCTCATATCCGGACTTTGTAAGCAATTCCTAATATCCTAAAAGCCTTCTTAGTCCGGTTGTTAAGGATTCTACTTTAAACAAACTTAAGACAATAGACGATGAATGTCTTAAACCTTTTATTAAAGAAATTTCAAGATTGAAGGAATTAAATCATCAGTCCAAACGACCGAGATTTAACATTTCAGAAAAGACAGTTTTTTATAAGATGTCCTAGGTATGACGATAAACTACATCCGGCAGCAAGGCCTTTGGTTGGAAGATTGGAGGTTTTGAGAATCGTGGATCAAACTCTTAATAGCTCTTTTCCTCAGGTCAACCCAGATCCGGGGTGGTAGGATCTATTAGGGTGCCAGCTCTTGGCAAATAGTGACCTCCCCCCAAATAATAAAGTTATAAAAGTATAAAAGTACATTTTCATAGTAAAAACGCGAGTTATACATTTTATATAAAAAAATTAACAATACCTATTTATAGTATATATTTAGTTGAAGCCATAAAATTGTGTTCAAAACATTTAGTATCATCTACCATGTATTTAATTATGAGAGCAGAATAACATGTTTATTTCTTTAAAGCTCATAAGAAAAGTAATTTTCTGCATTATGACCCATAAACACTTCATATGTCGTTAAACAATGTCTTATAAGAAGTCCTGGGTATGAGTATAAACTATAAACCGGCAGCTTTGATTGGGAGATTGGAGGTTTATAGTATATATATATATTTAGTTGAAGCGATAAAATTGTGTTCAAACCATTTAGATTTCGGCATTAAATAACCCATAGAGATTGATATGTTGCTAAACAAAACCAAACGATCAACATGAAAGAATACTTTGACATTAATCCATATAATATGCAACAATTTCTTATAGAAATCAAATTGAATTCTAAAATATAGCTTCAGGGAAACTACAATATAAAACACGCATATCAACGCCTCTCATAATTATGTCCACACAGACATGTATATGCACACAACCTGAGTATCAACTACCATGTATGCAACTGTGAAAGCAGAATAACATGATTATTACTTCCAAGAAAATTAATTTTCGTCATTATGACTCCGAAGAACTTCATATGTCATTGAACAAACCAAATGTTTATGAAAGAAACAACAGAGTGAAGCAGACTGCTATTGGCTCTGTATTTTAAATTTCTTAAAATGCAGAAAGGCACCAATACGTTTTCAGTAGGACCAGTAAAGTTTTTCACCGAGAATTTTGAAAACAGGTCAAATACAGGCAAGTTGATTGGGACGATAACTTTTCAGCACCCTCTCCCAAATAAATAACGTAGGCCGTTTATCAATCATGAACAGAGAAGCGAGAAAATTTATCCACAGTACTAAATTTACAGGCTATCCCTAAAGTTTCTTTAAAATTAAAAAAAAATTACAAAAGCAAATGAACACATTTTCAGATTATGAGTACTTTAGAAAAAATGTAATTTTAGAATCCCTCGTGAGCTAAACAAAACAAAAATATAGACCCAATCACGACAAACTCCGAACATCGAAAAAGACTGGAGAACTAATTAATAAGTTTAGTTATAGAGACGAATTCACAAATAAAATGATTATCCCTCATTGGAAATTGCTTGTACCTGATTAAAGAGAGAAAACATTGACGATTTCATGGAGAGTGACATTCACATAAGGCTGGAAAATGTTTCAAAACCATCCAATGAGAAAGTAAGAAATGATTAATGGTTCATTTTGAGAGGAAGAACAACAAAAAAGAAGCTATTGTCGCAAGGAAAGGAAGCAGGGAGAAAGATTTGAAAAGAAATAAAATAAAATATGAAATAAATCGAGATGTGAAAGAATATATGTGGAAATTGTTACAAAATGAGAATTAGATTTTGAATGGTTTTTAACTAATTTATTATACCTCTTATATGGGAATCATTAGTTGTACGAAGCACATCAAGACGGTACTCAATTTCTTGCCATGTTCGCTGGAACATAGCCTCATCAATGGTGGCAATGGCATCAGTGATCTTTTGCTTTAGATCAGTGATGTCCCGTACCTTTGTTCCATACATGATATCTTTAACATAACGCCATAGAAAGAGGTCCAGGAGAGTGATATCTAGTGAACGAGATGGCCAGGGAATTGGGCCATTCTTTCCAATGCACCGGTCTGGAAATGTTTAATTTAGGAACCCACGAACTTGCAGACTCCAATGTGGTGGTGCACCATCTTGTTGGAAAATGATGGCTGGTTGAAGCTCATCTAGTTGTGGTACAACTTGAATTTCTTTTGTAACATAAAAATAATACATTAATTGTAAAGAGACTTTAGACACCCTGTGTATCCATTGCTGAATATATATCAAAAGCACTATTTACATTATTCGGACTATTGTCCTCATCTTTGTCGCCATATTTATTACAACGTTTTAGCCGTTGTACGCTCAGCCTTCTTCAGGTGGTTGGAATGTCGAACTGAACCCTTTATTTCGCTCACTGGGGTAGACTGTTCGAGTTCCACGTGCCATGTTTAATGGATGTCAGTTATCAGTTAGTTAGATCCAGTGACAGGACCGAGAGAGTGTGAGTTCAATACCCGGATAAGGCAATGGAGAATTTTCAGAGGGGAATTAACAGGAGATAACTGATAACTGACATCCATTAAACATGGCACGTGGAACTAGAACAGTTTATCCCAGTGAGCGAAATAAAGGGTTCAGTTCGACATTCTATCTACCTGAAGAAGGCCGGAGCGTACAACGGCCGAAACGTTGTAATAAATATAGCAACAAAGATGAGGACAATAGTTCGAATAATGTAAATAGTGTACATGATACGTCATCTCAGAAATATAGGCAGATTTCAAAAGCACTTTTCACAACTGAAGAAAATCTTTTTTAGTTTTAGGTTTCGTGAATTTATGATAAAGGGTTCAAGAATTAATAGTGTTTGTTTAGCAATCGATATATATATATATATATATATATATATATATAACATATTGCTTAAGAGTATTTACCATATTCTTGTGGAATTATCAATTAGTACTTAGCAGTATATATTCATTCATGTGTAGAAATGGAATATATGTGCCTGTATTGAAGGAGAGGTTTTATCAGGTTTAAACCCGATAAAACATTATGCATTTATTGTTGAATACATTTAATTTCCCATAACAGACAAATATTTTAGAATGTTTATATTTACATAGATCCTTATTGAATTATTTCAAAATTAAATTTCTATTGTTACCCAGAAAAAGTATTGAGTTTGTGAATGGCTCGCTTGAACAAAAGCCTTTTACGTATACGGAACACATGGTAGCTCTTCGTCCAATTTGTTACTTATCTCGTCAAGGCACAGCGTGTTACTGACGTATACAACACATTTTCAGATTATGCGTACTTTAGAAAAAAAATGTATTTTTAGAATCCCCCGTGGGCTAAACAAAACAAAAATATAGACCCAATCACCACAAACTCCGAACATCGAAAAAGACTGGAGAACTAATAAGTTTAGTTATAGAGACGAATTCACAAATAAAATGATTATTCCTCATTGGAAAATGCTTGTACCTGATTAAGGAGAGAAAATATTGACGATTTCATGGAGAGTGACATTCACATAAAGCTGGAAAATGTTTCAAAACCATCCAATGAGAAAGTAAGAAATGATTAATGGTTCATTTTGAGAAGAAGAACAACAAAAAAGAAGCTATTGTCGCAAGGAAAGGAAGCAGGGAGAAAGATTTGAAAAGAAATAAAATAAAATATGAAAGATATCGAGACGTGAAAGAATAGACTAAATAATAAAACCAGAAATGACAAGTTAGAATTTCAATAGTGAATACAATTACTGCTTAGGACATTAGTCACGACGCCAGCGTTAACTAATAGCAAGAATCGACTTAAATATCTATAATAGCCGTGACACTTAAAGGAAGTTCAATAACAATTACTGTAATTAACAATACCTGTAAATGTTGGCACTGCTGCGGTCAGACTATATGACAAATGAGGAAAGTTTAAAGATAAAAGGAACTACAAAGTAACTATTGATAACATTCAGAAAGGGCGGATTGAAATTCGGGGAACCCAAAATGAGGAAAGAAGCTTTGGAGAATTTAACACTCAAAGGGCAAAATTAAGAAAAGGGAAGCAAAGTGATTTACTGAGTAATCTATTTTACAAGTTCGAGCAAAAGAATATTGAAATAATTGCCGAAAAAAACCCAGGACAATTTCTAATATTGGTGAGAGCAAGATAACGAAAGATATGGAGAGCCTTACGTTCTATGGTATGTATAGAAAAAAAATAATGGCAATCGCGTCCTGGGAATGACGTTAAACTGCATCCGAGTCCTGGTAAGACGATAAACTATATCCAACAGCAAGGCCTCTGATCAGGAGGTTTTGAGGAGCGCGGAACCACCTCTTAATTGCTGATGTTCCCAGGTCCACCCTGACCCGGTGTGGTAGCGCCTGTTAGGGTCCCAGCTATGGGAAAATAGTGAAATCCCAAGGTGTGTCCGCGTCCTGGGTATGACGATAAACTACATCCGCGTCCTGGGTATGACGATAAACTACGTCCAACCAAAAGGCCGTCGATCCGATCAATCGGCTGGTCATGTCATGCCCCATCACATCTAACCCATCCCAAAACAATTACAACTTACAATTAACTTTCCCACCCAAACCCTACACTAAATATACTAACACCTTACCTCTAAAATGTGATGGAAAGCGGTGGCATAGGGTAAATCAGTAGAAAAAAATTTAAACAATGATGTTGCCAGCTATACGTTTTTGAAACAATGATGTTTCCAGCTATACGTTTTTGATATATCTAGTAAATACTGGATCTGGCATTAAATAACCCATAGTTGGTTGATATGCCATAAAACCCCAAATAAACAAATAATGGCAATCCTATTGTTGTTTTTGATGAATATTATGGTCAGGATAGACAAAAAAATAATTGTGTGGTCTTAAAATAAAAAATAAAGTCCTCGGAACTGGCTTTTTGTGTTAGATATTCAGTGATCCTTGGTACTAGTGGTATAAATGCCAGGGCGTGGAATATAGATATACAAAGCGAGTATATAAATCAACATTGCACTCAGCAGAGTAAGCCGCAGCTTTTTCACTGAGTAGGGACGCCAAAAATTAGCTTTATATTAATAGTCTTTACAATTTCTGAGCATTTAAATTTAAAGATTGTCTGACAAATTCACAGAAATGCCTCATTTTCGCAGTTTTTTGCTTACAAACTGACTTCAAAATTTTACTATTTGAAAAATTAATCAAATAAAATCAATACTTGTTTTTGTATTAGATTCATTGAATGGAAAATATATTAAAACCAGGTTTCTGATTATGAATCACTCCAAATAAAACGTGTATTCTTTTTTCATAATATTCGATAAGTGAAAAATTTAATAAAATTGTAAAAGATTTGGTTTGATTTGGTTTGTTTTACGGCATATTAAACTCAATGGGTCATTTAATACCGACAAAATTTTTATTGGTGTTAATATTCTTTTTCCAAATGTATTGCTAGTAATATTTTTCCTTCAAAAAAATTCTATTTCTGATAATATTTTTTTTCAAAAAAGGATTGCTGGTAAAATGTTTTTGCCTAAAATGTATTGCTGATAATAATGTATTGATAGTAATAATTTTTTTCTTTTATAAAGTATTTTTGATATTAAGACTTATTTTTACACTTTCATAGTGTTTTGACCCCAATTTGGGGGTTAACTATTTGCTAATAGCTGGGACCCTAAAAGGTGCTACCACGCCGGGCCAGGGTGGACCTGGGAACACCAGCAATTAAGAGGTGGTTCCACGCCACTCAAAACCTCCTGATCAGATGCATTGCTGTTGGATGTAGTTTATCGTCTTACCCAGGACAGATAATTGAAAAAGAATTTAAAAAAAGGCTAATCAAAGAAATTAGTCTTGTAAATTGACATAAGTAGGAATAAATGTTTACTTGTCTAATGGACAATTTTTTATAGCCCCTCCATTCTCTTTAATTCATCTGGCAAAGTGAAACCTTCTGTATATCAGTCGATGTTGCTTTATTTTCTGGATCATGTTATAGAGTTGTTGGTTATGGAATTCTTTATCCATTTTTATTTCAAGCCAATTAACTGCATATATTTTAATTACAAATTTTACAAGGCTTTCACTGATCACCGGAATTAAATTGAAACGTTCCAGTTTCGAACCTAAACTTAATCTTTAAACCGATTTCCTCAAAAAACAGTAACGATTTGGATGAACATGTTCTGTCTTCTTATTTATGATGCCAAACCTCAACTTTCAGATTGAGTGCAGTATCATGTTTCCAAAATCACCCCACCCTATCGGGATAATAACGTTTTGCAGCTGCTGTTTCGCGATCACACATTTTACTAAAGAATAACCGGTTTCGAGGAGGTGCTTAGGGACATTTCCCAGTCGCATATTTTGTCATATGAAAGAAAACAATCGTATTTTTTAAAATCAATATTTCACTTGGAAATAAACTTTCAAGGCTTATTTGTTCTAAAAGTGTGTATTTTTATATTTTTTAGAACAGAAAAATGTATAAATTTTTCATTTTAAAATTAGAAAGGTTGACTTAGATTATTTTAAAATAAAAAGCAGACAAAGTACATATATATATATATATTGTGTGGAGTTGTACAATAGGGAATGCAATCAGAAATAATAATTTCTTTTTCCAATTATTTTCTTATCAATTAACCATTGCAGATCACGGATAGAAAAAGAGAAACGTTATTTAATTTTATATAAAGGAAAAGGGAGCCGTTTGCCAAGTAAATTCATTGTGAATTGATTAATCTTCCTACGGACGCCAAAAACAAATATGTTTTCTTAAAATGTGAAGAAAAAGAATTTCGTTATATGTAGAGTTTACTAAATAGTAACATATGAAAAAAATACAGACTACGAATTTAAAATTATTTTGTCTTTTACATTTATTATGAGTATATTTGTTTTGGCTTCCGTATACGGTACTTTACAATTAATTTACATAGCAACCTAGACACTTAACTTTCATAAAATTTAATACATTTAAAAATTATATACGTGATATATGGAGTATTTAATTTCTAGCAATATGAAAAAAAATTCTGGTCATAGTACCTATCGTACAAGTGCACCCAATTTTGGTATTTCTTATTTTGTTATATTTTTTTTGGCACACAGATTATATATATATATATATATATATATATAATCTGTTTAACTATAGGTGATCATTGCGCTTAGACGTTAAGCACTATTTTTTAATTCATTTGGTTCTCCAGAACCTAATTATTGAAGCTTCGGGAATAACGGTATGTTGTCTTTTAGATATCCTAAAATTCTCTTCACTCCAACAGATTAATCTCATTCCAGATGCGAGAAGGCAATTCAGATTCAGCGCTATTAATTAATGAACCGAACCTGTTTCGAGAACAATAACAACAAAAATAAAAAAGAAAAAAACAAACAAAACAAAAACAAACAAACCCCCCCCCCAAAAAAAACAAACAACAAACAAAAATGGCAACGTCTAATCCCAGTGAACAGTTGCAAGCAGAAAGAAAAAAAAATTGTTCGATTGAGAAAACGAAAGAAAAATGTTTGAGAGATAAATAAAGAAAAGAAAGTTAACTCTAACATTATTATTCCTTCTCCGGAAGTGACCACTTAGCCCTTCCTGTTTCAAGCGGAAACAATTGAGATATTACCGCTAGATGCTAGCAGCAGCACGTGCAAGTTTAGGATAAGAACGGTTAGATGTGTCAAACGGACGAGGTCAGATACGAGTACAACTGAAAATATATACTTGAAAAACAACAACATATGCCTCTCAAGGCACTGATTTTTGTAACTAACAAGATGGAGAATGAAATCCATTTTTAGTAATGCCAGTTAAAAAGGGAGATTTTATTTTAAAAAACATAAGAAAAACTTAAGTCATCGCAAATACGAAGGAAAATACTTGCTGAAATACAATGAAAGCTTTAACTCGAAATCACATTATACAATCTCATAAAGGAAGCTGATCAAATCTCGTCTGTAATTCTGATTAATTCAAGTGGCTGCATTTCCTTGCCTCTTATTACTTTGAGAAGCATATGCAAGATTAGTTTTAGTATCGAAGGTAACAATAAACAAAGATGCTTCTCGTCTTCTGACAGCATGAATCCATTTTATAGAACTGAATGAATAATTTATCAAACAAGAAAACATTTAAATACTTGTTGTTTTTTATGTCGTGAACCGTAGGGTCGTGGCACCATGTGTACTACAGCTAGAGTAGAAATGGTGTTTCTTGGGAAAGATAGCCTGAGGGAGCCCATCTTTCTCCAGGCCGGTTTTGAATTCAGAGTTTTTCCTCCTCCTTGCCACCCAAGGTTACAGAACCCAGTCTGTTGCTATTTACCCATAGTTGGGGCTGGGAGAAGAAGAGGATTCATACTTTTTCCAAGGTTATTAAGACGTAAGTGAATGCAGTGGAATTCGAACTCGACTCTCCGGTTTCTCAATCCGAGCCGCTATCCATTCCCCCAATTTTGGGTTTATGAGTGAGAAAATACCTTTTTGTTTAAACTTAATCCAATATAGGGATTCTGATGAAAACACTTTATTGAATTTTATAATACCTATTTTTCTATTTAATCAAGGACAGCATACAACTTAAAGGAAAGAAAAGTTGTTTCCTTTAAGTTGTATGCTGTCGTCGATTAAATAAAGAAATAGGCATTATAAAATTCAATAAAGGGTTTTCATCAGAATCGCTATATCGGATTAAATTTAAACAAAAAAGGCTTTTGACAAAGATAAACGTTAAAGTATTTTTTTATTCTTTTTGA
The DNA here is from genome assembly GCA_964036315.1 of Acanthosepion esculentum. Taxonomy (NCBI): domain Eukaryota; kingdom Metazoa; phylum Mollusca; class Cephalopoda; order Sepiida; family Sepiidae; genus Acanthosepion; species Acanthosepion esculentum. The sequence continues at coordinate 121,451,341 of OZ038481.1, forward strand.
ACTGAAGCTACCCGCAGAATAATGAGCTGCCTTATATTTGCCATTATCTGAACTCAAAAAACTGAAAAATGATTATGTAATGACTTATGGCTTTTAATTTCCACTATTTAACTTGTTCGGGCTGTTGTGCTCATCTTTCTTGTAGGCTTCTTCAGGTGACTGAAATTTCCAAATGAACACTTTATTTCGTCCATCGGGGTAGATTATTCTAATTCCACGTGCTATGCCTCTTCCAGATGTCTCAGTTATCTCCCTTTAACACAAATTTCCAAGATTTTTTTTTCAGTAGCCAGGTACTGAATAACAACTCTTTGGATCAAATCACTGGGTCCAACCAACGGTTTTATCCCCTGAACCATGGGTCCACTGTGAGGATATAAAGGATTCAGTTGGAAATTCCAAAGGTTTTTCAATGTAGAATTTCAGTTAGTACGAGGCCCTAGAGAGGTACAACCAAAATGGCAATGAATAAGGTAAAGAGAAAAGATGATGATTGACCTTTAACTTGAAGAGGTAAAGAGTGACGTGTTCATGGAAGCACACAAACGGGAACCTGGTAGTCTTTGGGAAAAAGCTGTCTGAGTGTGATTCGACTGCCTAGAAGTGGTATAAAATGCTGTAGCTGTAAAGGTCTGAACTGGTGGAAATAAATATTAGACCTCAACTGAACGTTTGCCATGGAAATAGCGACAGAGCACCAAAGAGGATTACGATTGATGTTATATCTATAGAGAAGCTAGCGAGGAGAAAATAAACCTTCCTCCACAAGAGGGAGTAAACCATTTTGCTACAAGACAAATTCACAAGTTCTACATCCAAATATTGACTGACCAGTTACGGTGCACTCAACAGGTAATTGAATAGAGTAACTTTGCTTTAATGATAATAAAAACACCATACTAGACCAGTTTTCCTTTTTACAGTAAGGTTTACCCTGTACAAGACTCAGGGGCCACAGGGGTAGAGGGTTATATTAAGAGACAGTTTATGCGGATAGGTGAGGAAGATAACGGTTGACCATAGACTTAAACAGTTTAAGATTGTAGTGATCGGGGAAACATCTTCTTAGGAGTCGGTTCCACGGAGCAGTGGCTCCCGGGAAGAAGCTGTTTGAGTGGAACTTAAATCCTCACCGATGGAATACGGAGAGAATGTGGGTGGTTTGCTACAATGTGAGTGACATGGCGGGTCCTTGCCATGAAGGTTAGAACTGGCGGAACCAAGAAATGTTGTTCGTCTAATCACTTCCCCATGGAAGTAGCGATAGAGAAGGGAGAGGATCGCCACATCCCGCCTGTGGGAGAAAGGGTAGAAGGTGGAAAATAATTTATCACCTACAAAGTCTCATAGACGCTATTGGACACTTTCGAAACTGGTAAATGAGGAATGGGCAGCTCCTGCCCATATATAGAAACAGTGTTCAATTTACGGCCTGATTTGGCTCTTTAAAGGTAGAGAATACCATGGAGTTATCATTTGTTTTAAGTAAGCAGGGTGCATTACGTATCTTCAGAGACAATCGCTAAAATTATATCACTTGACACCAAATTACTCGAAACACATCTTTAATCTTATCAACAAAATTCAAAACCGGGTAAGATAAATGACAAATGAAAATTACTTCTCCAATTTTCACAGCGAGTACTTGACGATCCTAAGTTTAAACAAGCCTAATGTATATCCTAGTTTTATTTACGTGTAACTAATGCTTGCATATATATTTTATTTATTTCAAAACCGATGTTTGTATAATTCGTTGTTTAATTCAATAGCTTTACTTTAGATCAGGGGTTCTTAACCGGAGGTATGAGAACCAAATACCTGTGTTGTGTTTGACAGTTTTTCAATTTTCTTTACACAGATTTGGTGCAAAACGTCTGTCAAAAAAATTAAGTGGAATGATTCATATGCAGGTTTTGGCTTCACCTGTGTGACAGAACGAGATGGAACAGAAAGACCCCAGTGCATGTTGTGCAATTTGGTAATGAGCAATGGAAATTTGAAGCCATCAGGACTGAGGGAAAATTTCGAAAGCAAACACAGTAGTCATGTTGGCACATCGATTGAGCTTTTAAGTTTAGAAGAGTTCGCTATGATCAGAAAGCAACTCTTTCATCATGTGGGTTTTCTGCTCCAGGAAAACCTCTTCTGGAAGCCTCCTACAAAGTTTCGTACTTAATTGCCAGAGAAAAGAAGCCCCACATAATAGGGGAGACCCTCGTGAAAGCCTGTGCGCTGGAGATAGCAAAAAATTGTGCTGGGAGAGGAGGCCGCAAAGCAACTAAGTCAGGTGTCCTTGTCCAACGACACTGTAGACCAGAGAATTAAAGACACGACTCAGGACATAACAAACCAAGTTGTCAGCGAGATTAAACAATTTCCTTCAAAAATCAGCATAAAAATATAAATAAAGTTATAATTGCGTATGTTTTTTTTTCATTTTCTATTCCTAGCAATCCATATCTAAAGTACAGTAAATTCAAGCGATTGAAATATTTGGAAGACATACTGGCAAATAATAGGATTGATGATAATTATTTCGACAATTAAGTGAAGGAGGTATGGGATCATATTAGACAATCCATTGGGGGTCTGGAATCATCAAAAGGTTAAGCACCCCTTCTTTAGATACTATATCTTATATATCACTGAACCTTCATCTCCCGATAGGAATGTTATCATAAATATTCTATATCAAGTAATACATCCCTTCAGTTATTGGGTTACGGTCATATCACGTTGAAACATTGGTTCTCGTACGATCACCGAAATTAAGAAAAGGCGAGTCTGGTCAGTACTAAGGGTGACCGCTTGGGAATACCTATGGCTGTAAGCTTGGATGTGCGGGTGGTGTGATGGATAATGGCTCGGAATTGTTAATCAGAGATTCGAGTTTCAATTCCTGTTGAGTTCGTTATAGTCACTGACGATTAGTACTCTTGGGAAAGTTATCAGTACACCTCTTGTCCCACCAGCTACGGGTTAATTAGTAAGACGTGAATCACTAAAACCATTATTTAAATCAATAAATAAATAAATAAAACTGTGTCTAAGATATCTAGATTTCGGCTTTAAATAACCCATGGAGGTTGATATGCCGTTAAAGAAAAACAACTAACCAAAATATAATGTCTGATTGTTAAATTAAATGATTTCTAACCGTTTCCTCTGAATGCGTAATAGTAGACATCGGCGCTTGTGAGTTGAAATAATTGTTTTTTTTCACACCGGCGACGCTGTTTTTTTTATTAGATTCCAGGTAAAAATTTAGATTTTGAAGTAACTACTTCACTTTTGGACATTTGGAGCATTTCATTTCACTTTTCATTCTGTCCTTGAACCGACTAATCTTCCGTGCCTCCGAGGAACGACCAATCTTTAGCGCGTTTATTGTTGCAAATTATTCTTATGTTAATAGTCCGAGCAACAATTTCATCTGTTAGTGTCAACAGATTGGCGATATTCAAACTCCCAGTAGTACATTCACATACTTGTAAAATCTAAGATATACAAAGCGGTATGTATATTCTTTGAAGATTCGAGGGTTGGTTATAAAGACGTGTATTCTGTTCGCTTCAAAGGGTGATACATTCCGTTAAAAGATCAATAGATAATTCCCGTTGATTGGCGAACAGATGGACATGTTTACTGGAAACACGCGCATGCGTCGACAGTTTTCGTTCCTTTTAATTAGCGAAAAACATATAGAAGGAAGAATGATTCGCTACGCAATGGCTACTTGAATCATAAATAGATAAGGACGGTCGATGCTACGAGCAAGCGATAAATTATCACAAAAGTTGATCACAAATGAGAAAACAAAAGACCAACGAAAATTCAGCGAGTGCAAGTGGTTATCGATGAATTAACAAATAATTCCTTTAAACGATAGACCAATAAAAGTATTCATACAAAGCAAAGAATTCGATAAATGAACTTTGTAATCGTAGTAATTCATTTCTTAGGGCTTTCATCAAATTCTTTCAGGATATTGCAAGAAGCTATCAATTTAACGGATGTTATAACAAAGATGAGGTTGGGCTGAATTTTTATTTCTGCGTATTTTTCATTATATATATATATATATATATATATATAAGCAGAAGATGTATGTGTGTGTGTGATACCTTTTTACTAGAGATCCATCCAACCGATTTTGACCAAACGTGGCACATACATTGTAAAAAGTAAGAGATAGGTTCTTAGCGTAAAAAATCTCTTAAAAACCAATAATCGATAAAGCCTATCAAAACATAATAAATTCAACTTTTTTCCTCCGATTTCGTTCAAACTCGGTATGTAGGTTACTTACATCACGACGAGATCAACGGTACCTCATTTCTGTTCTACGCCAATGCGTTTACCGAAAAACCGCGAAGAATGAAAAATCGGATTTCAACACAAATTTTAAACTAAAAACTCCCGCAATTTTCAAGCAATCTAATACAGACTTCACTCAATTGTAGCCAACAATAATCTGATTGTTTGACAGTCATTTAACTTGATAATTGAGTCCACCCATATAGTGAAAACCCGCATAAATAGCGAAAAATGGTGATTTTTAGTGGTTTCTTATTTTCCGTTGATCTTTCAACCAATTTTCATCAAACGTAACAATTCCTTTATAAATGTATCCTCTTTTACATCTCTGATAGCACACTGAAAATTTGAATTTCAAAAACTCCAAAATAATTGTGATATGAAGTGGGTCTTCATGTTGCCTGTTTTACCCCTTCATGTCCTCAGCTAACTTCGATTGAATAAATACAGACTACTGCATTAATTCAAAATGTTTTTTTTTAATGAAAGTACTTTAAAGTAACTGAAGATAGACTGTTACATGTAAACATGATACTGTTTTTACTCCGTTCTAATTGAACGCTTTTTTCTGATCAACCAGTTGAATATGGCTGCCTGTTAATAGAATATTTTAACTTAGTTCTTTTCTGAATTTATGTGCGAGCATTATTTACATTAGGACTAATATCTCCATATTTATAGCTATCAAGACGCTTCGGCCCTTGGACCCTCTGAACTTTGGAATCCCGTATTATTTCCTATTACGGTTACTTTTACTGTCATATTTGTCTTATTTCCTGTTGCTGTTTAAATAACAGCGATGGCAACTCAAACACGTTTACTCATTAAACATAAGGTTTAGAGTCATGAAGAAAAACGAAATCTTGTATAAACAGATTTTACTTTTCGTTGCCTCTTTTTTTTCTCATTTTTTACTCTCCTCTATTTCTTTTCCCCTTTTACGTCTTTTCTTTTTTCTGTCTAGTTCTTATTCCTCCTATTTTTCTCCTACTTTTCTTTTATTTGGTTTTCCTTTCTCCCCTCTTTTTTTCTTTCCCCTTTCACTATTTCTTCCCCCCCACTCTTTCTCTAGTTTCCCAGTTTTACACAATTTCTCTATTTTTTCCTATTTTCATTTCTTTTTAATTCTCTTTGTCTTTTCTTATTCTTTTATTTTTTTCTTAATTTTTACTATGGAATTTGATGTATATTTTTGTTCGGAAAGTATTGTAACATTTTTACGAGAAAATAAAACTGCCCAAAAGTAAAAAAAAGAAAGAAAAAAGAAAGAAAAAAAGAAAAAAAGAAAGAAAAAAGAACATTAGTTTTATTTGTTAATATATTAACCAGCATTATTAGCAATATAAAGAAAACTACGACAAAACTAATGTTTTTAAAATACTTTGGGAAAAACATTTGAATTTCGACAAGTGACATATAGTAAAATTGAAACCCAAACTCCACTTTGCCTGTTCTTTGGGTACTGTCAATGAAATATGGCAGATTTTGCCTGTGACAAGTTCTAAGAATACATAACACTTTTTAGCGTCTGAAACTTTGCAAGTAAGGATGCGATCAGTTTATTAATATTTGAATTGTTTTCGTTTTGATGATTTTGATTCATTCTGTTTCAAATAGAAAAAAAATAAAAATAAAAGAGAGTCAGATGAGAAAAAAGAGAGAACGACGAGAAAAAAGAGAGAACGACGAGAAAATATTTTAACTGGTATATTTCATGTTGTATAACACGCATTTTTTGAGAACCATTTTTTTGCATAAAAAGTAACTCCGTTTTAGTTTTTTTTAAAGAGTAAATTTTGGTAGTAAATTTTTGGTAGTATTCAAAAGAAGCATCAAGATTAGTTAAACTTTGCGATTTTACTCACTTTGGATGTAAACCATATTCGCATCAAGCATAGCATCCCAGTTTCTGAGAGCAAAAAAACTGAATCCCGATTTTTCAGAATTGGAAGAAGTTTCCGTTAGCAATGAAATGTTAATATTTATGTAATTTATTTACAATTTAAATTTAAACGCTGACATGATTTGCTTTTGTTTTTTCGGCAATTTTATATTAAAAAAAACGCGTGTGCGTTACAGGAGATTCGCTTTTCCGGCAAAGAAAAAGGATATTCTAAGAAGATTTTTCAGCAGAGATATTTTAATATCAGAAATCACAACTATCAGTAAATTTTAAATCTGCGAATCTTCGGAAGCATAGCTTAGCTCAGCACAGAGCCAAAAAAGTGAGGCTCCCGGTGAGAATGGAATTCATGACAGGAATAACAATATGAGACGAGCTTTTTAATCGTTACTCAACGACGACGAAATGAAATATTTAGGTTTTGTCCAGCAAAAGGATCAAAGACTGTGGTATTCGGCTAGGATCGAACATAGTACACACAATAATCGTCAGTGAACCGGATTTGCCAACCATTGCTTGGCGGAGAGTTGACATCACCGGTACGGTTCATAGGCTCAAAAAGAAAAAGAAAACAACATATCAAAAATCCATGAAGAATGCTCATGTAATGTCTGTCTGTGATCTGATACGGAAGGAAGATAGGAGTCACTGTTATGGTCGAAGCTTTGTTTATGAAAATGGCGGAAAGTAGCATCATTTTACACCACGTCTTTTAGTTACTAGTAAGTAATATTAAGCTTTGTATAAGGCCATTCGCGATCGGTACAATGATGAGACTCAATAGATTTGCCACGGTTCGTTTACTAAGATTATAACATTTCAAAAGACCTGTTTAATTTCTTACATGTTCTTTATCAAACTTAAAAAAAACCCATACCCCCACAAAAAAACAAACCTAAAACAAAACCCCCAAAAAACAAAAAACAGAAACAAAACAAAAACACAAAAAACAACAAAAAACAAAAAAACAAAACAAAAAACCCAATAAACAAAAAACCCAAAAAACAAAACAAAAAAAACTAAACAAAAGCCAAAACAAAAAAACAAAAAAAACAAACGAAACGAAACCAAAACAAAACAAAAAGAAAAAAAAAGAAAAAAAAAGAAAAAAGAAACAAAAAACAAAAAAAAACAACAAAACAAAACATATAAAAACAAAACAAAAAATAAAACTGGTTCATAATTTAAACGAAAATATTGTGATGTAAAAGAAGAGAGAACCCGTTCTTAAAACACAAAAGGAATGCCACCATTGGTTCGCTACCCACTGAAGTTTGAACACCAAATGCCCAGAAAGACTAGTTTTCTTCCCATTGCTTATAAATGCTTACCATAGTGTGGTTGAAGATCATAAGAGTGGAGCATCCTGTGAGAACTGAACTTGCTACGACTTGCAAGTTAACCTGACCATACAAATGTAAGTCATTATTTTGCGACAGGCGCCCAAGATCGTAATATAAGAAGAAACTCGTTTCTGATATTCCGGGCTAAACGATTTTCATGAACACGTAGACTTTATTAATAATTTCTTCGTCGTAATACACAGCGTGAAGCCGGAATAAAGGAAATGTCAGCTCCCATATTTTCATGGATGACACCGTAACCAATTCTACCAGGAATTGTTAAATACTAGATTAGTTAAAACCAAGAGAAAACACGGAAGAAAAGGGGAGGAACTGAATTCCTTCCCTTTTCTACTGCGTTTTCTCAAAAACAAATAAGTATAATAATAGAGATATAATTTACCAATGTAAAAACAAATGTTTTACTCTGAAATTATTCAGTATTTCAATAGAGTTCTGGTTTAAAAAATAAACCAGATGTTTTGGACACAAGCGAATTTGACAATACTTCAGGCTTCTTTCAGCAGTTTTTCATCCGTCTTTTTCTCTTGCTCGTCCGATGAGCTTTTCTTTCATAGGCAGACTTTTCCCATTTAATCAATTTTCTTTCGTTTTATTTTTTCTGTGAAACTATCTTCCTCTCTTTTTTTACTCATCCCAATTATTCTGTTCTTTCCTACGTTTTTCTGTCTTCACTTTTCACTCATTTTTTCTTTCATTCATTTCATTTCATTAGTCACTCATTGCCATTCTTTCTTTATTATTTACCCCTTTTCACTCTTTCCTTCTCTTTTTCTTAGATTTACTTGTTTCTCTCTTTCTATCTCTTATTCTTCACTTTGTCGTAACTCTCACATACTTTTCATTACTCTCTTTCTCTCTTTACCATATCTGTCTATATTTTTTAAATGACTTATTGTAATTATTTACATTATTTTCATTGTTTGAACAGTTGTCCTTATCTTTATTACCATATTAACAACGTTTCGGTCGTTGTACGCTCCGGCCTATTTCAGGTGAGTGGAATTTTGAACTAAGGTTTTTACTTCGTACACCGGGTAAATTGTTCTAGTTCCACGTGCCATGCTGCTTTCGGATGTCTCAGTTATCTCCCTTTAACTCTGCAAGATTTGTTCACCACTGCAGTAGGTATTGAACTCGCGACTCATTGGGTGAAGTCACTGGATCCAAGTAACACTATTATCCACTGGTCTGTATGTCTTTGACTCTACTATTTCTCTTTCCTACTTTTTCACTCCTTCTTTCTTTATCTCACCTTTTATTACTCTCTCTGTGTTCTTACCATTATTTCGTAGCTCTTTTCTCTCTTTCCTTACCTTTTTTCTTAAATTTATTTATTTTTATCACTTGTTAGCATCTCTTCTTTCTTTATTTTCTTCACATTTTTCTTATCTCTTTCTACTGTATATTTCTCTTTATTACTCTCCCGCCACCTCATCAATGTCTTTCCCACCCCTTTTTAACTCTTTCTTTTTATTACCCTCCCACCCCTTAACATACTATCTTTCCCACCCCTTTTCACTCTTACTTTTTATCTTTCTTTTTATTGCTCTTCTACCCACTATTCTATCTTTTTCATCCCCTTTTTACTCTCACTCTTTAACTCATTTTTTATTACTCTCCTCCTTACCATTCTATATTTCCCATCCCTTTTCACTCGCTCGTTATCTCTTTCTTTATATCACTCTCCCACCCCGTTACTATTCTATATTCCTCCCCACTTTTTACTCTCACCCTTTATCTTTCTTTTTATTACTCTCCTCTTACCATTCTATATTTCCCACCCTTTTTCACTCTCACTTTTTATCTTTTTTATTACTCTCCTCCCCACTCACTATTCTATCTTTTCCACCCTCTTTTTTACTCACTTTTTATCTCTTTCTCTTTATTACTCTCTATTTCTTCATGCCAATCTTTCTATCTACTACTTTATTTCCTTCTCCCATTTTTATATTTCGGAACAGAAGAAAACTCCCGACATGTGTTCAGAAAGTAAACACTAAAACATGACAAAAACACGCAAACATTTAATCACAGATGCCGAAATATCATGTAATTATGTTAGTTCAACATGTTTAAAAAAATTCCACTAAAAATTCCCTTCGTTTACCAAAACCCGATTCCCAAAGAATTCGGTTATCCAAGGTTCTCTTGTTAAAATTTGTGAATTCGTTAACCGATCGATGTCGATCGAGGCAAGTGAACAAGGACGGTACTCAATTAGATTAAGAATCCGAGACTCGTCAAGTGATAGCTTCATGGTAATACGAGAAGGATGAACAACAAAAGACTAGTGTTCAAATGGCCTGATGAACGCCTTTAATTTTTCACTCTCTGAACAACCCATTATTTGTTCTTGATATTTAGTCAGTTGACACTAGTATGACAAGGAAATATAAGGAGGCAAAGAAGATCATGTTACGCCAACATTTAAAATGGAAAAGGTCTGTCCAGTGAGGAAATCAGTATCTGAAATCAATTATTTTACATTTCAGCATGAATCTGTCAGCAATCTCTGTCACCGATGGGAAAAACCTGACTTTTATTTTTTTAACAAGGCAAGCTACCACCAGTGAGCTTAACGTTGCTAGAGTATTCACACGTGCACAGTGAAGTCATCTCTGAGATGCAAGCTAAATTAGAGACAACAAATCCAAACTCGAGATACAAAAATGGTTGGATGCGTTCTGAACGGTCCTCGTATATATGTTTATATATCAGTTTAGATTGATTGATTGATTCGTATTCTAACCCTTTGCAGGTTACTTAAAGCCAGACAAATTTTAGATTGTAAGAAATGTTATTTTGGAGATAATAATGGTTTAGCGATACAAGTATAGCTAATTAACCCATAGGAGGGAGAAAGAGGTGGATTCATATCTTTGCCAAAGATATTTGCGCGTAAGTGAATATAACGAACCCAACAGGAATTGAAACTCCGTTCTCTAATTAACAAACCCTAGTCATTAACCTTACACTAAAAGTACATCCAGGCTTACAGCACCTGGTATTCCCATATGGTCACCCATCTAGGTACTGACCAGACTTGACGTTGCTTAACTTGATTGGACGGGAACTGTTGTTGCAAGTTGATGTGTCTCAGCAACCATGGCACGTGAAACTAGAACAATCGATGGGCGAAAAAAAGTGTCCGGTTCGAAAGTCTAATCAACAGAAGAAGGCCGGAGCGTACCACGGCGTAAAAGTTGTGAATATGGCAAAGAAGATGAGGATATTGTAAATAATGCAATGAGAATATAAACATTAAATTTATTTCAGAAAATTACCTTTTCTGCATTCTTTTTCGATAGTCGACGTACCGTAAATGTTCGAATTAGCTCCAATTCTTTCGAATAAGCCCCCCTCTGGTTTGGTTTACGGCATATCGACCTAAATGGGTTATTTAAAATTTTTATTGTTGGTAATATTTTTCCCAAAATGCATTGCTGGTAATATTTTTTCCAAAAAATGTATAGCTGTATTGCTGGTAATAGTTTTTTAAAAATTATTGCTGGTAATAGTTTTTTTTTTAAAAAAGTATTCCTGGTAATAATTTTTTTCCTTTAAAAAATTATTGCTGGTAATATATTTTTTTTTTTTTACAAAGTATTTTTGGTATTAAACCCTATTTTTTAACCTTTCATAGTATTTTGATCCTAGCTTGGGGGTTAACTATTTGTCCATGGGTGGGACCTAACAGTAGCTACCACCCCGGCTCAGGGTGGACCTAGGAACATAACAATAGGTGGTTTTACGCTATTCAAAACCTCCGGATCAGAGGCCTTGCTATCGGATGTAGTTTATCATCTTACGCAAGACGCGGATGTAGTTTATCGTCATGCCCAGGACGGAAGCGTCCTCTGTCGTCTAAACGATTATATGTGGTGCTTATTTGGATCAGGAAATTTCAATTTAATTTGTTAATTTCATTAATATTTGCCTTCAATTTGTTTAAAAAATAAGCTCGTTGAATCCCTTATTGTATTTATCAGGAATTCTCGATTATCCGAAAATCTTTTCAACTCCTGCTCCAAGTTATCCGGATATTTCCCGTGTTTTATTTATTATATATCTTTCTATATTTCTGAGATGAGCTATTGTAATTATTGTCATTATTTATATCGTTCGGACAGTTGTCCTCATCTTTATTGCCACATTCACGACGTTTCGGTCGTTGTACGCTCCTGCCTTCTTCAGGTAGTCCGCAAGGACCGTGGCTTTGTGTATAAAAGCGTTGGTTGAAGTAATCAAGTCACTTGACCCAAAGAGATTTTTGTTCAGCTCTGGCTAAAACAGCGGTGAACAAAAAATTAGAGTTTAATTAAAGGGAAATAACTGATACTGAGATATCCGGAAAAGGCAGGGCACGTGGAACTAGAAGAATCTACCTTGGTGGACAAAAAAAAAAAAATGGTTCAGTTTGTAATTCTAATCACCTGAAGAAGGACGGGGCGTACAACGGCCGATACGTTATGAATATGGCAATAATATTTTTTTTTATTATTGAAATGGAATTAAGTATTCGGCTTCATTATTAAAAAGTATGGGTTCTATGAACTTTTACACATGCCTAATATTTTTCATCTTCATAATCACTTTCAGCCATAAACGCGTAACTCTTATCCCTCACACGTAATGAGCAACGATTCCTCATTACGTTTGAACACTGAGGCGACGGCCCCCTTCACCGCATTTTAACGAAGCAGAAAATTTAACTCGGAAATTCCACTTTCGATTAATTACAAGATTTCCATTTTTTTTTTCACCGTGAGTAATGGAAGGTGGTTAAGAATACAAGATTACTCCAGTCTTTTCAGGTGGGAAGCGCTCTACTTTAAACACCAGCGTTTGAAATCCTAGAGTTTCACCTGGTGGCATTAACACCTTCATCTAGTACCGGCGGTAAAAGATAAAACGACCTGATCCCCAATCCGTCAGGCCATTGGTTTACAAATGTTATTAGGATTTCTATTATATGCCCTGTCCAATATGGTCGATCATGACTCTCCAAATCCTTTGAAATTATAAATAATGTTTGTCCCCTTACTAGTCATCCTCACCCTTGATTGGTCACCCATTTACACATGCCCTTTAAGAAAATTATTAATTTTCCCTCTGGCCGTCTTGCTTTCAATATGCCTTGTGTGCCTCAAATTCTCCAAGCCCTGTTTTCTCGTCATCTATCCCAGAAATTTCAACTGTCTTTTCTGACTATTCCTTTTGTTCCCATTTTCCTTAAAACTTTCTAATTTTTCACATGTTCCGAGCAAGGAGTTCTCAGCACAATTCTGTAAGGCAACGTCTGTTCCCTCAAGTTTCTTCTTCTGAGATGAAATTGTCCAGCGTTCATTGCCATATAGGAGGAATGTTATTATATAGTAGTTCAGCATTTTTTTGTTTCTAATAAAATGATACTGTTTACACTATTTATAATGTTCATGCTGTCATCCTCATCTTTGTTGCCATATTCACGACGTCTCGGCCGTTGTGCCCTACAGCTTTCTTCAGGTTGAAGGAGACCGAAGTGTAACAGTCCGAACACTGTAAATAGTGTAAATAATTACCATACCTCATCTCAGAAATGTAGACAAAATTGTACTGTTACGCTATTTTCTTTTTACATTTTACTTAGCTTTTCGAAAGCATTTTCATTTCTGTGCCACGTTTTCTGCCTTCTGTTATAACATTCTCTGGATAGTTAAGTTTTTGTACACAAGATGAAAGAATAAATGATGCCCATGTCAAATTTTTCCAAACTCTCTGCTTATTTGCCCCTTTTGTCCAACTTGTTTATTTATTTCGACCTGTCTGTAGGATCTGACATTGCAATCAGTGTCACAACAGGTGAAATACGCCAACAGGTGTAGATCCGTGTCTGATAGGTTGTCAGTGGCTGCCCCCGACAGGTGGTCATACAAGTTGCGCTTAGGATGTATATACGTAGAAAGCGCCCCACCGGAGATGGAAAAGTCAGAATCTCTTACATCCTCGTGAAAAAAAAAAGATCCAAGATCGAAGAAAGCCCTAAAAAACACATACCCTTATGCCGATATTAACTGATGAAATCTGGGGATCAATAATTAATAATTTTATGTAAGAGATATTAGAGTTTCGATAATCTGCTCACTCTTCGTTTTTTTCTGTTCCGGAAATAAATTGATTTCGAAAGAATTTTCCAACCTACTTTATTTTATTTCGAATTTTAGTGTAGAACAAAATCAGCGCATGCAGTCTCAACCGGAATTCGAACTTTGTTTGTCGGATCCGTTATCTATGATCGTACACATTATACCACTTCGCTATTATGTGATACTATGGCTACACAAATAGAAAGGACAAACGTGGTTTTATTTCGAGCTCAAGTGTTTGTTTGATGGACCATCTGGCGGTTCCTTTTGAAATTCGGTCTTTTATTCACTTTACTCGAGAGGGAATCGGAAGTAAAGTGATTTTCAGAGATCAAGTAGAAACAAAAATCGGAAATAGGGTATATCCGGGTGTTGGACTATACTGACAGTCATTTTTGGGACCGGGAAGAGTTCTGGTTCGCCATTGGCGGGAGACGGACTGGTACACAGCGCGGTGCCAAAACTTCCATTTCGCATTGCCAGCCACCACATCGGGGTGAAGAGTTGGTAGAGAGGAAGAGCTGACATAGAAGTTGTCCCAAGTGTCACCTACCCACCCACCCGAACAAACAGACGAAGCCGCGAATAAAACACTGACATATAATATGGGAAACGGGATTCGCGTTCTTATTTCCGACGTGGCTTTTCCCTTTCATCGTGTTATCTTGTGAGCGTGCAGCGCACCTTTTCCCAGCTTTCGGTGAACACCAACGAGAGTGAGGAAGGAAATGTAATGTGGGGGTGGGATTGATTATTGGCTTATGCGAGCGTCGCGTTTAATCTTATAGGTAATACAAAAATAATTATATAAGATCAAGTATGTAGCAAACTTCATACCTGAGGCTGGTCACACAGTTCTGTTTTACTTGAATTGTGTATCAAAATGCAGATCGCTTAGGTTAGTGACTGGTGAATCTCGTATATTTTTTAATTAGTGCTTACAAATAAAATTTTCCCTAAGATAATTATGATTTAATGACCAGCTCTAGCGCCAGTGAACTGAGATTCAACCCTTGACGTTGTTCTACAATAACGGGATTTAAAATGAATGACACTCGCCTTTTAAGAAAACTATTAAGAATTTTCATATATAAATTCTCTCGTTATTTGAAAGATTAAAATTTAAAAAATTGTTTTCCGAAAACTTTTTTCATATTCGTCTCAAAAATGAATTAAGCTGCTTTAAAGATCCCAGTGTTTATATTTCTATCGACTGTTTTTCTTTTACATCGATGTTTGTCTTTGGCTTATTAAAAATTTAAATTTTAATAAAAGAGCTGTCTTTAATAAATTACTCCCATGAAGAAACTTAATTTTCTCAAAAATAGCTAATTATTAAGTGAATTGGAAAATATATCAGATTTTGGTTCAATAATATAAAAATTTAAACATGGATAAAATAGGAAGGTGTATTATCTGTAAACATTGTCGTTGACAAACATTACATTAAAAAATCTACGATTTTGATGGAGTATTAGATATAATTAAAGCATTACACACCAGCAAGGCGCTAAAGCCACTAAGACACAGAATAAATAGATCTGAGAAAACTTTATTGCGATGAGTGGGGGGGGGAATAAAATAGCAGGATACAAAGAAAAAATTGGTGACATTGCATTTAAATTTTTGAAGATCGTACTTGTCAGGGTAGCAGTAATATGGAAGCGATTCTACAAGGGAGAAATACGAAAGATAGAATTACCGCAAAAAGATCTAATAATATCAGTATTAAAATGAGGAGACGTAACCAATGTAGTACTCGCTTAAATTCGTAAAATCAAGGCTTCAAAACAGAAAATCTCACCAGAAAAATCACCATGAAAATATTTATAGAAGATACGTTACGAGGCTGGAAAAGTGACGAAAGCCGAGATGTTAGATTAATGCCAGTAACATTGCAGATTATTTTTTTTTATTCTGTCAAGGCACCCTAGACACAAAACCACCAGACCAGATGTGGCAGCAATGTCCAGGACAGGACAGATTTGTAAATGTGCATAATTCAAGATAGTTTCAGCTACGTCTTGAATTTTAAGTGTGACACTATTCAGACATTGGTAGTATGAAATTATGATTAAAAAAGGATTCATGTCGAACCTCTGTATAGAATTAGAAAGGTGAAAGGTTAAAAACATTAAAATCGTTAAGGTGAAAACATGAAATGAAGGTAAAAACGTTTTTTTTATTATCTTTTCTTTCTGATAACCAGTCCGGTGATGTAAGTAATATGGCATTAGAGAAATGTAAGCCCAAAAAGATTTGCCAGGCAGGGAATGTGCAGTGAATTATTTAGAACGTATCTTGAAATGTCGTCAAACAAGGAAATTCTTTGCAGTTTGAAATAAATTGCAAAAACTTGTTATCGTGAAAAAAATAATCGTTTTGAATAGTTGACTGCTTGTTATTTGATGGTCATTGTCAGCTGGGAAGCGAATGCGAATAAAGCCAAAATGTAAACAATGGGATTTTAAGTCAGTCAATTTGAGAAACGAAAAACAAAGTGTAATTCTTTTACGTCAAAGGACATATAAATAATTTTTAAACACAAAAGTTTCTTAATGAAAATTGTTTGTGTAAACGGCCGATTGTCGAAAGGAATGTTAAAACAAAGTTTATTCTCAATGTATTGTTTTTGAATAACCGACCGCTTTGTTTGAGGGGTCGGTGTTAAAGAAAATAATTGATATGAATATTAATGAGTCATGGAGCTGCGGTAGGAGTCGGGCGAGATGCATAAAAACAGAGCGCTTAGTTGTAGCCACGGGAAGTCAGAAGGCACCAGACGAAGCCACGTGACCTGCTGCTGATAGAATTCCCAAACTAATTCCTTGTGCATGTTTTAACCCGCTCCAAGTTTTAGAAGCAAGAAACACAGTGTCACGGTAGATAGTTTAACGGGAAAGCTTAATTTTGTTGTATCACCGACTATATAAACCAACAGAAAATTAACACAGCGACCTTCTTCGTTATTTGTTATGATATTTGTAATTTCACCAGCGGAAGAATTATGCTCTTCTCATCGCGTGGTACCGCCATAATTCGATCCAGCGTTTAAGTACGGACCGAAATTCGATCTGTATTGTTCTGTGATCAAAGAACACAACGTGGGGTAGGGCAGATGAAAAACCGAAGCGATCAGCAGACAACCATCAGTTGATCGTCGGCAGTGCTGAACAGCAGGTTTTGGAAAGGACCCCGGATTGAGCCGGGCCGTCCGTGTTATAGAAGAATCAAACACAAAATTTGCAGTTACAATCTTAAATTATTTAGCTGATACAGCATAACAGAAAAAAAAGTCATAGTGATATTCTTCAATCCAATGGAATTTCTTACTGACCTGATAGATTACCGTAATTACCCATGTATAATATGCCTCCAGCCATAATGCCCACACCTAAAATTGTGCTGAAAGTGTGAGAAAATGCTTCTACTCATGCATAATACGCACCCCTTGTTTGGTAATCAAACCCTATAAATTGTACTTCTCCACTTTCATTGCGGTCAGCGTTTTCTGCTCTTATTAAAAATGGTTTTAAACACAGAATATTATTATTATAATTTAGTTTTATGATAATTCTTAATTTATTTTACGGCAATTAAAAAAAATGTAGCTGTGCATAATACGCACCCCTGATTTTTATTACTATTTTTTTTAAAGAAAAAATGCGTGTCATACATGGGGAATTACGGTAAATTTGTTGTGAACGTGATAAGCTAGCAATTCTGCGGTTCGAACTTGAATCAGCAGATATAGGCTATTTATATATAAAGAACATTCATAACCAAAGTTAGAATTTTTAATGTTATTTCACTCTTCTGTACTTTCAGCTTTCTCCGATTGGTTGAGTAATCGATTTTGTTTAGCGGCATATCAACCTCTATGGGTTACTTAATAGTAAAATCTAAATATTTTGAACGCAATTGTATAAGTTCCACTACAGATAAAATATATTGTCGGTAAGAATTATTAATAGGTATTGTTGGTAATTATACTTTAAATAGATACCGTTAGTAATTTTTTTTATAAAAAACGTATCGCTGGCATTTCTACTATATAAATGTATTTTTATACTTTCATGGTGTTTTGTTCTTGTCGAGAGAGGGTTACTATTTGTCCATAGCTGCAACCCTAACAAGTGCTACCACCCGTGGTCGGAGTGGATCTGGGAACAACGCTCTTCAAAACTGCCAATCTCCCGATTAGAGGCCTTGCTGCAGGCTGTAGTTTATCGACATACCCTGGACTAATCTTTCTCCGAAGTATCTTAAATAACAGAGAAAGGAAATTAAACATTGCTAGTGATTCTTTATCTTTTGAAGATAATCCATTAATCCCGTCATTGCCCTCATGAGTCCCCACACGACATTGTTACACGCAAAATATATCCAGTAAAATTTCTATTAAGATAAAAACAATTAACAACAATAGTTTTTAATCAATTCGACCGCTAATGCGTTAATTTATATTTGTTGCAATTATGGCGAGCTTGCAAACATACTATTTTTGGAGAAAGAAATATTATCCATGACAGAATGGACTAAATTATTTAGTTCCATTTCTAATCTTAATGGAAGAAATAATTAAAGATAGGATTAAAAAAAAAAAGAAAGAAAAGATTTTTTCAACAACAGCCAGTTACAGATTATTATTTTGTTAATGAGCCGAATTTAATTTCGGAAAACTATTTCTTCTAGTTGTCCACGAAAACTTCAGTAAGTGTAATGCGGAGAAAGATGGAAGCAAATAAGATCAAGAACAAAGGACAGCTTTTCAAACAGCGAATGAGCAAAAAAAGAGGACGAGGAACAAAAACATTAACCAGGATAATGGTTATTGGTTTCCATACATGCTAAATTATTAATCGCTTCTTCTGACAAAAATCTACGAAAATTAGTGCGGTTAATATTTTATGATTAATTTCTATAAAGTTATTAAACATGGCTCATATTAACTAGCAATATTTCGTTCCTAAACACAAAGTGAAAGTATAAGGGAAATATTTTAATGATGTCTTACAATTTGAATAAATTAGTCAATAAATTAATTTCTATAAAGTTATTAAACCTGGCTCATATTAACTAGCAATATTTCGTTCCTAAACACAAAGTGAAAGTATAAGGGAAATATTTTAATGATATCTTACAATTTGAATAAATTAGTCAATAAATTAATTTCTATAAAGTTATTAAACATGGCTCATATTAACTAGCAATATTTCGTTCCTAAACACAAAGTGAAAGTATAAGGGAAATATTTTACTGATGTCTTACAATTTGAATAAATTAGTCAATAAATTAATTTCTATAAAGTTATTAAACATGGCTCATATTAACTAGCAATATTTCGTTGCTAAACACAAAGTGAAAGTATAAGGGAAATATTTTAATGATGTCTTACAATTTGAATAAATTAGTCAATAAATTAATTTCTATAAAGTTATTAAACATGGCTCATATTAACTAGCAATATTTCGTTCCTAAACACAAAGTGAAAGTATAAGGGAAATATTTTAATGATGTCTTACAATTTGAATAAATTAGTCAATTAAATTTTCATTTATCTAACAAATTTAATGTATCATTTGAATAAGGTAGAAAAAATGCAAAGAAAGTAAAATGTTCTTTAATTGGTTAAATTTTAAATTCCGAACTCAGCAATATATTCGATTTGCGAGATTATTGATTCTTTTTTTTTTTAACTCATTAATTAAACAGAATTTATTTCTCCCGGGAATTACCTTTTAAACTATGCAGAATTATTTGGCGCATAGTGCTAATTAAGTAGTGAATTTATAAAAATTAATGAAAACAATATTTTCATAAAAGAAAACCGTTTTCCCACAAGGAGATCGTTTAAGAAATACCATTTTTATTGAGATCCAATAATGAATTGAATTTCCACCATTCTTTTTTTCTTTTGAAAATGTACTGGTTTTTGAGCTTGCCTTAATTATTTTACGATAGATTTTCATTGCAACATTTCTTGTAAGGGCGCACGCGCAGTGCAGCAGAAATACCTCCTATATAATTGTAAGACATTAACTCGAAGAAGACATCTTTGCCACTAATGTCTTACCATTATGCGGGAGGTATTTCTGCCGCACCGAGAAAACAGTAAGGTGGAGGTCCTCACAGCAAAATAAATCATAAGCTAAAACGATGCATAAAGCGACAAATCTGAAAGAAAGTCAATATATATATATATATATATATATATATGTGTGTGTGTGTATGGCGGACTTCACATTAATTTAACTTTAGATTAGGAAACAGGGCTGACGCAGAAAAGGATAAGCCAAGACATTGTTACACATAAAATATCTATTTAACAAGATGTACAATATCAAACAACGATGCATTTAAAGTAGAAAAATTTGAAATAAACAAAAGCTGTCTCTTTAACTGTTATTTTAGTATTTCAAAGTTCACTGGAATAATGTTCATGAGAGTCTCTTATAATGGCTGTTCTTAAAAGATTTGCCGTGTTAGAAAAGATTATGTGAGTATATACAAGGTATGTTCAGCATGTGAGTGGTGTGTGTGAGTGAGAAGGTTGGCGCATGGTTTCAACTGTCGTGGATTCGTTTGACAGCTGAATTTTCACTAATTAGCTAAGAAAAATTCTTGCTTAAATGACTATAGGCTCCAGATCGCTACGCGGGAAGAATTATTCTTCACATGCAGACGATCTGATTGGTTAGCATAGATTAATCAGCGAGCGAGCTTTGGGGAGACTTAAGAAAGCTTCTGTGATTCGTTTCTCCCAAAAGTACACAAAACTGACTACATACAAATAGAGCGATTACAAAATTGTCACATTGCTGCGATTACAAAATTATCTATAATAACGTAGTGGTGATTAATTAAACAATGAATGTTTGGCCTTGTATGTGCGTGCGTGATAGACTCGCGCGCACACACACACACATATATGTGTGAACATAGAAGTCAACAGTTAGAGGCGACAGTCTGTTTCATGCTAGATGCAATCGTCAGGCCAAAAGTGCTGTTATTTTTCTCGGCTATTTATATTTACACACGCTCTATCTCTGATATTGAGCACTTTAGCGCATAAATATAGCACACTTTAAGACTATATTTCTTTATATATATATATATATATATATATATATATATATATATATGACTAGAGAATTTCAATGTATCTATTTTGAAATATGATCTCTCCCTTTTTTAACTTATCAATTCCGGTGAACAAAATATATTCTGGTCACCATGGCGCCTGGCTTAACTCCTTTCTTTCCCTCTCTCACTCTTTTTCTCTTTCCCCTCCTCATGTCTGTCTTTCTCTTCTTCCTAACAAACCTTATATTGAAATCTCTGCCTTTCTCCCCTTTTTTATTTCCCCATTTTAATGTTAAAACTTTTTATAATTTTCCCTCTCTCTTCTTTTTTTCTTTTCTTTGTCTCATTACATTATTTTTGTGTGTTTTGTAGAATTAGTTAGGTTTATAAGTCCTAAAAAATCATACACACAGTCCAGTGGATAAAGACGTTGTTTAGATTCAGTGACTAGACCCAAAGTGTTGTGAGTTCATTACCAGGCCACAGCAGTGGGGAACCAAATCTTGGAGAGTTGAACTAAAGGGAAATAACCGTTAATCTACGCGTACCTTATTGAAAAAAGGCAGTATCCAAAAATCACGGATTTGAGATCAGCTCGAACAGTACGAAATACTGAAATCGAACTGTAAGATAGATTCTGCAGCCATAGAAAGGACTCTGTGGCGTTCTGTGAATGACTAGAGCAGCCATATTGTTTGGCACAAGGTCCAAATTTCAGTGAGGATCAAATTTCTTGGAATAGTCCACAAAAGGTTGCTAACTGTTGGTCCACAGGAAAGAGGGTTTGTGATGACCACAGTGAGGATCGAACTCTCCCAGCAGTAATGAGCGTATTATTACCTGCTTTGCGACCAAACCTACATTGAAAATAAAACAGAAGTGATCGAAATGAAGACTATGGGTGAGCAACTGTACCAACTTTGAGTTAGAAACTTATGAATATTCTCGTAAATAATACGCAAAGATATGTAAGATATTTGATACGCTCTTTCACAAAATATTCTCCTATGTGTCATACAGTTGGAGGACGTGGGCAATATGGCTCTCCACAACGTCCCGTCCTCTGTAGCTCTTAGTAATCTCTGCTTTTCACCATCTCTTCGAATATCTTTTCTGTCATTCATTTACAAGCTTTTAGGTAGGTTACTTGCTGTTTCCTTATGTCCCTGTTGCCTTCCATATCTCTTGGGAGTGTCATATTCTACAAGCCTTCTTTCCTCATTATGTGTGTCTATTCTACCATCCATTTACACAAGCTTATCAAGTAGGTTACTTTTTTCCTACTGTCACTCTTCCCTTCAACATCTCTTGTGAGAGTCAAATTCTCCAAGCCTTCTTTCGTCATTATGTGTGCCTATTCTACCATCCATTTACACAAGCTCATTAGGTAGGTTGCCGTTTCCTTCTCTCCCTCTTGCCTCCATTTTCCTGTGAGTGGCAAATTCTCCAAGCCCTTTTTCCCCATACACAGAAATTTCTATTTTATAAGTATAAACGTCATTTGGGTTTTCCTATTCTTGAAAAATTTCTCTTTGCCCACATGTCCAGTCCATGGCATTCTCAGAATCCTCTGTAGAACTCCACTTGTAACCTCAAATCTTCATCTGTGAGGAGATAATTCAGCATACACGGCCATATGAGAGAATTGATATTACATCGTAGTTCAGCTCCTTTTGTTTCTTCGTCCTGGGTATGACGATAAACTACATCCGCGTCCTGGGTATGACGATAAACTACATCCGCGTCCTGGGTATGACGATAAACTACATCCGCGTCCTGGGTATGACGATAAACTACACCCGCGTCCTGGGTATGACGATAAACTATATCCGAGTCCTGGATATGACGATAAACTACGTCTAACAGCAAAGCCTCTTATAATACGTTTTTGAAAAAATAATTTTGCCAGTTGTACGTTTTTGAAAAAATATTACCAGCTATACATGTTTTTCTTTCTTTTTTTGTTGTTGAAAGAATAGGGTTTCCGGCTATACGTTTTTAAAAATATAATATTACCATCTATACATTTTTTGAAAAAATAATATTACCAGCTATACGTTTTATGAAAAAATATTACCAGCTATACATTTTTGAGGAAAAAAGTATTAACAGAAATAGATTTTTGACAAAACAAAACTTATCAGGAAAAAAAAAATGTCGGCATTAAATTGAGGTTGATGTGCCGTAAAACAAACCAAACAAATCTTTGTCTCTAATGAGGTATTTCTTTTTAATTTTTTGCTATTCCAATGTCCGTTTGGATTTCGATGTGATTTTTTTCCGTTGTTAAAACAATATTTAAATTTTCGTAGTTGCTTGATTTTGGCATCTACAGTTCGTTGCTCGAATCTTGGGATTTTTACTCTTGCTAACAACCATATATTTTTTCTTGTTATTAATGTATCGTGCGGATATATGTAAAACATTACGCGGTTTTATGTTAGTAGTGTTACTACTTTGAGAGCATGTAAAATTGTTAATACCGAGTATAAATATTTATTGGGTTTCAGCAACACTGGTATAAAGCCAGGAAGCAACTGATGAGACTCTTGACCGACACATTAAACATTAAATTACGTTGAGTGTCCAGTAAATGTTTGATATGATTGAATCTTGTTTTTGAAAGATGTTCGCTTTTTTTTTATGATTTCTTTTTGAGAATTTTTTTCTTTCAGATTAATTTTTCAGATTATTACTGGCATCATCTTCCTCTTCATTTCCCTATTGTGTCTTACGTTCTTTTTTCAAACAGTTTTTTCTACGATTTTAAAAATGTTGGTTCCAGTTTCTTTTGTTTCATTTTATTTTTATCCATTTGCGAATTTGATTTCAGCTATGGCATTTCTCTTTTCATATTCCCTCTGTTAATCACGTTCATCTCTTAATCTGTTTTATACTTGTCCTTTCATAAAATATCATCGGGTTTCTCTAATTTAATCTCTCAATTCTCTTTCCAATTCTCCGTAGCCTCTCTCTCACTCTGTTAACTTCCTTAACTCATGACTTAATATCTCAAGCGGTATTACCCAATATGGTGGCAAATATTTAAGCCGTTATTTTAATGCGTAAAAAACGAAGAAAAACGTTGGCAGTGGAAGAAAATAAAAATCCTCTGCATACGCGCCAGTGATATTACTCTCAGCTTCAATGATTTCCTAAAGAAAAACCATACTTAATGTCCCTTAGAATCCATTATTTTCTGGAAAGTCGCATTTTTAGTGTCAGCCTGGGAAATGCAAGAAAAGAACGTTTACCACATTTTTTTTACATGCATAAGTACACACAAGAGAAAAGATTCTGATAGATCAACACAATATAAACTTTTTTTACTGTGTGTAAGCATTTTTGTTACAATTACCGATTCCTTTCACTTTATAGAGGTTTTCTGACTAACAGAGTACTCTACCCCCTCTTATATATATATATATATATATATATATATATATATATATATATATATATATATATATATTTGTGTATTTAGGCAGCAATCCTTCTTTCATACACATTTCATTAAAAACGACTGACAAGGTGCTTTTATATAGTTTTTTATACAATTATGCGATCTAATAATGTTTTTTCTTTTTGGATAATAAATTATATAAAAACTGTCCGAGTGTTCTTTTTATCCGAGCGCTTTCGGCTATACATTTAGCTATTTTCAAGGATTATATTTTAACTGTTAGAGTTAGAAATAGTTTGTTATATGTATGTTTTATACTTGACCATGTTTTGACCCCCCCCAAAAAAAAGAAACATTTTATAAAATATATATGGGGAAGAGTGCTCAATATCTAGGACAGAGCATTTGGTCAAATGATCAATTAATACATGAAGCTAAGAGTCATCATGCAGTGTTGGCTCCTATGTCCACACATACATTCAGACTCACTAAAAAACAAAAATAAAAACGAAGTGTATATATAGTCACAAATTTATCATCGAACATCTTTGATAATGATTTATGAAACCCCACAGATTACAATTTATGACTAAACCAGGAAAAGTTTTGATCATTTTTAACTCCGTTTGTGGGTCATTTAAAAGGCGAAACATATTTGGGATTTTATAAGAATATTTTTTTGCAAGTAAATATTGCATTTACAATTTTATGAGAATAACAATGATTTTTCCAGATACAAGTTATACAATTTAATCCATAGCTGTGAGGGGGATAGAGTCACATTTTTCCCAATGGTATTTACGAGTGGAATTCGAACTCGGCGGCTCGATTTCTTATTCCCCTAACCATTACACCATCCGCACATCCCCAGGGAAATGGAACGATCGATATATATAACAAAAAAAACAAGTTCTTTGTTAAAGATTTACGCACACACTATATATAGTTTTGTTACGCGAGAGATGAATCTAAAATTTTCAGAAATCCCTCATATATATGTGAGTGTATATATATATATATATATATGTCAAACCTAATGAGCCCGACAAACCTACCAAGGTTTCATTTAGGCAGATCGTTAGGGCCAGCTGACCCTGACGATCTGCCTAAATGAAACCTTGGTAGGTTTGTCGGGCTCATTGGGTTTGACTAGGTTTGCTCTACGTTTGTATCGAGCTCTTTAGTTAGTTGTTTACTCGTATCGGGCTTTTTTCTTTGGGCCTTGAACCTGTATCTGTGCGATTATTTTCGACAGACTTTCATGGCTCTTTTTGAAAAACCTTTTTTCCCTTCGAGATTGATTTGGCTATTGTTAAATCAAGAATTCGAAGGTTTTTCGACACGAGTATAGTTACCTATATATATATATATATATATATATATATATATATATATATATATATATGTGTGTGTGTGTGTGTGTGTTTTGTAATATTATATGCTAACTTCACTTAAATTAGGACATAAATAACGATATTAGTGATATGTTTATTTTTTTTGTAGAAAAATTGAAATCAAATTTTTAAATTTGGCCATTTTGCTTTTTCAAGACAATTCCAAATATTGATTTACACTATTTTCATTGTTCCGGCTGTTGTCATCATCTTTGTTGCCATATTCCCGACGTTCACTTCTCAAGATGAACCAAGATGAGGACAACGGTCCGAACAGTGTAAATTACAATACCTCTTCTCAGATATATATACAAATATTGAGTTAGCTTAAATGTTCACACGGTTTATTAAGTAAATTTTCTATTTAATTCGATATTCTCATCAAAAGATGTAAAATTACTTATAAAAATATTTTGAAATTTCTCTTTATGATGAGCCGTTTTATAGAAAACTATTTTACACACACACACGCGCGCGCGCGCGCGCGCGCAAAAAAAAAAAAATCGTCCCTTTCCTTGTAATTCGTAAACCGGAGAATCTTTTCTCTTGGAACAATTGCCAGATATCTTTGCGTTTTGTGAAACTAATTTAAATCCATCCATTGCTACCAACGAATTCTTGGTTTCAACCCATCATCCCCCTTTGCCGAAAAGATTCCAACATTCACATGCATAGCCTTGGTGTTTATATCCGGGATAATCTTCCGATTGCCAGGGAATTGTCTCTCGAGGTCCTAAGCAAATTTTTCATTGTGTTACATTTTTAAAAGTTCTGAGGTTTCATCTTCATGAATAGTCACAGTATAGAAAAAAAATTGACAGGAAAAAAGAAGACAAGCCGTCCCATTCCTTGCAATTCGTTAACCCGAAGAAAATAAATAGAGCAATTTAGGAAACGCACCATAGGTTACAATAGTTAGGTACTTTTGAGGATTGAATCCACTAGTTTATCTTACTCGCTCGTTAACTATTACTGGACAGAACGCTCCAAGATTATATGCCAATCGTATTTCTGAAATTATCCTTTGGTTGAGTGTATCGTCACGGATGTTTAATAAGCAATTTGTTCCTTTGCTGTGACGACGTTTTAATAATATAAAAAAAAGCAGTTGGCAGTACTGGAAGAGGCAAAGAGGGTCAATGTTCGGTGCGTTAATAAAAAACCGTCAGCCATTTTGGTGATATTTTTTTGTTTCTTTTTTTCATTGTTCCAAATTATATGCAACATGGACCGTAACGAATTTTTTGAGCAACAATGAAAATGTAAAAAATGGGGAAATGCTTTCGGAAGGAAACAAGGATCGGACATTGTTAAAATTCTTACAAGAGACCAGCGTACGATCATGAAATTAAGACTCAGCTGAAGACAGTGCCGTCGCCGACAAAGGGAAGCACGTGATTATCTAGCTCTAACACGGCGACTGGAAAGATGCTTAAATAGAGAGATCTGTAAACAACCACTTGGGAGTAGCGAAGAATTATTTGCTGTAATCGGAGTTCCTAATGTACCTAAATCTTCCCGATGGATCTCCGAAGTTAAGCAACATAGAGCTTGGTCAGTACCTTGATGAATGACTGCGTGGAAATAACAGGTACTCTAAGGTTGGATGTGAGGGTAGTGTAATGGATAATGGCTTGGAATTGTTAATGGGAGAGCAGAGTTCCAGTTCCTGTTAGGTTCTTTATATTCGCTTATGCGTAAATACCAGTCGGAAAGTTATGCATGCACCTGACCTCCCCCAAACAGCTAAGGATTAATGCATAAGACTTGTATCACTAAATTTTTATCTCACCTTCCCCGAAAAAAATTCTAGAATATGAAAGTATTTTCTGGCTTTAAATGACCTGCAAAGGGTTGATAATCAGTAGAAAACTAATCAATAAAAGAAATTAAAAAAAGATGATAAGCACTTCAGATTGTTGCTTAGGAGCGCGCATCACGCCCATTGTTCGCTTACAGCTGAAGCCTTATAGCTACACCGAACATGTTTCCTGGACCGAAGAGTTCTTATAATTAGATTTTCAGTATGTATTGTTTACGGACTCGTGCAGGGCGACGGTCCTGACGGCTGGTGAGTATGATAGTACGTGAAGGATAACCCTGCGTGTCTTCGATTGAGGCATCAAATTGAACGTGGAGATATTTAGAGGTGGGAGCGTGGATTCTTGTCAATGAGATAATTGCGCTCCTGGGAGAGATACTCATAGGGTCAAAATGAACTCTCCTGCACACGTTGAATTCTTATGAATCAACCTTTAGTCATCGACTGGCATTCAAACGGAAACTGACATTTATGCACGACAATGCTGTGATCGCAATCTTTGAATACGTAGCTAAATTAGGGTTAAAAATGACCGTCCTATACAGTAGCCAGCATATCTATCGGATTTTAACTATGGAGTATTTTCAAGAGAGGCCTTTATGAGGGCGGGAAACAATTGTCCTCCAAGAATAAAAATCAGGAAGCGGTATTAACTGTTTGCGTATCCAGCCTAAAGAAATTCTGAATTTAACGTTTTTCTATGGCCATTAGGCTTTATGAATTCATCAGAAAAATGACAGTTATATCAATAAATAATACAGGAGTTCATAAAGTTCGTGTGCAATTTAAAAAAATTATAACTTTATTTGTATTTGCGATAGAAATAATCTGTAAAAAATGTTATAAAGTTTATTGTACCTAGTTTTAAGTATAGCTAAAATAACTAATGTAATTTCAGGCATTACTGTAAATCAGTTGGCAAATGTTTTCCGTCAACTGCAAAGTCGTATTACCCTTTGTGTTGCTAATGATGGAGGACATGTGGGAACTTAAATCAAATTTCAATAAAACCTTAAAAAATATAGATTTATTTCTAATCCTTTTTACAAATTATTTCTATCGCAGATACAAATAAAGTTATAATTTGTTTTTAAAGTGTTTGACTGTTT
>OZ038481.1:121484869-121509869 GCA_964036315.1 Acanthosepion esculentum
TGGTACTAAAACCTATTTTTACACTTTCATAGTGTTTTGACCCTAGTTTGGGTTTAACTATTTGCCTATAGCTGGGACCCTAACAGGTGCTACCACCCCGGGTCATGGTTGACCTGTAAACACCAGCAATTCCACACACCTCAAAACCTAAACAGAGAGGCCTTGCTGTCGGATATAGTTTATCGTCTTATCCAGGACGTGGATATAGTTCATCGTCTTACCCAGGACGCCTTAAATAATGAAAATCTTGTGTGTCTGTATAGGTGCGTATGCTTGTGTGTCAAGCATAGTTTAATAGTTTGCCAATCAGATCGTAGATCGATAGCAAGCAAAGCGACTGAAGAGAATAAAATGAATAATGACGGGCTTTTTGATTTGAGCAACGTGGTAGAACTATTAAAACTGTTGCTGAAATGAAAAATCCTTATTTTTAACATATCCGATGAATAAAAACTTACCATTGCCAGAAGAATCAACGGAATCTGATCTTTCTTATCTGTTTTAACTATCATTTGTTTATTGATTATCGCACAGAGAATTTTAAAAAGATAAAAAACAAATAGAACTCGAGAATTACTATTCTATGCAGATGTGTTTTTCATCCTTTCCTAATTGCAATATAGATATTTTTGAATGCTATAAACGAAGACTAATATAATTCGAGAAATACAAGATAACATTTATTTTAGGGTTTCTTTTAAAACTGAGAAATTAAATTTTGTTTTAGAGGGAATCTTTGTAATCATGTCCAAGGAGAGTAAGCATAGAATCTTTGTCGGTAATCTTGTATTTTAAAATGTCAGTTCATTTTTTTTTTAACTATGTTTGCAATTTGCAATTCTCTTAAAAAAACAGACTTCGCTTGAGGGTTTTGCCAGTGTAGAATAATTCGTAGCATAATACTTCTAATTGAAGGAGGATTTGTAAGGAAAATAAAATTCAACGAAACCAGTCTCTAATTTAGTGATAGGAAAAGTACATCGGAATAAGAGAGAAAATGAAAAAAGGTAAATTTGAACTGGATGCTGAAAAGACATTTCTCGGTAAACAACGAAAGGTAAATAAATGTAGAAAAGGATGAATATAAGAACCTGAATCAAGAACCTATATTCATTCATCGGATACTGAGAAAAAATAATTTACTCCCATTTGTATTTTACTATCTCAGTTTGTGTTCATATCAGTGTTAGCCTGTTCATTTCCATCTCGTCAAATTGTTCAGAGCCGTCTTTTTCGCTATCGACTTAGGATTATTCATTTTATTTTTCAGTATTTGTTCATCACCTCTACACTATCTCTATTTTCTATCCATTTAAACTATCTCAATCTATATTAATATAGATATACTAACTTGCTCCATTCTCCATCTATCTTCTCTATCTATCTATCTATCTTCTCTATCTATCTATCTATCTTCTCTATCTATCTATCTATCTATCTTCTCTATCTATCTATCTATCTTCTCTATCTATCTATCTATCTTCTCTATCTATCTATCTATCTTCTCTATCTATCTATCTATCTTCTCTATCTATCTATCTATCTTCTCTATCTATCTATCTATCTTCTCTATCTATCTATCTATCTTCTCTATCTATCTATCTATCTTCTCTATCTATCTATCTATCTTCTCTATCTATCTATCTATCTTCTCTATCTATCTATCTATCTATCTATCTTCTCTATCTATCTATCTATCTTCTCTATCTATCTATCTATCTTCTCTATCTATCTATCTATCTTCTCTATCTATCTATCTTCTCTATCTTCTCTATCTATCTTCTCTATCTATCTATCTATCTTCTCTATCTATCTATCTTCTCTATCTATCTATCTATCTATATCTATCTATCTATCTTCTCTATCTATCTATCTATCTTCTCTATCTATCTATCTTCTCTTTTATCTATCTCCATTCTTTATCTATACTAACTATCCATACTATCTAGACTGTCTTTCAAAGTATCTTCACTTACATAGTGGAGCGACCATTAGTCTCACCATCAATTCTCTATCTGTGACCATTTACAGCTGATATGGTGGAGTTACACGCCGGCAAGTTCCAGTGTCACTCCTTCATCGCGCTGCGCTCACGGTGTACCAAAGGGCTAGCGGAAAGTTAGATATCTCTAGCACGAACGTAATGGAAGTCTGACGCAGGTATGGAGAAGTTTTTGGTCGAAACGTCGTCTGACCGATCTGGTTCAATATATCACCTGTACTATCGGCTACTTTTGAAATAGACAAGAATCATTTGATAACAAGTGTAAAGTGTGTGTGTGTGTGGGGGGTCATTGTAACCTGATTACATATCATAGATACAGTAAAAAAACATAAATAAATGAAAAGCATAAAAATGGAAATGAGTGGTTGGGAGGGTAAGATATTCAGGCTATCGTCTTTACAGATAATCACCCCAAAGCTGTCTGGCAGACACAGTGTATATAGCTTTAGGATAATCTAGTCAGGCAAGAATGCTTTTAGAAATTTGGCTGATTGTGGTCGGCATCGATCACCAACATATACTCACTCCGGGTCCGAGAGCGAGCGAGGGTGAAGGTGAGAGAGAGAAAGACAGAGTGAAGGTGAGAGAGAGAAAGAAAGAGTGAAGGTGAGAGAGAGAAAGGCTTTATTTAGGCTTCTTTGATTGGTTACTAATTATATATATTTCTACAGGCCAAATCCTGTTTAGGGAATTGCCAGCAAAATTTTAGGATAAAGTTATTATTATTAACATTAACAATATTATGTTAGCAGCAGCAGCAGAAGTGACGGTGATCTTCGAATTAAATCATCCTACTTGGTTTAAATCATGATCCCGAAACAAGAAAAAAATTCTTGTCAAAAGATTTCCAAAACAACGTGCAGATCTTTGAGTCGGTCTCATTTTCGGTAGCACCTGTTAGAAAAACTGCTTTTCTCCAGACCTCACTTTTCAGCTAGAAAGTAGACTTACGTGCGTAATCGATGATTGCACTGATTGCACTATCCTAATAAGGGATATAGCCTTTTGAATTCATTAAAATATAATTTTTCCTAGAAAAATCTTTCCCTTCGACCAAATTTTGACGCGGTTTTTGATACAACACTTTCAAAAACGTCATACTACTATGTCCTGGCTATTTTTACTTTGTTTACCAGACTCACTATATCTCGTCACTAACTTTATTTTCACTATCTCGATACAAACCTCACCATATACCTCTCAAACACACACACACTCACTATCTACCTCTCAAACACACTCACTATCTACCTCTCAAACACACTCACTATCTACCTCTCAAACACACTCACTATCTACCTCTCAAACACACTCACTATCTACCTCTCAAACACACTCACTATCTACCTCTCAAACACACTCACTATCTACCTCTCAAACACACTCACTATCTACCTCTCAAACACACTCACTATCTACCTCTCAAACACACTCACTATCTACCTCTCAAACACACTCACTATCTACCTCTCAAACACACTCTATATCTACCTCTCAAACACACTCTATATCTACCTCTCAAACACACACACACACACTCTATATCTACCTCTCAATCTCTCCCACTATCTCTCAATTCCCCCGCTCTCCTCACTATCTCTCACTTCCCCTTTCTCTCTCTATCTTTCTATCAACCCTTACTCTCTCCATTATCTATCCTTGAAGAAACTCGTACAAAAAAACAAAATAAAAAAAAACAAAAACATGATCATTTTAGATAACTTGTTATTCATTTAGCCTTCATGAAAATCAATAAATCTTAATATGCTTCAAGCCCCACGGGGCCAACATTTAATTTCATGTTAGCAAAAAATTAAAAAGGTTGAGAGTGTTGAAGATAACGACGGTTTAAAACTGGCGAGGGCTTCTTTTAATCACTATATTATTAATAACCAAGCCTAATAACTTTTGAAATTTCTTCACAAGAAGGAAGTTGCTATTTCTTGCTGAAGGGGGTGGATTAATTTCAAAGGACTGCATAATTAAGGATACTGACAGTAACACTAATAAAAATAATAACAACGACATCTGATATCATGGAACAACAGTGGCGGGTGAGGCACATCTACATTTCTGAAAGTTAATCAGGACCTCACAATTTGGAATACTGGTAATATATAATCTTCCTATCTCAGCTTTAGCTTCTGAGTTAGACTAAAGTTAGCTTAGTAAATTACCTTATTTACATTATTCGGACTAGTGTCCTCATCTTTGTCACCATATTTATTACAACGTTTCGGCCGTTTCGGTGGTTAGAATGTCGAACTGAACCCTTTATTTCGCTCACTGGAGTAGACTGTTCTAGTTCCACGTGCTATGTCTAATGGATGTCAATTATCTCCCGTTAATTCCCCTCTGAAAGTTCTCCACTGCTTTAACCGGGTATTGAACTCACACTCTTTGTGTCCTGTCACTGGATCTAACTAACGCCTTTATCCACTGTGCCCTGTGCCCATGACGACAAAGATGAGGACAATAGTCCGAATGATGTAAATAATGTATATAATACCTCATCTCAGAAATATAGAGAGATATTAATTTACTGTTCTTAAACTATGAGGAGAACAGAATTGTTTTAAACAAATGAGGATAATGACCCACTTCGTGGCCGATATAGATGCGTCGTTACCACCGCTTATACAGGTAGATAGGTGCCCGCACCAAGAATTCGAAAACACCGATTTTAAGATATGCAAAAATGGATTTACGTGTCTATTCTTACCAGACAAGGATCGTTTTTTATACAATAGAGATATTAGTATAATACCCGTCAAAAATAGTAGAACAATTTAAGTATGGCTTGTCATTGCTGCTGAAATCAAAGTACAGTTACATCACCGATTTTTTTACCTTTAATTTCAGAAACCATCTGGATTATAGTTTGAAGGAAGATGGTTCGCTTCTGTGTATTTAGCATGTTGGATCTTCGCTGTAGATGGCTGAATTAATAGAGAAAGGGAATGTACTGCGTTAGAACATTTTTCTTAGAAATAGCGATAGAATATCGCGAGGCTTGTCATGATGCGCCTGTGAGAAAGCGCTTTTAGGATGGAAAATAATTCATCACCTACAAGAATTGGTCGGCCAAAATATAGAACCCGTCCATATGACAGCAATACTAGAATCGGCTTGAAAAACCAAGGAGGATATTAACATGCACAATATATTTTAATAAGAAACATACGCTTTTATCAATTACTAGAAATAAATAACGATAAAGAAGATGAAAACGGTTTTCATAGGCGCTGCCATTTTGATTACGGTCAGATACTCTCCAGTACAGAGTAGGCTAAACGACTACACCTCCAACACACAATATACTAAAAATATGCACCCCCCACCAAAAAAACAAAAAAAAAGAAGCAGATTGCACTGTTCGTTTACTATAAAAGGATTTGAGCAAATTTGTTTAATTTTATGCTTTCCTTGTTTTCGTTAACACTGTCAGACTGATATCAATAGGAGAATTGCTTAAATGCATTCATATTTGAATACGGTTGTTTATAATCGAGTTGTTTATGAAAGAGATTGTGTGTTACACGCGTAAAAAATAACTCCAGAAAACATACGGTGAGATAAAAAAACAAACTTTCAGAGAAAATGAAAGAAATAAATTTCTCTGGGATTTTGTAATCCAGACCAAACACGACATCGAAACAAGAAATCCAGATATGGTAGTGATAATCAAAGAGGATCTAACAGATGTTGAGCGTAGTAGTGTCAGTGGACAATAGAGTGGGGACGAAAGCCTATGAAACACTGCAAAATACTACGAACTCGCCTGAGCAATGAGCAAGCAGTGAATCAAAGATAAGAGTCATGAACTTTCGGTTCAGTTGGAATCAAATAAAAATATCAAAATCGAGATTGTATTAACACAAACTTCGAAGGATGGACTAAGACGGTTCATGATAGCTTGCTGAAGAAGAGACTTGTAGTTAATGATCTGGTTTGTTCTATTTTACGACATATCAACCTCAATGGGTTATTTAATGCCAACAAAATTTTTATTGCTGGTATTTTTTTTTCAAAAATATATTGATGGTAATATTTTTTTTTTAAATATATTGCTGGTAATAATTTTTTCTTCAAAAATTTATAGCTGGTAATAATATTTTACGAAATATTTCTGGTATTAAAACCAGGTCAGGGTGAACCTGGGAACGCCAGCAATTAAGAGGTGGTTTCACATTGCTCAAAACCTCCTGAACAAAGGCCTTGCTGTTGGATGTAGTTTGTTGTCTTGCCCAGCACGCGGACGTAGTTTGTCGTCTTTCGCAGGACGGCTCGTAGTTAACCTTTTTCTAGAACTATCTAACGTGAAAAGGAAAATAAGTAACTCCTATCAGCTGCGTTCATTCAGGACATCGGCCCTCCACAAAGTTCTATCTCGTGCTGCGCTTAGCAGTTTTTCTCTTTGCTAAACCCCCGTCCCCGTTCTGTCGTCCATTCACACAAGCTCGTCAGATAAGTGGCTTGCTGTCGTTCCCTATCTCTCTAACCCTCTTGTACCACGAGGATTAAGTTTTCCAATGTCTTTCCTTCGTCATCATTTGTCCAAACATTTTCAGCTGTCTTCATGATTTTGAGTAAAAGTGTTCTGTTTGGTTTGGTTTGTTTTACAGCACATGAACCTCAATGGGTTATTTAATGCCGACAAAATTTTTATTGCTGGTAATGTTTTTCTTCAAAAATCTATTTCTGGGAATATTTTTCCTTGAAGAAATCTATAGCTGGTCATATTTTTTTTCCAAAGAATGTATAGCTGTTTGTATTGCTGGTATTTTTTTTTAAAAAAAGGATTGCTGATAATAATTTTTCTTTCAAAAATTATTGCTGGTAATAATTATTTTTTTATTACAGAGTATTTCTGGTATTAAAATCTATTTTTACACAAGTTTGTGTGTTAACTATTTGCCCACAGCTGGGACGCTAACAGGTGCTACCACTCCGGATCAGGGTGAACCTGGGAACACCAGCAATTGAGAGGTGTTTCCACGCTCCTCAAAACCTCCTGATCAGAGGCCGTGCTGCTGGATGTAGTTTATCGTCTTACCCAGGATGCGGATGTAGTTTATCGTCATTTCCAGGACGGTAAAATTGTTCTGATGCCAGTATACTACTCGTACTATTAATATGAATAGAAATGTACCTGACAACTGTTAAACATTTAAGACAAGTATTGTCTTGTTCAATGACGGAATTTTTTACCTACATGAAGGTGACAATATATCGAAACTGGTTAATTTGCAAGGTATTAAAAGTCTCTATGCAATCATTTAACACGTGCCACATTTCCCAAACATCGGAATTACATTAATTTCATGGAAAATGGCTGTCGATATGGACAAGTCAAAATACCATACATTAAAGTCTATGATACGCTAAAGATATGCTTCTTTATGCTACGATCATCGAGGATAAACTGAAAAGAAAAGAGTCGGAAAAGTATTAGAAGTAAGAGATCTGTTCGGTGAGGAATGTAAAAGTAAAAACAGCTGTCATTTGAAAGTCCGATAATATCAGGACTGAAGCTAATGACCATCTTGACAACGAACATACGAAGAAATTGCAGTCATGCTCTTCTGAACTGTCAGCTCAAGGAAGAAATTCATTCTGTAAAAATGAAAGTGTAGTTACTTGTTCACATTTGGCTACATTGTAAAAAAACCGACAAAATGTCGTGAAACCTAAAATAATAAAAATAACGCAACCAGTTCAAATAGTTTGTCTTCGATTGGGACGAGAAGACAGTTTCTATTTTTTTAAAGTAATTTTTTCTCCAAGGCCCAAGAGCCACTCAATGTAGAGGGTTATTGAATAATGTTGCTGCATAAATGTAAGAGAGACAGGTAAGAAGCGCAGATTAAGAGAATATATGGAAGCATTTAAGACTATCGGGATCAGGGAATCAGAAATGTTCGACGAAGTAGTGATTCTTGGAAGAAACTGCCTGGATAGATCTTCCTCTTTACTAATGGAATACAAAGGGAATGGGAATGATTCGGCACGGTGTGCGTGACGTGTCAGATTTGTGAAGATCTTGAATGGTGGAACTAAAATAACTGGGAAACACGTTGGATGGTCTTGATAATAAGACTGTATCAATTTAACAGTCTCACAAGCAGCCTCAATTTTTTTCCATAAAAATTATGTCAAGACAAGACTAAGTGTTATAGAAAAGTTGGAAATCTACCTTTGGATAATAAAATAGTACGAAGACCATTTTCTAACCGCTAGACGTTAAAACGGTTCCTTGGACCTAATTTTGTATTACTTAAATTATTCTTCACATTAAAAAGTTTTGATCAGAAGATTTATATTTCAGTATATGTCTATATTTCTGAGATGAGGTATTATGTACACTATTTACATTATTCGGACTATTGTCTTCATCTTTGTCGCCATATTTATTACAACGTTCCGGCCTTCTTCAGGTAGTTGGAATATTCGACATTGAAGAAGGCCGAAACGTTGTAATAAATATAGCGACAAAGATGAGGACAATAGTCCGAATAATGTAAATAGATTTATATTTGGTCATAAATGTAGAGCACCCAGTGAGGAGCAAACTTCGTTGATATCTTGTTCACTATAACCATACTAGTGACTGCCCCACTTCTTATAGAAAGCAAATTAGAAATGGAAAGCCATTTCTCCGGTCTAAAACGTAGGCGATTGTTATATAATTGGAAAAAATGGGAAAAATTAAGAAAAGGATAATGGGGGGGGGGAGTCCGACAAACGAGCCACAGATACAACTTGAAATGGATTCGTTAAGAATACAGATTGAATTAATATTTATTCAATAGTTAATGTTTCAAACACTTTCAAATAATGTGTGTGTGTGTGTGTGTGTGTGTGTGTGTGTGTGTGTGTATTAAGTGTGATTAATTAAGCACCATCATTTCACACACACACTCGATATATAAACTATTTCTACTTTTTGCGAAGGTGTCAGAGACCAAGATGAAGGCCGTGCGAATATTGACCGAATTGTAAGCGCTTTTGGCTTTCATAAGCTATTTTGAAAGCCAGATTATATTTTATCCAAACAAACATAATCTTCCTTTGAAAATGTCTTATGAACGCCGAAAGTGTTTAGAATTCGGACAATATTCGGACAGCCTTGATCCTGATGTCAGACGCCTAGTCAGAAATAAGAAAAAGAATGTGAAAAGATACTTTAAGAAATTGATTGGTTTTTAATATAAATCGTATAACAGAATAATAATCGTTCACATATACTTAGTGTGACTATATATATATATATATATATATATATATATATATATATATATATATTATAGACAAAAGTT
This sequence comes from Acanthosepion esculentum, assembly GCA_964036315.1. Lineage (NCBI taxonomy): Eukaryota > Metazoa > Mollusca > Cephalopoda > Sepiida > Sepiidae > Acanthosepion > Acanthosepion esculentum. The sequence goes on from OZ038481.1 coordinate 121,494,194, forward strand.
GCTGGACAAAGAAAACCTTTTATGAAATTATGATGTTTGTCATTTTATCAGTTTTTGGAAAGTTAATCGGGATAAGAAATTTGATTCACTTCCACCTCTCTGTATACGAGCCTCTCTCTTTTATATATATGTATATATATATATATATGCACACACTTATTTCTAAGAAATCAATGGATTACTGTATTATTTAACTTATACTCTAAGCGATATTTTGTGGATATCCATGTTTGAGTAGACGCCATTATTTTTCTTTAACAGTGTGAATTACGTCTATCGGTCTGCGCACGCTAGGGGCTTAATAAAGAAAATGGACTCTCCAACATAGTTTGAAATAGCCGGATAAATGATTGGATTCTTCTACAAAGTTCGAAACCTACAAGGGAGTAAATTTTCTTTATCAAGTCTCTCGAATATACATTCCGGTGACGTAATTCATACTATTTTAGAAAAACAAACTAGGCGCCTATTAAAACATAGGTATCTGTAAATTAAGTAGTAGGACACACACACACACATTATATATATATATATATATATATATATATATATATATATATATATATATATATATATATATACGCAGATTTAGTTTCAGTTCCTTTTGATCTGCACTTATGTAGAATCAGATCTGATTCGCCTTTTGGTCGGATTATACGATTCGAAATTTAGCAGTTAAATCATGCTTCAAACCTAATTAAAACATCTGATCCACGTATTAATCACACCCCTTATCTTTCAATTGCTCTAAATTAGAAGTATTATGGGTTACTCGAAATATAAATGAATATCAATATAACTTCTTGATAAAAGTTTGATCACATTAAAAGAAAATAAGGCAACTAGTACAGGATTACAGATTGTGCGCTTGCATAGATAAGAGTTAGCCAATTAAAGTCCATCGTAACAATAATACTGAATACGTGATTTAATTCTTTTAAAGTTTTTAAAAAGTTTATAATTATAAGGTTTATTTACAAGTTTATAAGAAACTATTATAAGTTTATAGTAACAGAGTAATATTCTGATGTTATCGAACGTTATACCAACATGTCCGCGTCTTTCGTGTTTTGTGAATGCGTTTTGGATAAAAAAAAAGACCATTTTTTACCATGAAGCGTGCAGAGTCTCAACCTGGCCCGCCAGGAAAGTAGTCAGGGACTATTTTTATATCTCCCGTGAACGTTACATAATTATTTGCGAATTTTGACACGGGAGATCAGGTAGAAGGATTAAAATTGTTCAGGAACGCAGGGCTCAAAAAGTTAAGTTATTGGTTACATACAAACTATGTAATGTTTGAAGGGATTTGTTAGTGTTAATAAGTGCAGTATAGTGTGCTAAAAAGTCAAACCAGTAGTAAATATGAGTGTACATAAGTAATTTCAACGAACTTAACGCTTTTTAGCGTGACGTCGACTTTGAGTAAACTTTTCGATAAAACTTGATAGAAAATTTAAAAAAGAAATATTCCGAAATATCTTTATGAGAAAACTGACAGCAGTACTTAGAATGCTTGACACTGAGTCCCTCACCGATAATTCTATTAAGGTTCGTTTGAATTAAATGCATATTGATTAAGCAACAAGCAGTGGTCATGTGTTCACGGAATTTTTATGATTGTCCGTCTGTCCCCGAGCGACAATTTACATTACATTTTATCACTTGGATACAGAAGACACTAATGCAAATTATTTAGAAAAAGTAAAAGAAATAAATGAAAATTAAACACGGATCATGTAACCAAAGAACACCAAAGTCCTAATCGGACAGAAACTGAAAAATTCTCCCCTGGGCAAAACAAAAAACAAAACAACAGCAGACAACAGAGCGGTGCTGAAAAGTTCTCAGTCCGAACCAATTTTTAATTTCTGACCAGATGATAAAACGGCAGAGCATATTGGAATTTTTTTGTCGGTTCGAGAATATTTCATCTTAAATAGTGCCACTGTGGTGATTATTGTGATATTTTCGCTATACAGACGATAACGTTACAATAATTTAAACATGAACACTAGATTGAATCAATAATAATAATAATGAAAAAACGACGCAGTTTTAGATCGAACGCAGTCGATATTATAAAGATTTATTGTGAACTTTAGTATGTGCTACGTCAGGAAAACATCAGCTTTTGAATTCAGAGTTGTCTTCCTTCTAGAATGATTGACAACCACGGTTAGAGAGCTGCTATTTAACCCACAGTTAGGGGGAGAAAAGATGGATTCATATATTTCACAAGGGTATTTAGGCGAAAGTGAATGTATCGAACTTGTCTGGTATTCGAACTCAGCTCACCAATTTCTCATCCTGAGTCGCTAAACATTACGCCATCTGCACAGCCATAAATCTATCATACCGAATACTATAGCTAGGTGTGTGGCTACGTGGTTTGCTCCAAACGTGAATTCTACATTCTCGCGAGGATGCAAGACATACTTTACCCCTTTCAAATCGCAGTGGGTAAATGATATATTCAGTTTATCCCGTTTGTTCTACGTGCGCGCATTCTAAGCGCAGCTGCGTCGACCACCTGCTTGTATGATGGGGAAAGTCAATGATATCCTGTAAGATGCGAATTTTTAGCTGGCGGCTAGAAAGATATCTCTCAGTTCATCCCGGCGCCTGGTATCCTTGATGAACATTTGGTTCAAAGTCTATTTCGGTAATATCTGGAGCGAATCACATACATTATATATTAACTTTGGGTTTGTCTCGCTAGAACAATTACAAGTAAGTCGTGAGTTCGGTCTTCACTGGGTGCCTCATATTTTCGGCCTTGTACCGCATCTAAGCTACGCTTAGAAAATAACAATTTGGGCACCTCGACGTGGTGTAATGGTTAAACAGCTTGTCTTGCTAGATCAATTACGACTGAGTAGTGAGTTCGATCCTCACTGGGTGCCCCATACTTTTGGCCATGTGCCACATCTAAGTTGGGCTTAGAAAATCACTATATTAACCTTGACCAGCCCAACAGCCCAGGATAACTGATAAATTGATACTAGTAATAGTCAACGTTAACCATTATCCCACGTTTAGGCAGCCAATTCTATTAAGCCTAGTTTATGCAGCACGTGGCTCACCCGAGATGATGCTAGAACAAACTTTGCACTAAGTGTTCTTCAGTGAAGGCAGGTGCATGATTGAGCTCAGCGATGACCTCCTCGCCAGAGATAGAGATCTGCGATTTATCCTGTCAGTGGCAGCCCGGACATCATGTGAACACCTGATCGGCCCAATATCACCTGCGATGTGTGCGCAAAGCAATGTGACAGGCAGCTATATAAATACACACCGTGTATATGTGTGTGTATATATATATATATATATGTGTGTGTGTGTGTTTGTGTATATATATATATATATATATATATATATATATATATATATATATATATATATATATATCTACATGGGAATGTAGGGTATACGTTCGGAGGAGGACTCAAAGTTACATATCCACAGTCAGACTGTGATTGTCGAAGTTTGAAGTTAAATGAACAATGTTATGATTCAACATCGTGATTTCAGTAGTCGGCACAAGGATAGTATTATATCTAGATTTGGGATACGGTCAGGAGTATGGTCACCTGTGTGCAGCCTAATGCTAATGGTCAACGACATAGGTATGATAACCATTACCCCATCTCGAGGAGCCCCTCAGTATTATTATTGTGCACTTTAGTTTTCCGACCATGATTGACTAATTGCTTCATTTTTTAAGTCAGGAATTTTTTAGACTGTAAGAATTATTTTTGGAAATAATGTTTTTTTTTCTTTAGGAATAATGGCTTCTCATCTCACCTTTTATCACATTTTCTAGAATTTATATGGGTTTCCTCTTTAACATTTACTTATTTATTCATTCATTTTGTACGACTTAACAACCCTGCCTAGGCTATTTAAAACCAGAAAATACTTTTTAGATTGTAAATGTTTTGGGGGAGATAAGGGTTTAGGAATACATAGCTGTAGGAAAAAAGGTGGGTTCATACCTTTTCCAATGGTGCGCATAAATGAATATAACGAACTCCAGGAATTGGAACTCGGCTCTCCAATTAACAATTCCCAGCTATTATCCATTACACCACCCGCACATCCAAGCTTACAGCACCTGATATACCCTAGCGGTCACCTATCTAGGTACTGACTAGACTCGACGTTGCTTAACTTTGATGAGTTTACTGCAACCGGTGTTTCAACACAGATTCTTACCAGAGATACCACTTCCTTTGTTTTAGACCAGGCGTTAGGAAGAGCCTGAACATCATAACATCGGTTGACAAAAACCTTGTGAGTCAAATTGGGCATAAGAAACAGCTCAGAAGCCGCTGTCGGTGTTGAAGAAAGACAAATGTGCCTGACTAGGCATCTGTAGCCAGGGTTATCTATCCATCCTTGTAGACAGACGGACTCGGATACGAGCGGTTAGTCCTGTATAACAATTTTGTATGTGGCTTTTTAGGCGGAAACCAGATCCTGTTTTGGACCCATTTTGTTGAAACTGCGAGCTCGATCCCCACATATGAAGGGGAGATTTATGAGTAACTGCCATACAACTCATTTCAATAGCGAAATGCATACTTTTCTTTGTCCTTTATACCACCTGATGATACACCAATTTCTCACACTACCAGAAACGTTCTCATTATTGCCTGTATAGCGAGAGACAAAAAGTCATCTCCCCTTGACCCTAAACAAAAATAGCAATAGAAATTAATTATAAATATACATGAGAATTACCCCCCCCCCCCAAAAAAAAAACAGTTACACGACCTGAATAGACCCGCACGAGATATCTTCAGGCGAGGAAGTCAATCTTCCTCTTTTTGCTCCTTAAAGTTACCATTAAAAGACGTGCATTTTCAGGTTCGTGACAACCAAACAGATAAGTACAAAATCTATATTGATTCTGGCATCCAGTCTTTTGCAAGTAGATATATACAAACCTTGTATTAAGAATTTCGAATATTTATATATGCACACACAAAAGTGTTTTTATACGAAGGTTTGTATTTTGTTTGAACGTTTCATATATTTATGTTGTCGTATGTTTCACCCACTTTAAACGAGGTCTATGCTACATATTCCCGCACAACACCTGTCCATATCTTAAATGCCGAAGGAATTAAGTCTAATATTGCAATTATCTACGGAATTTAACAACACGATTCAAGTTGCAAGTTCTGAGCTCATAATATTCTTTTTTTTATTTCTGTAAATAGGTATTTTTATCAGAAGTCTGGCTTCGTAGATATTTATTTTATAAAAACTTTGTTTTATCGTTATTCTCTATTGTTTTATATATTTTCTTGTAGAGTTTGGTTTACACTATTTACATTATTCGGACTCTTGTCCTCATCTTTGTTGCCATATTTATTACGTTTCGGCCGTTGTACGCTCCGGCCTTCTTCGGGTGGTTGGAATGTCGAACTGAACCCTTTATTTCGCTCACTGGGGTAGACTGTTCTAGTTCCACGTTCCATGTCTAATGGATGTCAGTTATCAGTTATCTCCTGCTCAATTCCCTCTCCAAGTTCTCCAACGCCTTAACCAGATATTGAACACACACTCTTTGGGTCCTGTCACTGGATCTAACTAACGACTTTATCCTCAAGGACAAGTGGCACAGTGGATAAAGGCGTTAGTTAGACATGGAACTAGAACAGTCTACCCCAGTGAGCAAAATAAAGGGTTCAGTTAGAAATTCCAACCACCTGGAGAAGACTGGAGCGAACAAAGACCGAAACGCTGTGATAAATATGGCGACAAAGATAAGGACAGTAGTCAATAGTGTAAACGAAACTCTACAAGAAAAAATAAAACAATAGAGAATAACGATAAAAGAAAGTTTTTATAAAAAATATCTACGAAGCCAGACTTTGATAAAACCACCTATTTGCAGAAATAAAACAAGAAATCTGCATATGTAGAGAATTAATATTGCCTGCAATTTTTTTCGGCCTTGTACCGCATCTAAGCTACGCTTAGAAAATAATTTGGGCACCTCGACGTGACGTGATGTAATGGTTAGACAGCTTGTCTTGCTAGATCAATTACGACTGAGTAGTGAGTTCGATCCTCATTGGGTGCCCCATACATTCGGCCTTGTGCCACATCTAAGCCGGGCTTAGAAAATCACTATATTAACCTTGGTTTAACATGACCAGCCCAACAGCCCAGGATAACTGATAAATTGATACTAGTAATAGTCAACGTTAACCATTATCCCACGTTTAGGCAGCCAATTCTATTAAGCCTAGTTTACGTAGCACGTAGCTCACCCGAGATGATGCTAGAACAAACTTTGCACTAAGTGTTCTTCAGTGAAGGCAGGTGTGTGATTGAGCTCAGCGATGACCTCCTCGCCAGAAATAAAACAAGAAAACCGCATATGTAGAGAATTAATATTGCCCGCAATTTTTTTATTGAACCAAAGAATAACACCCACAATGTAATTGTGTCTTGACAGAAGCCTTCTTTGCAAAAGTGTTAATGAAAATTGATTTACAAAGTGATTTTGTTACAAAGAATATTTTTATCCATTATATAATTATTGGCATTAAATAACCATTTGAGGTTGATATGCCATAAAACCAAACCAATCGGCGCTACACATTCACAAAATAACTTCACTAAGTACCAGAAACCACGTTAATTGATGATGTTCAACAGCAGCAACAATTAAAATTTATATCACATGTATCGCTAAAAGATAATAATGACATAAGATATTAACGTTCGAAACAATTTCAAACAAAAATGAATGAACCTCAATCAAAGAACAATAACAGCGGACTCGAGAAACAGCGGACTCGAGAAACGTTGTTCTGGAAAGCTCTTAAGATTTTATAATTTCAAACGACTGGCTGCTAGGTAAAAAAAAAACGGCTAATAAGACTATTAGCGCTGTGAAGAACAGCTACTACACGTTGATCCCAGCCCTGATAGTCAGTGAATGAAGAAAAGCGTAACTTGAATAGCACTGGCTGCAATATTTATTTCTGTTTTTATAGAAAATATGATACAAGGTTATGAGGGGATGAAGAAGATTGACTTTCATTGTCCTACATTTAACTTGGCTAACAACAATCACTGACATAAACGTACTGTAATTTTCTTCACACCAAAAATAAAAATTTTTACCATTCTTACTACAGCCACCATAATATCACCATTTCCTTGTGAAGTCCTAAATATTCCCTACATATCCAGTTTGTCCGTGTGTGTGTGGTGGGGATATCCCTGCTTCCTCGGTCGATGAATGCCGATTGATTCCTTATAAAAGGTACAGCCAATATTAAAATAAGGAAAAGAGATAATGCACTTTGATCCCTCTTAAAATGCCAGGGCGTGAAGAAAAGCGTATTCTGAGGAGCACTGTGTACTCGGACACTAAATACCAAAATTAAAGATACGGCTAATATCGACATTAGTTTTTTTAAGGATTTCACCCCAAGCAAGGCGGGAGCGTCACTTGCACGCAGGAGGTTACAGAGAGTGAAAGAGAGAGAAAATTCTGGGTACGGGGGCGCGAGGAAAAGATTAACGAGGGATCAAGGCAACAGAAGATGGCGATTGATATTGCATTTAAATTTTTGAAGACTGTAGTTATCTGGGAAGCAAGTAAGAGGAAGGGATTTCCACTGCAGGGAAGTGCCAGAAAAGAAACTGTTGAAGTGGAAGTGTCAGTTGCATTTAACTAATATCAACAGTAAAAGTGTGAGACCTACATGACAATCTAGCAGCACGCTTAAATTTATGTAGTCGGAGCAGCAGGGAAAAAAGCTCGTCAGAGCAGTTGCCATGAAAATATTCACAGAAAAGACGGAGGGAAGCGACATCACGTCTGTGAGAAAGCGACTAAAGCCGAGATGCCAAGTCAGGGTCGATTATATTGCAGATCCTACTTCAGAATTTTGTTGAGAACCTCAGGATGAGTGGCATGGGAACCAGACCGTAGATGACAATAGTATTCAATGCACGAACGAATGGTAGATTTGTAGCTGTCTAAGATGGACTCTGACGGAAAAGAACCTCTGGCACGACAATGAACCAACTTTAGTAGTTGTTCCGCCTTAAATCAATTGAAAACGTGATGCGAAGACGGTACAGTGAGACGCTTTCTCGGATTCGAGCATTAACCATACTGATGGTGGGCAGGGAAATTTCTCTGTGGCAGTTAAATGAGAACAGTTTAGTTTTGGAGGTATACAAATTTACACGATATTTTCTGCCCCAATTAAGCACTGATTGGACGTCCTTTTCGAGAGCAGCGACCAGGTTAACCTTGTCAGTGCTTCCGCATTTACTACTGAGACAGGAATAAATGATAGAGTCACCTGCATAGATACCTACTTTTAGAACTGATGACACCAGGAAGATCGTTGATGAAGATCAGAAACAGTGTCGGATCCAGGATAGAAATTTTGGGGAACACACGCGTTCGCATGAAATGATCTGGAAGAGTTCCCTTCAGAACGACCTTCATTTCACGATTTGATAGGAATGATTGAATTAAATCGTCCGGTAATATCGTAGCCCTGAAGCTTACGTAGAAGACCAGCGTGCCAAACCCTGTCAAATGCCTTCGAGATATCTAGAGCCACGGATCGAGCTTCGCCGTTATTATCAAGAGCTTGATATACATATAGAGTTATGGCTATAAACACATCAGCGGTAGACCTGGCAAAACGGAAGTCATATTGTTTGTCAAAGAGTAGATCGTAAGATGCTTAACCATTTCGGCATTGACTAAAGCCTCAAAGACATTGCCGAAAAACAGAAGGAGACTAAGAGAGCGGTAGTTAGAGAAGTCAGGGTGTTCTTCAGAGTTCTTAAAAACAGAGACTACAGAGGAGGACTTCCAACAATCTGGAGAGCAGGAAGCAGCGAGGCAATAGTTGTAGAGTTTGGAGAAAACTGCAGCCAGCTCGGAAGCACTTTTCTTTAGTACGATGGCTGCTATCCGGTCACCTCCACTTGCCTTATGTGAGTCTAATTTAGAAATAATATCCGAGACTAGCGACGGGGTTATGCACATATCACTCAGTAGAGCCTTAGTTCTAGGAAGGAAATCAGGTGTGGGTAGTATAAGATCAGACGAGTGTCGAAGTGGGTCAGAATTTTCGAACAAAGCATTCAGCCTTATCTGCTGTAGATGTTAGGACTTCGAATCGAGTGAATAGAGCAGGGACTGAAGTCTTACTGTTGTTCAGCACACTCTTGAAAAGCCGCTAATAATCTCTGGAACCAAACTTGCGAGGTGTTATGCGTTGTTTAATTCTATCAGCAGTCAAGGAAAACATATGTTACACTTTGATCCCAGTTTAATTGCTAGTGTGTAAAGAAAGGTGTATCCCGTGTAGCACTGTCTACTCGGACAGTAAATGCTGAATGTTTTCTTATAAATACACGGCTTATATATATCATTGCAGATCTTTGTTCATTTTCGCCTGGGTTTGAACACCGATTATTACATTAGAGAAACGAATAATGACTGAACACACCCCATTCTAGAATGGTGTGATCCAGATTAACTCGCTAACTGTTGATATATCGCAGGTACATCTTATAAGGTCTTTTCATTTAATTGTTTATACGCATCTAAGTTTCTTTCTAATCTTGTATGGTATTTTGTTCAATCATTTCGTGGTTTGATGCATTGGCGAGTCTGGTGTCGAGACAACGTTGTTAATTTGATTTTTATCTATCTCCTGATCGAGGGCTATCTCAACGATCTTTATTCTGAATTATTAGTATATCGTTTTGTTGAGATCGACTAAAATTTTACGTGTTTTTTGTGTGTAAAGTGGACAATCTTATAAAATGAGCTTTCGTTCCAGATTAAAGAATCACAACGAAACGTTTTCGGAAGAAGAGAATTCAATGTATTTTTTTATATTTTCTTCCTTTTTCTTCTGTAATATTACGCGTCGAATTTGAGATGTTTTTTTTTCTGCATTAAACTTAATACAAAACAATGACTTTTCTATGAGTAAATAATACAACTTAAAGTAAAATGGACCATAAATACAAAGAGCGGTTCTAAATAGTACGAATTTTCAAATACTTTTGAACAGAATATACACAAAAAAGGCTACTTAAACGAATAGCTGTATTTCAAGAGTCAAGTAATAATTTCAAAAATTAAATTTTCGGGCAGTTACTGAAGATATGTATTTATGGGGATGTGCAGATAGCGTAAATATTAGCGGCTTCAAAGTGGAATCGGCGATAAGAGTTCATATCTTTGTCTGTTCCGTTACGTTTACTTTCGTACAAATGCTCTTGGGAAAGGCATGAATCCATGACTTTTCTATCGATTGTGAGCTACAGAGAAGAATGGAGAGTGCTCCATACCTCCTGCCATGGCCTCCACTCTAGGAAAATTCTGAATTTAAAAACATGGAGAATGGAACGGGAAAATACTCCGCTATATTTCCAAAACAATAGGAAAAAATAAATGAATAAATAAATCGACCTAATGGAAGTCTTACGTCGTGGGCAAAAAAGCCTAACAAAATGGCGTTGCTTTTACATTTCTACAATATAAATCGAGGCTTCAAAAACGTTTTCTGGAAGACTCCCTCACTTAACATTCTCGAAATGATAGTTTGTAATGTTGCAAATAGATTCTCTTTAAACGTTACATTAGCAGAAAATGGATAATAAATTCCAGGAAGATATTAAAACGTGAATTTCTCATCTCAATTAAACAAAATGAAAATTCAAGAAATTTTATACCTTTTGTAGATATTATTAACACTTCCGCGGCTAACTACGGAGATCTTCGTTTTTTTCTTATCTTGCTCCAGCTGGCTAAGTACGGAAACTCACGTTTTTTTGCATACCGCTAGTATGAGTGTCCCGTTGCGCCATCTATCGTAAAATACGGAAAATTCTAACTGTTCTATCATGCAAATTATTAGTCAGCCTCGATTTGTCTCTACGTCATGGTAGTTTCGTATATAATTGCACTGAGAAAATGAGTAGCAGTGAAAGTGTTAAGCGAAATCTATTCTGAGCTTAAAATTGACCAGTGATGGAGTTCTCAGTTACAGCACATCGCGTCTTTACCACAACGTTGGGAATGCGCGGCCATTTTGAGGGCCAGGAGAAACAGTTGATTGCAACGTTACAATAACGTCACATATCAACCAAGAAAAAGGCAACGAGTCTACAACGTTGTAAATTATAAGGAAACAGAGCTTGGCAAAATTAACACTTATCAGGATATACTGAAAGAAGAAAGGACGCGGGGGGGGAACAGCGAATAGCATACCTAATGGGTTTGTGCGAATGGATAGCAGAAAGGCGACAATAAGGAATCACTGAGGAGTCAAAAGTCTTTGAGAGCTGAAATGGACATGAAGATGTGGAGGACTATAATCACCCACGTTCTTGAAGGGGCACAACCTGATCTGACCTAATTTTAACAGCACAATAGGGGAGAAAACATGACTATAACTTTCAATACTTAAAAAAACCAAGCTACTTAATTGTCATCATCACCGAGCTACCCACCACCCACAATTCCCACGGGTCACGATGAATGAAATGAGCCTCGTTGTTTTGAGAGTCTTTTGGGATACAAGTTCATCCTAGTCCTCAAGTGGAACTCGCATGTACGATATATGGCTAAAGATACTGTAGAAAATTGACACCGCTCCTTGTACCGCTCCAGAGAGTACTGGACTCCCCACAGACTATGATATATATTTACAAGAGTCATATCACTCCCTAAATGGAATACTCATGCTATGTTTGGGCTGTAATTTCACAACCCCCTCTTTCCACATTTGACAGTTCAAAAGCGAATACGCAGTCTGGTTAGCGATGAATTATTTACCACCCTAAAACCCCTCCCTTCATGGACGCAACTTCGTAAGTCTCTCGCTACACTATCGCTATTTGTCTGAAAAAATGTTCTGATGCGAAACATTACCCAGATTCACCTGTTTAGACATTTACTGCTAAGACCCTCTATGCCACATATACAGGGGGCAAACTATTCTCGTTTCCTACGTATTCTATTGATAAGAAAGGAGTTCCATCGGCCAGCTTCTTCCCAACAGCCACTTATTTGTGTAACATACTCCCGAGAGGATATTTCCTGGAACACTGCAATATTAATATCTTCAAGTCAAGCGTCAACAGTTACCTATCGTGTGTATTTTCCTAATCTTCATTTACTTTCCCTTGATTTCGAGAGATGGGTTGAAATGTCCAAAGACACGATGAGTCAATTGATAGACCAATAGATATTTTCATAATTTAAATATCAACACTATAAAGTATACCTACCCCATAAGAAAATCCTTTCACAGTGTGAGATCTTTTCTGTCTCTCTACATATAGAATTCAATTTAGAATTCATTTACTTTCCCTTCCTTCGTCCATACAACATCTTCATTTAGTGACCCTTTACCTTGAGTGACTGTCGGACATTGTATTGGTTGAACATTTTGTAAAATAAAAAAAAGCATGAAAACACGCGGAGGAGTTAACTAATCATAGCTTAGATATTTAAAGAAAGCTTCAAAAAATTAAGACGCATTTTGCTTTCTAACTAAATGGTAAAAAATACTGTTGGTGGTATGATTTCGAGAATTGGGTTGAAATGTCCAAAGACACGATGAGTCAATTGATAGACCAATAGATATTTTCATAATTTAAATATCAACACGATAAAGTATACCTACGCCTAATAAAATCCTTTCACAATGTGAGATCTTTTCTGTCTCTCTACAATTCAATGAGGATGGATAGAAAAGAGAATTAATTATATTTTATCAGTTATATTCTGCGTGATCAGATGTAAAAACAGACAAAATTTATTAACTGCAAAATATCCACGCATAATCTCTGATTTAAAGAAAAAAAAATCATCTAAGACAGGTTTAAAATTATATCGAATTCGAATGTAAGAGAACTAATGCGCATGCGTAATGCACGCCCATAACGAGACCCTCCTGTTTCCGTTTATTTTGTATTCAGTTAATTTTTCGTTTACCTCTACATACTTTAAAACTGCTATGCTTGATATATCAGACGATAAAATCAGTAATTCTTCTATAAAATATTACCAATGCTTTCTCACGTTTGCATATGCCATAAAATTACAGTCTCGTTTCCTTTCAGTTATGGAAGCGAAGCTGCGAGACATTTAAAGCGAACAGAAAATCTGATTACTAAGTTTAGCTCTCTCACGCAAAAATATCTATGTGGATGCATATAAATATAGGCAAACACTCGCAGTCATATACATTGTAGCATATCTATGCGTATTCTTTAGAGAGACGGAAATTCGCTTGTTCGCATCATGTCAATATTGAAATTCACGCATCTGAACGCTGTGTGTTTTAATAAAAGCCGAAGAATTTTATTTGCCGCATGAGTAACAGAGAAGAGGAAAATATTAAATATGGAGAGAAATATCGGCTCATTGCCGATAGAAAATTTACTAAGCAACCGCCGATAATAAAACCCAACATTCAAAGTGATGAGGAAAAAAGAAAAAAGATTGGCAAATAGTAAAAAACAAAGTGCGAAGTATGAAGAGAAAAGGGGAAAGCAAGGGGAGAGAAAAAGAGGAGGCCGAGAAAAGGAAAGGAATTGAGAGAAAGAGAAAAACAGACAGAAGCGGCGGAAGGATAAAGCAACAGTGTGATAAGTAAAAAAAGATGGGGTTAAAAACGAAGTAGAGAAACAGTGGAAGCGGGGAAACGAAGGAGAGAAACGGGTAGGAGGAGGGGAAACGAAGGAGAGAAACGGGTAGGAGGAGGGGAAACGAAGGAGAGAAACGGGTAGGAGGAGGGGAAACGAAGGAGAGAAACGGGTAGGAGGAGGGGAAACGAAGGAGAGAAACGGGTAGGAGGAGGGGAAACGAAGGAGAGAAACGGGTAGGAGGAGGGGAAACGAAGGAGAGAAACGGGTAGGAGGAGGGGAAACGAAGGAGAGAAACGGGTAGGAGGAGGGGAAACGAAGGAGAGAAACGGTTTAGTTTGGTTTGTTTTACGGCATATCAACCTCAAAGGATTATTTAATGCTAATAATTTTTTTTTATTTCTGGCAATATTTTTTTCTTCAAAAATGTATTGCTGGTAATATCTTTTTTTTTTTTCTTTCGAAAAGTATTTCTGGTAATTTTTTTTTTTTACAAATTAGTTCTGGTATTAAAACCTATTTTTACACTTTCATAATGTTTTGACCCCAGTTTTGGGGAGTAACTATTTGCCCATAGTTCGGAGTCTAACAGGTGTTACCACCCCGGGTCAGGATGGATCTGGGAACACCAGCAATTAAGAGGTGGTTCTACGCTCCACAAAACCTCCTGATCAGAGGCCTTGCTGTCGGACGTAGTTTATCGTCTTACGCAGGACGGGAGTGAAACAGAACAAGGTCAGAAACGAAGGAGAGAAACGGTAGTAGAGGAGAGATCGGAGGAGAGAAACGGTAGTAGAGGAGAGATCGGAGGAGAGAAACGGTAGTAGAGGAGAGATCGGAGGAGAGAAACGGTAGTAGAGGAGAGATCGGAGGAGAGAAACGGTAGTAGAGGAGAGATCGGAGGAGAGAAACGGTAGTAGAGGAGAGATCGAAGGAGAGAAACAGTAGAGAGTGGAAAACGCCAGCTGAGAAACAGTAGAGAGTGGAAAACGGATACTAGAAACATTATAGCGGGGAAAAAACCAAGGAGCGTAACAGTAGAGTTTGGGGGCGGGTAGTGAAGGCATGAACCTGAAAAGGGGGAAACGAAGTAGAGCAGTTGTCGGGGTTGGCAACGAAAAGAGAGAGTAATAATATACAAATAAAGAAAAAGTGCGGAGAGAAAGAAAAGACAAACAGGTGAATGCTGTGAATAAAACTGAAAACAAGCGAATGCGATTAGGATGTTGAACCACGTTTTTTAGGGACACAGTCTGTCCACTGTGGTGTAATAAAACTTTATTTTCCCCATTTGAACTTGTATTACGATACTGGCCTATAGTCAATCGTGAGGCTATAGTAGGAACCGGAGGAACCTCGTGAGGACCTAACTCACAACCACTGAGTCATGATACAAGTCGTGATTCTTAATCATTGTTCTCTGCTGCAGGCGCATCGGTGGGTGGTTGTCTGTACAGACTCTGGGATATTATCAGTTAATATGAATCACATGAATCCAAAACAGTTTTACGAGGACACATCTGCCTGTATTTAGTTTACTAGATGATTAAAAACAATAACAGATTTGTTTATCTCTTTATTACTGTTAAATCATTGAACTAAAAAACCGGACACTAATTATTCCTAAACACTGTTGATGCAGAGTGTGATATCGTAAGTCGGGTTTATAAAAAAAATCGAATTAACACACACGCAAACACACACACACTATTTTAAACTTTACTATGGTGAATATTCCTTATTTGAAATAGACGGCACATTTTGATTTATTAAACAGTGTATATTACGTCTATCGGTCTGTCCACTCGAGAAATGCGTTCCTCGGGCGGGTATCGAACTTACATCCCCCTTTCAGGATAAACAACCTTTCATATTTACTCAATTTCCTATCCGAAAAGTAAACAAAGTAATTTCTAAAGAATTAATGGATTTATTTTAATCCGACATTTTTATTACTTCAAACGTTATTTGGTATCTGAAATAGAATCCATATTATATATATATA
>OZ038481.1:121519869-121524869 GCA_964036315.1 Acanthosepion esculentum
ATTTTTTTTACAAAGTATTTCTGGTATTAAAACATATTTTTACGCTTTTATAATGCTTTTTACCTCAGTCCCGGGGTTAAGTATTTGCCCATAGCTGGGATCCTAACAGGTACTACCACCCCGGAACACCAGCAATTAAGAGGTGGTTCCACGCTCTTCAAAACCTGATTAGAGGCCTTGCTGTTGGACGTAGTTTATTGTCTTGCCCTGGACGCGGATGTAGTTTATCGTCATATCCAGGACGGCACTTACTACGTAATTTCTCATAAATTCAAATATAAACGAGCAATACTTATCTATATCAAACTAAGTAAATACATATTGGCTCAAGAAACGTTCATCTTTTTTAACTTCCTTATCAATGTTCACAAACTTTCATTTTAATTTAATTCCAGAAAGAACAGTATGATCACGTCCACACTTCCGATAAGGTCTGTTTGATTTGAATTTTCTAGGGTAGCTTTGCTTGAGGCGTCTGGTTTTCCATTAAATTATTCTCTACGTTTGTATGTCATGTTATACGTCCATACAGACATGTAGTTTTCAAAAACTAAACGTACAAAACAAACGTTTTCATTGAATGATTAAGCCCGAATAAAAAATTGGCTTTTTTCACTTGTGACGCTCTAAGCGAAGCATATTAAAGATGATTTTATTTGATATGTGGTACATGTAAGGATCTAGTTTCATTTCATAAATTATTTAAAAGAAAGTCACGAAAAATATGGTGTTTACTGGACAAAACTGCTTTCGCAAATTTCACTAGAAATGACTTGCTAGACGAGAACCCTCTATCTTAAAAAATGGAATTCGCAATATGGAATAGTAAATCAAATAATATTTAGACAAATCCAACCCTAGCTGCAATAAACAACAATTTGCACATTAGTGTCGCCAGCTGTTGTTACCGGGTATGTACTTTACTGTGTCCTTCCTGAATGTAGCTTTAAGCGGAAGTTGTCGTTGTAAAAAGAGAAAGAAAGAGAAACCATATTTGTCATGAAGAATACGCTATGGCATTTTCTATGATCGGCCTGCCTAAGAATCTATACGGTTTTACAGAGTAAATAAATAGTACGAAACAAACACCTACACGCCCGCTTACCCGTGGAGGCAATAATCTCGGCTGCATTTCGGCATGTTGGAAGAGATTTCAATCCAAAATACTGAACATAAGACAATAAGATGGCCTTTAAGGTTGTCATTTCACCATAAAGTCCCTGGTAACCTTTACAAACTGCACCAAACTAAATCATTCATAATAGATGCAAGAGTTAATCTTCGATAAAACCACCAAACATTACTTGTTTATTTATGTTCATAATAAAAGACATGTTATAACAAATTCAAGAACTGAAACTGATTGTAAAACAAACTTTGTACAAAAAAAAAAAAAAAATTAGATTCCTTGCGTGCAACAATGATTAGCGATTTTTGCCTGACCTTTATTACTGAGTTGCGAGTTCAATCCTCATTGAGGGCCCCCATTCATAATTTCCTTTCTGGGTATGACGATAAACTACATCCAACAGCAAGTCTGATCAGGAGGTTTTTCAGGAGAATGGAATCACCACTTAATTGCTGGTGGCCCTAATTCACCTTTACCCGGGGTGGTAACACCTGCCATGGTTCCAGCTATGGGAAAATAGTTAACCCCAAAACTGGGGCCAAAACACTATGAAAGTGTAAAAATAGGTTTAAATATCAGCAATTAATTTTTGAAGGAAAAATTATTGCCAGCAATACATTCTTGATAAACATGTTGCCAGCAATACATGTTTAGGAAAAATATATTACCAGCAATACATTTTGAAAAAAATAAATACCAGCAATAAAAATGTTGTCAACCCATTGAGTTTGATATGTTGTAAAACAAACCAAACAATACATAATTCGATATTAAATAATACAATATGGGTTGACATCGTATAATCAATCAACCGAACGTACTAAAAGAAGTTACTAAATATTGTCCTCATACAGTATGATATTATGCCGGAATAAACATTGCACTCAAATTTAACATCAGACAGTCAAAGAAAGACGGGTGAATCAGATAGTTAACAGCGGATCAATCCTAGCCACCGAATACGGAAATACGTGACCTCACACCTACATCCTGTATTGCAATGACAAGAAACGCGAATTTTTAATAGTTGGATATATAAACACTTGCCCTAGAAAGTCTCATCCTCAACGCAGACGGAGAGTGTAGCGATCATTGTGAATAATGGGGGGCATACCACTGACTGGTTGAGAGTAACTGAAGGGAATAAAATATTAATTACTTAAGATTCAAATCCCGTGGTATCATTAAATGATAATCACCCGACATTATACTGCAGTGAAGATGACTGGAATTTCTCTTTTCATATCTCGCAATGAATTCAGGAGTAGATAATATAGAAATGTAATGTGAACCGAAATCATATAACGTGTAAAGAAAGGCTTAAAACGAAGATGTGTCCTCGCACCAAATTTATTCAGCCTTTATAGCGAGGCGATCCTAAGAGAACTTACCAGACTTGATTAATGGTGGGTACAATGTAAAATACTCAGACGACGATGTGTGGATAGACGACACAAAAAGAAAACGGAAGGGTCTCCAAGACAAAGCAGTAAAGAAAAGCGAGAACTGATGAAATATCAATTCTACGAAGACGGAATGTATGGTTGCCAGCAAGAGGAACAAGATCTACGAAGTGGAGATGACAAAATCAAGCATTTACAGAAATATCTGAGAAGTGTTTTAATGGGGGAAAAACGTGATACCGAAAGCCGGAGTAGAATCTGGAATAACGAAAGAGCTTTTCATAAAGCTAAAACAATTAAGAAACAGTAAAATTGCATTAGGAACAATTAAGTACTGAATTGCTACGTAATGTCAATCCTATATACAGAGTGTTGCAGCAAAATCCGACACTTGACAAAAAGAAAACGAAATAGGCAATAAAAACAAACGTTGTATATGCAGAGACCCGACAGTTTATTTAGCAACAGTTAGAGTTACATACTACATTATTTTTCAGTGTAACCGGCGGCGGCGGCGGCGGCGGCGGCGACGAGCATCTCGAGGCGGGCGCGAAATGATTCACACGCTTTGTCGACCATGTCCATAGCGGCGTGTTGTGGACGTGCTTGTTAGTCTTGGCCTCGATCACGCCCCAGAACAAATGGTCAAGGGGGTTGCAGTCGGGTGAGAAGGGCGTCCACAAGTCCGACGACCAGTGGTAAGGAACACATTTTAGCAGCCACGCCTGGGTCGTCTTGGTCTTTTGTGCAGGAGCGGAGTCCTGCTGCAAGACGTAGGGGCATCCGGCGGCAGTCTCTTCCATCAAGGGCTTCACTACGCTCCTCAGCACCTCCTGGTAGATCTCAGCGGTGACTCTCAGGTCCTTTCGCAAAAAAAACGGAGGCATGACGTTCTCCTCGCTGGAGATGAGGCCAAGGACCATGACGGAGGAGGGAAACTTCGTATGCTTCACGACGGAAACCTCCTTGATGTCTTTGCAGATCCCCCTGTCGTTCTGCCTGTTGCGATCTTGACGTAGCGCTAGCTTCCATCACTGGAGACTGTCTCCTTGGCAGCGGCGACGAACTTTCGTTTGGCAGTAAACTCATCCTTGTTCTCACCCGCCTTCCACTTTCTCCAAATATCCATGACCATAGTCCTCTTGAACCCAAACCAGGCCATCACTTCCCGCAGGCTTCTTCTATTGTCAAGTGTCGGATTTTGCTGTAGCAGCGACGGTTGGACAATTTCTACACAGATGAATTGAAGAGATGTGGTTCTACATAAGAATGCCAAGAAGACTCTGGACAGAACATGTGATTAACGCGATAATTCTATAGAAAATGGAAACAAAAATAACACACAAGGAGAAGGAGTCGATTGAAATTTTTGGGACATAAGAAAAAATGGCCCGGAGAATTTAGTACTCACAAGACATATTGAAGGTAAAAAGGGACAGAAGAAAACAGCTAGTAACATACCTATTACGCTTATGTAAGTGAATGGCAGAGGAGAGTGTGTGTTGGTGTCGTAAAAAGACAAACACTGCGCAGATCTAGTTGCGGAGAGTCATGATCACTCACGCCCCGAAGAAGCACGGCACATAGAAGTATAAGAATGGTTGCCTTAATTGCAAGCAACATAATTCCTTTCTTGCATGAAATCAACACGCAGCATGGAGATCAAATGCTAAAATTTGCAAAAAAAACAAATAAACTTTCAGATTCACGTGTTATTCAGAATATACGTAACATATTTAGTATCTAGTATTTCGTACCAACATAAAAAAGACTAAATGGAAATAGGAAAAAGAATGGAAGAGTAGTAAATGTATTAGTAATTTACGAAACGTAGCTCAGTTGTGGCACAAGGCCGAAAGTAAGGATAACTCAATGAGAATCGAACTCTCTATTCAGTGGTAAATGATCAAGCAAGACAAGGTTGTTAACCATTACACCACGTCGAAATGCCCAAGTTTATTAAACGAAGCTTAGTTATGGCACAAGGCCTAATGAAAGGAGCACCTAGTGAGAATCAATCACCCTACTCAGTCGTAAGTGATCTAGCTAGACAAGTTTGCTAGCCATTACATCACATCAAAATGTTCAGAGCGATAAATGTATTAAGGAAAAGCCAAATCTTCTATCTATATAGGATTCAAATGTTCACGTGAAAATATAAAATGACATCATTTTTTTTTAAATTTTCCATCTACTGTCAGAATGTGCCATGTCATTTTGTACCATATTTGATGGCATCCAATACCGTTCCCACTTCGACCAAATAACTCAGAAAATACTTCTAAGGTCCCTTATGCGAAATGACATATCTGGTAGGCAGGCCAGACACGATAAATTATCATTACTTGTACTTATCCTAATTCCATAGGAGTGAAACGTTAAATGCAAATGGGAAAGGATTTTTATGCTATTCAATTTGCGAAGTAATCATCAAAAGGAAAATCTTCACAGAAATCCATTTTTTTTTT
>OZ038481.1:121527369-121597369 GCA_964036315.1 Acanthosepion esculentum
TTTTGGAAAAAATCGATAAAACCGATAGGGGGTCGTATATTGATTCGAAAAAAATTCAGTTTTTCAGTGATAGTTTTCACAAATTACAAGTGATATCCACCAAACTCACGGTGACCAATGTCCGTAATTATAGTTTTGAGGTGATGTTCTTTATTTATAGAAATCGATATCAGTTATCGGAAAAAAATCGATCATTTGGGACATCCGATTCAAATTCAATGTAGTTGATTTTTGGCTCTGTTTTTCGCAAACTGTAAGGAATTTTCACGAAAATCATGTTGAGCATTAGTTTTCTCAACAGTTATTAGTAGTTGCTGACCTTTTTCTTCAATATCGGTATCAATTATCGGAAAAAATCGATAATATCATGCCACTTTTGACTTCCAATTCAAGTCCAGTAAAGCTGATCTTTGGCTATATTTTTCGCAAATGGCGAAGAATTTCCACCAAAATTACGTTGAGCATCGCTTTTATCAACAGTTATGAGGTGCTGACATTCATTTTCAATATCGATATCAATTACTGGAAAAAATCGATACAATCGATCACTTTGTGACATCCGATTCAAGTCCAGTCTAGCTGATTTTTGGCTATATATTTCGCAAATGGCGAAGAATTTCCAGCGAAATTCCCGTTGAGCATAGTTACCAACAGTATTGAGGTGCTGACTTTCGTTTTCAATATCGATTTCAATTATCGGATAAAAATCGATGAAATCATACCCCTTTTGACTTCCCATTCAAATCGAGTTTACCTGAATTTGGCGATGATTTTCGCAACTTGCTTGGGATTTTGATTAACTTTATCGGCTTTAGTCGTGACAATTAAAAACTTCTGCCCTGTGAGCTTTGTGACCAACTAATACCTGAGGGAAGGCGACACAATCATGTTTTCATCGGAATTTGCGAATACACCAATTAAACGTATGTTCAGCTGAGACGTCTACACTACAGACTCTACAGCTGATTGTTATTCACACACGCGTGACCATGCTTCACATAGCGGTATCTCATCTCATTGGCGGAGTGCAGTACGCAGTCGATGATTGGTGTTCGAGACCCTAAGACGCTCGCTGATTGGCACAACCGAATGACCAGTAATACTTCGCATTTGAAACTTATCAAATTCTGCTCCTGTTAGGCCGCCATCCGGTTGATACGATAGGCTCCTTCAACTGATCATTTCTCCTACCGCAAGTTGTTATTTACGTTTTTGTTTTCCGTTTGCCTGTTTAACTACATTTTTCCAACAACCATAAACAATTTATTCAGCTGTTTTACTTAAATACCTGCCTTTCCAATTCTGTCTCACGCTTTGCGATACTAAGTTAGACTTTGTACATCTGCAATTGAGCAACCCTAATCAACCACTACTAGCATCACTTTTCCCCATGCCGCCAAAAAGGAGGGTACGTCTTAGCCTTCGGTCTGCAAGAGCGTCCGCTATGAGGGCAAGAAGAGACCGCGTGTCCCAGGATCAGACTACAATGCGACAATCACAGGTCGCTCAACGCAGCGCCCTCACGCAGGCTTTGCAGTCACAAAAGGAGTGTGCCACCTGCTTGGCTGGGAAAGCTGCCTACAGGGCTTCGTTGCGATCAAGGCTCAAGAATGCACAACGGTCGAGAATGAAGGCACAGGCTGCAGCAACCGCCTCTGCATCTTGGGCTTCCGAGACTCATCATCAAAGGCTTCTTGGTAACATAAGAAACGGTGTTGCCACTGTGAAATCAAGGGCAATAGAGATATTTGATCCATCCAGGGACGCTGCGACCGCTAGGGCTGCTGAGACACCGCTCCATAGGTCTATGCGAAATTCTAGGAATGCTGCCATCATTGGCAAGTCTAGGGCAGCTGAAACATTTGACCGCAGGCGCGCCAATCCAGGTACGCTACTGCAACAGCTAGGTCGAGGGAGTCCGAGACAGAGTTGCAGCAGGCAACCCGCAATGCCCGAAACGCTGCAGCGACTTCTGCTGCCAGAAACTCCGAGGTCCCATAGACAAGGCAAACAGACTTTCAAGGGCTGCTACAAACATGTCCGCTGTGCGCTCATCTCAAACTCCCCAAGCTCGTCGTATACGCCTTGACGGCGACATTCAGCACCTTGCGGCCGCCCGTGGTGTTACCTGTCCCAGTAGCTATTTTTGGTTTTTCTTGGCTTTCACTTACGACCCCGGCATTAATTTAACTACGCGTGACGACATCAATGTAGGGTCCATGACCTGCGTTTTTGCCAATTCTGCAACGCCCGCAAATGGACCATGGAGTATGCCGGTCTGTGCTGCTCCTCCGGCAAAGTTCGACTGCCACCTCTGCATGAACCACCTACCTCGTTGAGGGGACTAATAGCAGGCTCCCATCCAGACTCCAACCACTTCCTTAAAACAATTAAGCAATAAAACAACAACTTTCAAATGACCTCCTTTGGGGCTCAGGTGGTTCGAGAAGAGGGTTGGGTGCCAACTTTCAAAGTACAGGGGCAGGTATACTACTGCATTGGGTCTTTACTGCCTGAGGAGAACTCTACGCCTAAATTCCTTCAACTGTATTGCAGACTACAACCTACAGGCCGAAACCCGGATTGGTATTTTGCCGCCATCGGTAAGAGTTCCTCGCATGGACGTCATGCTACTACTTCTGGCAATGCTTCAAGATGTTAACAGCTACATTCGCAGTTTCAAATATGCTTTGGAAAATGCTCCCTTTCCTTCCTTCAGTCATGATGAACACGAACGCCGCTACAATGCTCCTGCGTGCAACGAAGTGGCCGCTATTATACATGGGGAGCAAGACCGCACATGCGATATTGTCCTCAAATCAAGAGGCAGCGCTTTTCGCAGGATTTCAGAAACTCATTGATCATATGACGCATTGCAGTACCCTTTACATTTCCCTTATGGTGATGATGGCTACCTCTTCGGCATTCCTCTTCATACTCCGGGTGGCCAACCTACAACGTCTTCCAAAGTCTTATCGTTCAAGGCCTTCTACTCATACCGTTTCATGGTTAGTGATGGAGACTTCAACCTACTTCATAGATGCAGGTAGCTTTTCCACCAGTCTGCGGTTGACATGGCCGCTAAGACGGAATCGGAGAGGTTTGTTTTATACGGAATCATCAGAAACAGCTACGCTCAGACTCCTCCGTACACTTACGCGAAAGCCTTCGAAATGAAGTCGATCCCAGCGACCTAGGGATGCTGTGCATTCTGTCCTCTACCTACAGTGGAGGTTCGCGTTACGTGCAGGAACGTACGCAGGACACTATGATATACGTTAGGCAATATGGGCGGCCAGACTTATTTATAACATTTACCTGCAACCCCAAATGGGTTAAGAACGTGTGAACTCTTTCCCGGACAGGGTTACACTCACAGACATGACATTACCGCCCGCGTATTCCGCTTAAAACTGGGAAAACTTATGGACTTAATAGTGAAGGGGCGAGTTCTACAGTAAACACGAAATCACTATTTTACATTGCTAGAATTAAAAATCTTGACCGATTATGAACGGGTGGCAGTCTTCGAGTAAGCACGGAACAGCAATACAGCAGCCATCTATTGCAACCGGTTGCCCTTGAGCTCATTGATTTTGCTACTAGTGAGATTCCCGGCCTATCAACTGCGGATACGTGCGTAAGTTCAATAATTGAAACCCCAAAGCAATTTAACTACATAAAACCCCAGCAACGCCGGTTATTACTGCTAGTATATATATATATATATATATATATATATATATATAGTACTTAGTGGAAAGTTCTCAATATCAATGGTAGAGTTATCATATTCAGTTGTATGGATAAGAGTTTGTGACCCTGGTTTCAAGTAGGTGGCCGATCTGAAAAGCGTCAAGAATACCACCATCTACTCCTTGTTGAAAGAACATCGTTACATATAATACACGCAACACCATCGACACCGAAATAAAATTACAATTGCGTATGTATGTATGCACGAACGCATGGATGCGTAACAGCGCCTAACGTCGGGTTGTTTATATGGGTGTGTCTGTGTGAACTAAAATGCGTAAACCTGCATGTAGGGTGTGTCTCAGTGTGTGAGAGCGTCATCCCAAACAAACACAGAAGAAAATTCCCCCTCCCACAACCAAACGTAGACAAGCATAAATAGATCTTGTTTACCCCCCCCCACCAAAAAAAACCCAGATTGTCTGATGATCGCAAAAGCATGAAACCCAGGATCACAAATTTATATATATATATATATATATATATATATATATATATATATATATATATGTATGAGTAGAGCGCGCGCGCACACACAGATATTGAGATGCGTTTCCCTGTTTTTATCTTGTTAGCTGAAAAGGTTTGGTCATATACATGTCTGCATTTATATATATATATATATATATATATATATATATATATATATATATATGGTATAAAATGACAATTGGAAAAATCTTAGATTTTGCCGACGCGTTTCGTCTTCCGACTTTTTCAAGGCAAAAATGAAATAGAAATTGATCTGGGAATTTAACTGTATTGTCGACATTAAAAAAAACCTCTTACTATAAAGGTAATTTACATTAACCAGAAAAAAACATTATATATATATATATATATATATATATATATATTAGTTAAATTCCAAGATCAATTCTGTGGACAAGACAGATTGGTATAAAATGACAATGAAATCGAAATATCTCTGTTATAGTTACATTAAAAATCAAAATTTAAAAAGATAGACGCTTCTGTCCAAGGCTTTTTTCTGGTTAATGTAAATTACCTTTATAGCAAGAGATTTTCTTTTCATGTCGACAATACAGTTAAATTCCCAGATCAATTTCGATTTAATTTTTGACTTGAAAAAGTCGGAAGACGAAACGCTTCGGCAAAATCGAAGATTTTTCCAATTGTCATTTTATACCATATATATATATATATATATATATTATATATATACACACACACACACACACACGGCCCTCTCGTCTTATATGCAATTCAACTTATTCTAAAACTTCTTTTACAGAAGTTTCTGTCTAATTAAAATGTCTATTTATACACAACAGTCATTTCGAAAGTAAAGAAACAAATTAGGCTAAAAGCCAACTCCGCCTTTCTTCCGAGATGAAAGATAAAAATGTGGACATTATTTGTTTTTATAACTGTCCTTCAAAGAGTTCGTCGTGTCCTTTCCCATTGAATTTGGCTATTCCACTGTTCTGAAGATATCTGCGTTTGATTTTGAATGTACCAAAAGTAAGAGTTGAAAGATGAGAAAAATTTTCTTGATTCAGACTGAAAGAAAAATTGATCCAAACATCGACTAACAGATTCTTTGATAGGGAAATGGAAGGATAGATCGATAAAAGAAAGAAAAACAAGACACTGTGTGATCGATCTTTCAAGACGACTATCGCTACAACTTTACTCTTTACGTTTTGAAAATCTTTTTATTGCTCTCTAGGTTTCATTATATTGGTATCTGCTACGATACAATTGCGTTTTTTCCCCAATGGACAGACTGAGGGTGGATCTGGGGAAACGTATGGTTAATATAAAATCGACTCATTTTTTATGTGGCTGTGTGTGAATTTGAAATCTGATTACCGGTGTGAGAGTGACGATCAAAACAATGGTGATTCACAGAAAATAAAGCATTTCGAGTGGGTCGCCATGATTTCGTGTAATCGGTAGCAACCATAATTAGTAGACCGTTACGACTAACCTGAGTTGATCCTCACTGAGGGCCCCACATTTGTGGCTTTGTACAATAAACACTGCTTATTAAACACTGATAAGCATTCATCAGTTTGTGTAGGTCTGTTTGGTGGGTGAGTAACATATTCAGTCGCTACTGGCACAGGAGGTCAGGGTTCAATTTCGGGAAAGTTAATATTATTTCAAGACAAATCCGCTGACTTGAATCAGAGTTTTTTTTCTTTCATTTAGCATTTCTTATACACTATTTACATTATGCTGACTATTGTCCTCATCTTTTTCGCCATATTTATTACAACGTTTCAGCCGTTGTACGCTCCGGCCTTCTTCAGGTGGTTGGAATGTCGAACTGAACCCTTTATTTCGCTTACTGGGGTAGACTGTTCTAGTTTCGCGTACCATGTTTAATGGATATCAGTTACCAGTTATCTACTGTTAATTCCCATCTCCAAGTTCTCCACTGCCTTAACCGGGTATCCAAATCACACACTTTGGGTCCTGTCACTGGATCTAACCAACGCCTCAAGGACACATGGCACAGTGGATAAAGGCATTGGTTAGATCCAGTGACAGGACCCAAAGTGTGTGAGTTGGATACCCGGCTAAGGCAGTGGAGAACTTGGAGAGGGGAATTAACAGGAGATAACTGATATCCATTAGACATGGCACGTGGAACTAGAACGGTCTACCCCAGTTAGCGAAATAGAGGGTTCAGTTCGACATGCCAACCACCTGAAGGCCGGAGCGTACAACGGCCGAAACGATGTGATAAATATGGCAACAAATATGAAGATGATAGTCCGAGCAATGTTAAAAAATTTAAAAAGCAAACCTAGGGATACCAAACACATGCCTTCCATGTCTAAGTCAAGTCTTATTTAATATTTGAACTGGATGCTAAATTACTTAATTTTTAAGAAGTGGATAATCTTTTTGCTTTACTCAAGAAATTTAAATCGGTTATTATCGGCTTCTCGAAAAACAGATAGATTCTAAAATTAATAAATTCACGAATACCTTTAAATGAATCTCCTTATTAAAATGTAAAGGGCGTACCAGAGTTTTAGTTACTTTACGAGTGCGTTCTGAAATTAAAAAAGCTGAAATACACTATTCTGGAGCGAGGGAACGAGACAAACTTTTTTACCAGCAACTTCAGAAATACGTTTTACTTGATACCGATAGTAAAAGTGAAACTCAGTAAATGTTCCAAGCACTGAGCCTCATAGATAATGCAACCTTTCATCGTAACAGAAAAAAAAACAACCACAGCTCAAGATCTGATAGTAATGCTGATTAATTTTCCCGCATAAAATTCCTCTTGAATCAAGAGTCATTTGAGCCGAGAATTTATTTTTGCTAGGCGAATTGTATACGAAGAAAGCTTTTCGTCGATAATCGACTTTATCTACCGACATGACTGCAGAGTTGCCCAGGGCAGAGAAAAAAAAATGTAGTTGAGAAAACAAAACTCCGCGGAAAGAAAATTCGTTTCTTCTCAAGAGATTGGAGAATCACTATCATATTATCTCTAAAGCGGAGTTCACGATGAAGCGGTATACTGATTATAAAAATCGTTATGCACCATCTGATCATTGTTACATTTTCAGAGCTTGCTTTTAAAACATCTCTAGGTCTGGCAAACTGACTTCAAGAATCAGTACAATATCACGCACACATATTGTATATTTTGTTTATACGTTATTTTTAGATACAAATATTTAAGTAAATGTTCCGTTTATATCTATAAAAATAACGTATAAAAATTTATATTAAAATAATTGTCGGATTTTCCCTATTTCAGCTATACATATATATATATATATATATATATATATATATATATATATATATATATGGTTAATTGATTTGAACCATTTAAAACCCTTTATTCTACATTCAACATTATCACTTGATAAGAAACCAGAGGTTCTGAAACAAAATGGCTATTTTTGTAGTGATTTTATAACATATTTATGTTATAATTTTCGAATAAATAATTATATTTGTTCTACTCTGTATTGAGCGCTCTTTTAACAATAGTAATTGTTGGTTATTGGAAGTTATTCCGTATACACCAATCCTATACTTGGTTATATATATATATATATATATATATATATGTATGTATGTATATATATACACACACAAGATTAATAAAACCAAACCCATTAAAACTATTAAAAAACATAACAGTGGTTTATCAGCCCATTGGTCTGAGCAAAAATTGAAGGCAGAAAATGTACTGAGCGACAAAAAAATTACACCACCAAAGTAATGTTATCCGTAAACAACAAAGACGAAAATGAAAAAAAAATACATTAATGGCTTATTACATTTAAGCCTACCAACCACTCCTGCTTACATAAAAGGGGTTGATATGACTTAAATATTTTCGCAGGAGTACAAAATGTTTAGTATTTGGAATGACTATAAATTCAGTATTTCTCTCTAGGGTTTACATTGCTCAATTTCAGTGATAGAATATATCTAAATATAAAAGCGGAAATTGAAAAAGTTTATTTTATGATTAAACGCTATTGTCAGGCCATATATTAGACCAAATGGGTAATACGGAATTTATTTTAACAGATATATTTACCAAAATTACAAAAAAAATGTCTTTAAATGCTAAAGAGTAAAATTGTCCAATAAAATAGCCATTGACTTCAACCACGGCCTCCAGACGACTTCAGAATCTCCTGCAACTCTTCTGGACGGTCTCCTTGTATAAGTTACTGCCATAATCCTTGCCTTATGTTCAAATTTGGTGTTATAAGGAGTTTTGTTGGACGATAATAATTCAGGGTTGCTGTCTGGAGTTTTAGTTGGACAAATGTAATGAGTGACATTGTCGCAGAAATTGTCTGACAACCATGACCGGCTTCTCCTGCTTGTGTGGCATGGTGCAGAGTCCCGTTGTCAGATATCGGATCTTTTAGTAGTCAACCAGAGCAGCAATACCTCCTCAACGATTGTGATGTAGGACTCCGTGTTCAGTCTGAAGCCATCACCAACAAATTCGGGAGTTCTTTCCTTATCAGAACAATCACAGTGAGTTTTGCTGTACGTTCATAATCTCCATTAGACTCATCCAACACTTTTTGAATCCTGTGCACTGTCGTAAGATTACCATCCAATCGCTCCGACATGTTCAGAGCTTCCGGTGCGAATGTCAAGAGGTACAGCATGCCGTTTCCAAATATCTGGCCGAATGAAATGCGTCATGATGCTCTTTGTCTTATGACGGTGCCGAACTGACCCTACCATAACGCGTAGTCGATAAAAATCATAAACCAACAACGCGAAATTAAAAACATAAAATGGCGACAATTTATTCATCACACCCTGTATGTGTGGGCACTGATGTCAACAGCAACAGTTTCATGACTGGATGCAATCTTCAGGCCGTGACGGGTAGCATGCAATCTTCAGGCCGTGACGGGTAGCATGCAATCCTCAGGCCGTGACGGGTAGCATGCAATCCT
The DNA here is from genome assembly GCA_964036315.1 of Acanthosepion esculentum. Taxonomy (NCBI): domain Eukaryota; kingdom Metazoa; phylum Mollusca; class Cephalopoda; order Sepiida; family Sepiidae; genus Acanthosepion; species Acanthosepion esculentum. The sequence goes on from OZ038481.1 coordinate 121,536,561, forward strand.
CAGGCCGTGACGGGTAGCATGCAATCCTCAGGCCGTGACGGGTAGCATGCAATCTTCAGGCCGTGACGGGTAGCATGCAATCTTCAGGCCGTGACGGGTAGCATGCAATCTTCAGGCCGTGACGGGTAGCATGATGACTGCATTCAAGCATGAAAGTGTGACTGTCACCAATCGGTGTTGAGCTCTGTGTCCACGCTGCTTATATTTACAGTCCCTATCCAGGATATTGGGAACTTTTATCCTATAAATACAGCATACCTTAAAACTACATTTTATGATGTGTGTGGGGGTGCGCAATCTATTTCTAAATTTATGCATATATTTATACTGTTTAAAATGAGATGTATTTATGCGAGAAAAGTGCTCAACATAGAACAGTTCAGTGTCCAATGATGTGGTGTGCCTTGATCAAGACAGCCTTCTCCTAGACTGGTTTCTAACTAAGGCTATAAGGTATAATCTGTTCTGCTATTTAACCCTAGCGGGGCGGGAGAAGTGATGGATCCATACCTTTTCCATGGGTATAAACGCGGAAGTTAATGTAACGGCTGAACTGGAATTCGAACTCGGTACTCCGATTTCTCATTCCGAGCTGCAAACGATTGCACCAGCGCTCATTCTCTTCACATGATTAACCACTTAAATTTTCTTCATTTTTAAACACTTTATGAAGAGTTCACGGACGTATCTTTTACTATTAATGATATTTCGCATAATAAGTGTAGTAAATGTAAGTAGTAGCAAGCCCCATACCCCTCTCATTATGCGGAGAGAGTTTAATGAATTGTCCCGGAGTTAACAGTATTAGCCAGGTGAGTAAAACACATATTTTAATTAAGAATTCCAGCTATATAACTTACGCAAAAATTTACAAGTAATTTGGAGCAAGAAATAAAAAACACACTCGATATAATAACATTATAGTTATAAAGGTGACCTTAACATGAATTGCAAACTACAGGGTGTTTGAAAAGTAACCCCCTATTTTATGTATGATGGTCTCTCGCGTCATGTAAAAATTATAGTTAGACGGGAAAGTTCATCATATATAAAATGGGGAGTTACTTTTCAATCACCCTGTACATGTAATGAAACCAGTTTTTAAAGTCATTTATCTATTGATATTGAACATCGTCGACAAAAACATTCTAAAGTTCATTTTTCCTAGTAAATTACCTTCCTCCAATGTAAATATTCCTCTTCAGAATGTTCCACAAATTTTTTTTATTTGCGTTAATATCTGGTGAAAAGCCGATCATTTTATCAAACGAGAAATGATTGTCAAAACTTTTTTTTTTTTTTACAGAAAAAGTTTTTAGCTATTTTTCTTTGTCTAACATTATGATGCAAATCAGTGTTTGAGAGTAATTTTTTTTTTTTAACCCTCACTCTTTTTGTACTGTCCCGTTAACAGTATCTGGAAATCGACTTAAACTCATCAATTCACTGCCTATAATGCCATACCAAAAACCGTCATGTTGACGTCATGATCTGTGAGAGCGATTTCCGCCAGTCTGGACGAACGACTTTAGAATGGAATTCGTCAGTTAACAAACAAAGCAAAAACAAAAAACCACAAAAGCAACAAACAAGAAATTACTTATCGTCTGTTGCCCATTTCATTTGATTTTCCTTATGGATGTTGAGTGTTCGACCATATATTTTTCAACCGATTCCGAGCATTTTGTACTTTCCGACACATTCTCGTGACCACAAAGCCTATAAATTTTACAGCTGAAAGAGGAATTTCTTCTAACTTCTCGAGATGGTGCACTCATATCAGACCGCATCACAGTTAAACAGGATTTTCAACGCACTATTACACAGTTTGATGGCATCTGCAAATCATTCACATAGTTTCAGTAATATTTTGCATATTTTAAGCGCTGAACTGAACAAAATTGACAAAATTTATTTGTCAAATGTATTTCAACATCATTTTAAAGATTCATACACGTAATATGGCTATTGAGGAGTAATAGATAGCGGCTCGGATTGAGAAATCGGAGAACCGAGTTCAAATTCCAATCGAATCCATTACATTCACTTACGTGCTAATACCCTTGGGGAAAGTTATGAATCATCTTCTCCCCCCAGCTATGGATAAATAGCAGGACACACCGGGTTCTACAGCCTTGGATGGCAGCTGTTCTACCGCAGAAAGAAATGGCAACTTACTGCGGGGAAAATCTGCCTCGTCAGTGATGCATCGAAAGATACATGATCGCCTAAGCGTGTATCACGCATGGCACATAAAAAAGGAAAAAATGTGGCTATTATTTTGAGACTTCCAAATTCAGAACATTTCAAAACATTTACTGTTTTTTTGTTTACAGCTACCGATTTATCCCAATTGTACAGATAGATAGATGTTGCCACCATTCAGCCCGTAAATATATGATACGCAGGTTAGGCAGCCATCATATGTGAACGCTAAGCACTCATTGCGCTGAGGACGTCCGACAAACAGGCCACGACGGTAACTCTCAAAAGACCGATATTACCCAAACGATTTACATACATAGCTTGCGTAAGGCCTCATACTTGATCAAATGACAAGAACTATTTAAGATAATTGAAGAATGACTAAACAACATACGATGAGAATAGTCTCGTCTGGGTAATAATCGTTTGGAACGTATCACGATCATCTGCCCTCTGCTATTCATACATACATATGTTGTGTATAATACCATACTACAAAGTTCTTATTTTAGATACATAGATGATTCTTTATTAATATATCCACAAAACAGTTTTACCTGATGTCAAAATAAATCACGTCGAACCCACAATAGGTTTGAATCTGAGTTCAGCAACACTTTACCTTCCCTAGGTATAATACGACACAGAAATAATAACGGCCTTCCAGATGGAGCTTCACAGAAAATCTACCAACAAGAATGACTTTATCAATTTTTATTCCCACCACTGTAACTGTATAACGTTCTAGAATAATTATTGGATTCTATTTAAGAGCACTAAAAAACTGCAGCCCACAATACTTACCTAAAGTAGAAATATACATCGAAAACACTTAAAAATCTCCAATATGCCCAGGATTTCATCCACAATGCTAATAGAAATACATAAAAGAGATGCAGCCGCTAAAAAGATTAAAAACAATAACAATAAACGAGATAAAAAAGACATATCATACGAACATACTAACGTCTTAATATCTACTATCCAAAGAAATACACACATACACACATTATATATATATATATATATATATATATATATATATATTTCGTTTCAACATTTGGAAGTAAAGTCTGATGATCCGCGGTCCTTTAAAAGGGCTGTGGTGAAATTATTACATGGAACCTTAAAGTAGTATGTTTTTATTTTTATTTAAATTATTACCTCTGATTTACATTGAGCTCTCTGGATTTTATCCTCCTTGGGTCTACCCATACGGATTACCTAGTTTTTTGTAAACTATATATATATATATATATATATATATATATATATATATATATATAACATTTTCGTCTAGTTACCTACTTCTAGCCTGTTTCTTGCCTAGCAATTGTTCAGAATATTTATATTTTTATATTGGACGCTCTCGAATTCTATCCTTTTGTTTCCGTTTTTCAATAGGAATGTGTCAGAAAGGAAAGCTCTTCTCATAAATACTTAAAATTGGCCTTTCCTATATAAGGAAGAAGATGAATGTATAAATAAAATGTGTGTATTTTTTATGTTGAAATACATTCTGTGGAATATATTTAACGAAATTGTACTCAAGTACCTGGCACACCAAATATTTTTATTTATATAATGAGCGAGTGCGTGTTTAGAAGTAAAAGAGTTTTTCCAAAAGCAATGCCACCTTGTTTTTGCCATGGAAACTACAACGGTTACAGGAAAAGACAACAGCATAGGATAGTACAAGATTTCAGGGGATAACACTGTTTTTCCATATAATCATCATCATTGACTATGCCTTTTCGAGGCTTTCTTTATTTTGTCGGTTGACAGCTGACATACAAGTCGATATCGCCACATATGAAACGCATTATCTAACTCCAGGGTTCACATGAATTGCTCGGTGATCGTTACCGTTCTGAAAGCGTCAGATTGTCAATGGACATTCATTGACACACCTTTTCTTTGTACACGTTTTTATGTCAGACATTATCTGTAATGTCTAAAAACAAAGGGAGCTATTCGAAGGAAGGGACAACCTCTAATGCTATACATCAGCCTAATATACTCATATGTATAGATACACACAAAAAATGCAAACAGTGGCGGACTGGTTAAGGCGTCAGCTTCACAGACAGCGAAAAATGCAATAAAGAAACAAACACAGACAACTGTTTTAGTAATATATAATATAAAACCAAGGTTAAGAAATTCGTCGTTTCAGGAGATTTTGGTATCATATATGTTGTTATGCATTGAAAATGAATTATTAGAGAATTTGTCTGCAGAAGCAATTATTGCCAGTTTCGCACAAGCATCTCGTAAACACAAACAATTGTTCTTAATATAGTGAACTGAATGCAATGTTCTATTGTGCTTTGGATCTATCTCCTAATATATAAATTTTAAGGTACTCTATTTAAGAATGCCAACAAATTATTTAAAATTAATAAATAAGGAAGTCAATTATAACATTCTATATTTACATATGGCATCTACTACCAGTAAGATTTACTGTACACGTACACTATAATTACTAAGAAATACACATTTTTCCACAAACCTTTTCTTTGTATCATTTTTTCATATTTACGTTATTTTAATATATTTTATATATACGTTATTTATATAGGCACAAATATTTAAATAAATTCTCTGTTTGTAATAAACAGTATTAACAACATTTACAGGCCTGAACGTCAGAAATTTAATAGAAAGTATATGCGTCTTCTGCAAAGCAGACGCTTCCTTCGTAGCTAAACTGGTATAGCACGCCAAGCTATATGACGGTTGTGTGTAAGATACAGGTTCCATTCATGTCGAAGGACGCATATTTTCTATGAAATTTCTCGGACATTCAGGCCGGCAATTGTTTTTTAATACTGTTTATTAAACAGAGCATTTACTTAAATATTTTTGTTTATATAAATAACGTATAACAATAAAATATATTAAAATAATTCTCGGATTTGGTCCATTTCATAATATATGTATGTTATGAAAATTAAATGATAGCATTAGTTTTGAGTAGACCTCTTCGTCTCCTGGCAAGCAATATTTTTAGGTATGATCCGCCATTGTATGCAACCACACACAACTTACACACACACACGTATGTATATATATATATATATATATATATATATATATATGCGCAGTACTTAGTTAAAATGCTCAATGTCAGTGATGGAGCTAAGATATTCAGTTGTATAGATATGAGTTTGTGACCAAGGATTTAACGCTTTTTTGATCATCCCGAAATACATAGATACGCAGTTGTAATTGTATGTATACCCGAACGCATTGATATGTATCTACGCCTATATGGACGTGTTTGTGTGAACTAAACGCGTACATATGTATTTATGTGTCTATGCGTATGAGAGTGTCAACCCCAAACAGACACAGAAGTAGTTTGCCTCTCCTACCACCAAATATAGTCAAACAAGATGAATAAATCCAATTTAAAAAAATAAACCAGTTTGTCTGATGATCCCAAAACCCAGGCTCGCAAATGAAAATATATATATATATATATATATATATATTGTGTATATATATATATATATATATTTATTGTGCATGTATATATATATATATATTTATTGTGCATGTATATATATATATATATATTGTGTGTATATATATATATATATATATATTTATTGTGCATGTATATATATATATATATATTGTGTGTATATATATATATATATATATATATTTATTTTGTGTGTGTATTATATATATATATATATATATTTATTTTGTGTGTGTATATATATATATATATATATATTTATTTTGTATATATATATATATATATATTTATTTTGTGAGTAAATATATATATATATATATATATATATATATATATATATATATGTGGGTGCGTGCGCGCATCATACATACATACATACATTTTTTTAATCATTTCACCCGAAGTAAGGTAATAAACCACTAAGACGCAAGAGGTTACAGAGTGTTAGAGAATATCAGGAAAAATTATGAAGGTAAGGAACTATAAAAGAACAATTACAAAGACAGAAGTTAACAATTAACATTGCATTATATTTTTGAAGATCAAATTTGACTGGACGCGACAAGTACGAGAAGGCACCACAAAAGAAAGTTCATCAGAATAATTACCATGAAAATATTTATAGAAAAGTTGCAGGGAAAGTGATTAAATCCGATTTACCAGAACCTTGCATATTCTTTGGATTTTATCAAGAATCTCTAAATACATAGCAGGAAGAACAGACAAGACCTGCCAGTAATATTTAAAGCATGTACGAATGGTAGACTTGTAGGAGTGCAACGTCTCTATTCGCCCCTCTTCAATCGATCTGAGGTGTTAATATCCTCTGCTGATAAAGATAAATGCTTTACCCGTAAATTTTTCTAAGACTCTACTCATGTCTCATCATGAGTATCCCAATCTAACTTCCCAGTTACAACGAAATTAGTTAATAAATGGTACGGGTAAAAATGTCACAAGTGGGAAAATAGGAAAAATAGCACAAAGCGAAAATATACAGGAAAATAATGAAATACACACGTTATCTATTCAGTAAACTCTGAAAACTAATATATAAATATCGAACCAGTAACTCACTAATCAGACGCCAGTTGACTGTTGGTTCAGTTGTCATTGGATTTGTTGTCAGTGGTTCTATTGCAGGAATTCTGGTTCAATTATTCAACAGAGAGCATCGCGCTGAATCCTGCATTAGAAACAGGTTCAGTAGTCCTGGATCCATCAAGCAGACCATTGATATCAGTGGCTCTATCACAATCCCATCATGGAAGTTATAGCATATAATAAAGGAAAAGAGAAGATTTGCTTCCAAGGTTAGATGTATACAAAACAGATTGAAAGATCAATTACTATCAGATGGAGATGTGTTATGAGAACATCTTTCTGTAAAGGTACCATGACCACCGGTCTTGATATGACTGATCCTGGACCATGACCACCAGTCTTGATATGACTGATCCTGGACCATGACCACCAGTCTTGATATGACTGATCCTGGACCATGACCACCAGTCTTGATATGACTGATCCTGGACCATGACCACCAGTATTGACATGACTGATCCTGGACCATGACCACCAGTCTTGACATGACTGATCCTGGACCATGACCACCAGTCTTGACATGACTGATCCTGGACCATGACCACCAGTCTTGACATGACTGATCCTGTAGCAGCTAAAAACAACAACCACGCTCCTGATTATACAGCTATTGCATCCAAGAAATTCATGAAAAACATGAAGAGAAAAGCAGAAGAAACAGATCAACCTAGCCAGAGCAATAACCTGAATGCCTTATTGAGCCATTTTTTTCGTATTTTCCCACTTGTGACATTATTACTGTGCATCACTTAAAACAGATTCTCCGTCGTGTGATATGCATATAAACACGGTTTTTGCTATCATCTCTAACCATGATATGGACCCGATGGCATCACTGTAATAGTCAGTAAGAAGTGTCCTCTCGAATGGCCCCTGTTCTCTCTGACTGTATATAATAAATATATATAATAAATACAACGCTGCTCCCCGCTTTCCTGCTTGCTGGAAGTCATCGTCTGTTGCTCCACTTTTTATGAACTCTGTTGAACTGTCCGACCCATCAAACTATTGGTCAGTTAGCCTTCTATCTCTTTTTAGGAAACTCCTAGAGGACCAAATCAATTCTGAATTGGTTTATCATCTCTCATCGCAAGTCCTTTTCCCTGACCAACAATACCGCTTTCGTTTTTCCAGGTCAGCTGCTGATATACTAACGATAATTTCGGCAAGAGTTTATAATGTTCTAGAAAAAAAACTGCCAAGCTGCCGGGCTGTAGTATTGGATATCCCGAAAGACTTTGACATGGTCTGGCCTTCACGTCTTTTCCACAAGCTGAAAAGCTAGCGTATCTCCGGGTAGGTTTGTGAGCTGATCCAGTCGTGCCTATCAAATCGTGAAATGAAAATTGCTCAGAACAGCCACTCGTCTACATCCTTTTGTATTAACGCGGGTGTACTCCATGCCTTTATCCTGGGTCCTACGCTGTTTTTAATCTTCATTAACGCCCCCCCCCGCACCGATGACCCCAGCTCTCAACTTGACATCTACGCTGATGACACTACAATTTACTCCTGCCTCGATAGGGAGGCTGATCAGTCAGACGATGTCAAAATTGCAGCTGATGTACAAAACGACCTAAAGACCGTTGTTAATTGGATCAAAAGATGGCTTGTCAATTTTAACGCCTTCAAAACTAAAATTCTCTCAGTTAATCATCTGAAAGACCCCTCTCTGCTTTCTATGAGGATGGCTGATGCTATCCTCCATTGCGCCTTCTCGGGCGAAAGTTCTCATCTGACATGAGGTGGAAAGACTACATTTGAATCCATCGTAGATCAAATGTTAAGAAAGTCGGTTCACTGTGCCAGGCGAGACAATTTGTTTTTCCCCCGGAATCTATCTTGCATAGATATAAGTCTAACATTCTTCCGTGATTAGAATATTGCTGCCATATATGGTTCAGTACCCCTACTATTTTCCTGGAACTCCTTGATAATATCCAAAGAAGAATCAGAATATTGTTGATCCTCACGTGGCGTATCAACTTCAGTTACTTGACTCTGTGACTTTTTTTTTTTATAAATACTTTCATGGTAATTGTTCGGATGAGCTCTTCGCTATGGTACCAAGACTGTATGAATTTAAGCGCAAAACGAAACTTGCGGCGAGATCTCATCAATTTACAGTTGAGCTAGCTACATGTAGCCGTATCTTCTATGCTAACAGTTTCTTATCTCGCACTTCTCGCTTGTGGAACCCCCCCTCACAGCTCCATGCTTTCCGACCAACTTTAATCTGCCATAATTTAAATACAATGCCAATCGCTATTTACCTCCCTCATTGTACTTTTCTTTCTTTTCAGTACTAATGTTTTTGTTCCTAATTCCCACACATCCTGTAACCCATTGCGTGCTAGTGTCTGTACTGTTTTGCTTGGAGGGATACCAATTAAATTTTTTTTTAAGCGTTTCACCCCACGTAAGGCGGAAGCCACTAGCACGCAAGGTGTTACAGAGAGTTGGGGCTAGAGCAAATAAGAGTTATAGAGGAAAGGAGGAAGAGAAGGATAGGGGATAGATCAAGGCACCTGGAGACGTCGATTGACATTACATTTGAATAGTTGGAGATTATAGCTATCAGGTAAATAGGAAAAGAGGAGGGAGTTCCACAGACGAGAGTTGCGAGACATGACGCTATTGGAGTAGAAGAGACGGCTACATTTATCAGTTATATATATATATATATCTCTAAGTGCATGAAAATACGTATGTAAACGCGCACTCACAATGTATGTCAGATTTTACTATGCAAGCCACTAGTTCACAATAAAAACGGTATTATCAAGTCGATGTCGATAATATCTAATTCTTCTGTCACGTATTTAAAAATATATGTGCAAGCGACTACATTAAATTAATAAAAAGTTTCAAAGGTTGGCGTATTGCTTAGAGTTAGCGAAGTAGGAAACAGCCTTATGAAGAAAATGTAGAATAAATCGTCACACTGAAATCGCTAGCAGCAAAGAAGATAAAATGATGGTTAGAAAACATACAAAAACAACAATTTAACATACATAAAACACGCAGATACAGATAAGCCCAAACCACACACCCACAGAGAAACAACCTATAAACACACACGTAAAAATAAAAAAAAAACACAAAAAATACCTCGGGATCTACACAAAGTATACAATCCATGTGCAGTCAAATTATTTATAACTGATATTTACTAAATGTTCCACTCTTTAAACATACCTACAATAAAATGTGTACACAGTAAGGACGTAAGCCAGGTGCAAATCAAAGAATCCCCCCCCGATTATGACCTTATGGAAAATGAACATCTAAATAGCAATCTTGTACAAGATCAAATTAAGTTGAAATGCAAGAAAGGAAAATGGTTTTGTGCCGATTTTCCTACATCAAAATTTTGCTGACTTAGAAATAGACATTAAAAAAATATTCACTTTTTACGTAAGCTTGAACACTAACCTCTGGCGCAAATGAGGAACAAAAACGTTTTTCAGTTCCGTATGGAGAAAAAAAGGACTCTTATATTCAACATCAGAAAGAGACAGTTGAAATTTCTAAGGCGCATAAGGAAAGACGGCTTGGAAAGAAGGCAAGAGTGACAAAGAAAAACAACGTATAACTAGTGAGCTTGAGTAAATGGCTTCGTTTGGTTTACGGAATATCAACCTCTATGGGTTATTTAATGCCGACAAGATTTATATTGCTGGTAATATTTTATCTATCTCAGTATATATTGTTTTCTTTTGTTTTGTTTTACGGCATATCAACCTCTATAGGTTATTTAATGCCTACAAGATTTATATTGTTGGTAATATTTTATCTATCTATCTCAGTATATATTGTTTTCTTTTGTTTTGTTTTACGGCATATCAACCTCTATAGGTTATTTAATGCCTACAAGATTTATATTGTTGGTAATATTTTATCTATCTATCTCAGTATATATTGTTTTGTTTTGTTTTGTTTTACGGCATATCAACCTCTATAGGTTATTTAATGCCTACAAGATTTATATTGTTGGTAATATTTTATCTATCTATCTCAGTATATATTGTTTTCTTTTGTTTTGTTTTACGGCATATCAACCTCTATAGGTTATTTAATGCCTACAAGATTTATATTGTTGGTAATATTTTATCTATCTATCTCAGTATATATTGTTTTCTTTTGTTTTGTTTTGTTTTACGGCATATCAACCTCTATAGGTTATTTAATGCCTACAAGATTTATATTGTTGGTAATATTTTATCTATCTATCTCAGTATATATTGTTTTCTTTTGTTTTGTTTTACGGCATATCAACCTCTATAGGTGATTTAATGCCGACAAGATTTATATTGTTGGTAATATTTTATCTATCTATCTCAGTATATATTGTTTTCTTTTGTTTTGTTTTACGGCATATCAACCTCTATAGGTGATTTAATGCCGACAAGATTTATATTGTTGGTAATATTTTTTTCAAATATGTATTGCTGGTATTTTTTTCAAAAAAGTATAGTTTGGTTTGTTTGTTTTGCTGGAATTTTAAAAAAAGTTATAGCTGGTATTTTTTTTTCCAAAATATATGGCTGGTAATATTTTTCAGAAATGTATTTTTGGTAATAAATTTTTGCAAAGTATTTCTTTTATTAAAACTATTTTTACACTTTCATAATTTTTGACCTCAGTTTTGGGTTTAAGTATTTACCCATAGCTGGGACCCTAACAGCTGCTACTGCCCAGAGACAGGGTGAATATAGGAATATCAGCAATTAAGAGGTGGTTCCACGCTCCTCAAAACCGGATCAGAGGCCTTGCTGTTGTATGTAATTTATCGTCTTACCAAGACGCTTGAATAAATGGATGGCAGAACAGCGTTGAGGAGAGCTAACAAAAAGTCAAAATTTATACAGAGCTACGAAAGACAAAAAATTGTAGAGATCCATGGCCGTCAACCTCCTGAAGGGACACTGCACATAGAAGAGATGTCTGTAGCTGTTAAAATACTAGTAGGGGTTCAAATGTGTTGAACCTCGTAAATACTGAAAATATTACTATTCCAAAATAAACAACTTTCTTCATTTATGAAACATTCAATAACGCATTCGAAATAAAAATTATGGTAAAAATATAATCACTAATAGATTTGCATATTAAATATTAACTGAAGGATAAAATTACTCTTGGTGTAATGCAAGAAATACATGAATATCTACGCATTTTCCGGTCAATATATTTGTCCTTGGATTCTTTGGAGAATAAAAAAAAAAGAGAGAAGCGTATGTATGCCCGGTCAATAAAAGTGCACTGCGCATGTCTAGAGCAGTCATATTCTTGTCTTTGGGTAATGACTAGCTTTCAGAAGGAAAAAAATGTTTTAAAGAAGTTAGAAAAACAGCTGTATTATAAGTAAATATTCCTTGCAAATTATTTAATGGTATAATTTCAGTCTTATGACAATTTTCTGCGAGAAATCTAACAGAATATGTCATTACCCAATACAAACATGAAAGGATAGAGAAATATTGAAAACTTGGGAAGATGCTGAAAGAGAGAAAAAACCAGAAGGAGAGTAGAAAGAGAGTTGACAGAGATGAGAATAAACTAAGAGAAACAAGAACAAAAAGGGGGCGGGAGATAGGGGAGCAAAAGAAAAAGAGGCGGGAACAAAAGAGAAAAGGGGGCGGGAGCAAGAGAAAAAGGGGGTGGGGGCAAAAGGAAAAAGGGGCAGGGGCAACAGAAAAAGATGACTGGAGATACGGGAGCAAAACAAAACGACGACTGGAGATACGGGAGCAAAACAAAAAAGATGACTGGAGATACGGGAGCAAAACAAAAAAGATGACTGGAGATACGGGAGCAAAACAAAACGACGACTGGAGATACGGGAGCAAAACAAAAAAGCCGAGAGCAAGAGATACTGACGGAAAGTAAAAAGTGCGAGAGCGAGAGATAAGGGGGCAAAATGAGAGAGGCGTAAGTGAGATGTACAGGGGCAAATGTGAAGAGCAAGTGAGATGGGTACGGGAAAAAAAGGGAGGAGCAAGTGTGAGTTAGCAAAAGTGTGGACCGAAATTGAGAGATACGGGAGCAAACAAATGAGTAAGAAACCCTAATGCAAAAGGAGAAAATCATTTTTTTAAAAGTGAACGAAATGGAAAATAAATAAATGAACAAACCAAATGAAACACATTTGAAAGATCAACAAAACTGAAAGCAATTACAAAACAAAATGCAAAAAATACAACACAACCAAACATTAAGCAATTAAAAGGGATATTTCATGTTTATATAAGTGACAAAACTGAAATAAAATAGAAGCAAATAAAGAATTAACTTAAAGAAAATCGGAAAATATAAAAATATATGAGAACAGATAAAAAAAAATCCTTGTGAGAAAACCTGTTTCTATTATAATATTGAACTGGTTTATTCAATCAATTGTAGATTGTCCGACGCCCCGTTCTTGTCGACATGTTTTGGTTGATTCTCTGTCGTTAGCAATATTCCTTGTATGCAAATGACTATCCTCAAATATGACAGTTTGCGACAAAATAATTACGACTCGTAAGGCAAATTCATACTTATGCAACCTGTTACCTGAATTACTATCTGCTCAGAACATGAGATTCTCATAGGGATTTACTTGACCTTCCACAGGGCCAGGATGTGGCACAAGGTCGGGGTTTAACGTGGGAAGGGAGGGGGATTGACCCGAGTCTTTAGCTTTAGTTGGTCTTAGCTTGTCCAAGCTGGTCACAGCTGATCATAACATGAGATTCTCATCCTACACATACGCTTCACCTAGCATCTTTTATAGCTCTTGAGACACTCTTGATTCTAATTATAAAGCTGGATGAAAGGCAGACAAAATACAAGGTGAAGCTAGCCAATACCAGTCAGTAAATAATCCTAAAGAAAACTAATGATAAGCAAAAGAGTGAAAAACATTTAAAGTCCATATCTAAACGAACACTGATGGATGAACGTGTGTGTATATGTGTGTATATATATATATATATAATATATATATATATATATATATATATATATATATATATATATATATAGTCAAGACTCGTGAATGTTGATAGCCAAGATAGCAGCGAATATGGCATAGACCTTATGATTAGTGGTGCGAAGGAAGGACGAGGAGAATCGAGTTCAACCTCTGGCATTGACAAATGGAATGAAGTAAACACGGATCCAACTACCGTATTTATGGGCAAAAAGAGCCGAGAGTTGGAGTTGTGTAGATCTCTGAAGCTTCCTCGCTTTGGCACTGTGTTAGCATAACAGGTTAATGAAACTTGACTATTCTACACAAGGCGTCTGCAGAAAAGACACACATACACAGACGAACAGACAAAACACACGCACATACACAGACGAACAGACAAAACACACACACACAAATAGACAAAACACACACACACACACACAAATAGACAAAACACACACACACACACAAATAGACAAAACACACACACACACACACACACAAATAGACAAAACACACACACACACACACACACAAATAGACAAAACACACACACACACACACACACAAATAGACAAAACACACACACACACACACACACAAATAGACAAAACACACACACACACACACACACAAATAGACAAAACACACACACACACACACACACAAATAGACAAAACACACACACACACACACACAAATAGACAAAACACACACACACACACACACAAATAGACAAAACACACACACACACACACACAAATAGACAAAACACACACACACACACACACAAATAGACAAAACACACACACACACACACGCACGGGAAAAGACAAAACACACCCACACCCACGAAACCCCGATCAGCGTGGACCCACCTTTTAATTGCTGGTGTTCTCAGGTCCACCATGACCCAGGGTGGTAGCACCTGTTAACCCCCCAAAACACTATGAAAGTATAAAAAGAGATTTTAATACCTGAAATACTTTGTTAAAAAAATATTACCAGCAATACGTTTTTGGAAAAAAAGATTACCACCTATACATTTTTGAATTGAAGGATAAAATATTAGCAGCAACACATTTTTAAGAAAAATTATCAACAATGCATTATTACCAGAAATAGATTTTTGAAGGAAAAAAATATACCAGCAATACATTTATGAAGAAAAATATTAGTAGCAATACAAATTGACGGCATTAAATTGTTTGATATGCTGTAAAACAAACAAAATCAACGCGAAGAGAAAAAACACATACACACAACCCACCGAAAAAACACCTCCGACCGCAAAGAAAAAACACACAGAGCCCCCGGAAAAGACACAACACACACACCTGAAAAGGCCCAAAATCATTACGAAAAGATACAAATAATAAACACAAAGATAACCGTCAAACACATATACGCAAAAACAAAATACCAAAAAAAAATTATCACTCGAATACACTAAAACCAAATCAAATACAATGATCCAGAAGGAAAAAAATACTAGTAAATGGAAGTCATTTCTCTCATTATGACGACATATCACATCCTATATCAGGTTACTCTTACGCTGATTACCTCAGTGACCTTATAGAAGCCTTGGTCATCTAGTATCTAGCAACATAGACAAAACAAGCAGGAATAACTGAAAACTATATATTTAGTGTCGCTCTTAATTATAGTTTGGTTATATATCTGAACATTTCAACCAAGCTACATCGTAGAGTTAACAGAGGATAAGTCAGTGGCAGCCATCTTCCTTTCCCAGCTAATGCCACCCAACACCGTATCTCATTTTCTCAACGTCAGACTGAATGTTAAGGGCAGTAATTTATGTGCTTTAATTACACACACAACGACAACAGCGCAACGCATTTGGGGGCCGATCCTGTCCTAAAAATACAGCAGCCATCACGATATAGTTAACTCTCCTGCTTTCTAAGGGGTACCGCTAATAGCCAGGAAGTGATTTCATACACAATTTTCTTCCGATGCTGACTCTCCTAATATTGAAGCCGCCAGGTGCTTAAGTTTAGCTACAAATTCAGCATAACCAGTGAAGTATGAATTCCCTTAAATGGAAACATTCTAGTGAACTTTTATAGAAAAACAAGGTGATCTCGAATGCCTTTGGTATTAACATTAAGTTTAACTCAATAGAAGGTTGTCTAAAAGTATGTTATTCCTTGGCATAATAAGATTTTAATCTACGTTAAAATTGGCCGCTTTTGATCGTATTGTATCACCTGCCATACCAAAAATAACGGTTTTGACTATTGTTATGTAAATAAGTGTCTAATTAATTTCAACTCAGTTATTACTTAATTATTTACGTGACTCACATTGTTTTATTATCAATTTAGTAAGGAAAGGCGATAAACTGAAATATCCCAATCGTATAATAATTGTGGGGACTCGTAGATGCTGGTACTTTCATGACACATGAAGATACCATTTTTATGATCGTATTCATGGAAGTACGCTGACCACAGAAATGAGGAAAGGAAAGAGTGAATAAAGGACTAAAGATCAATTGTAAGAAGACAGAAACAACTGAAGGTGCGAACCATGAATAGCAAAAGATGCCTTCCATAAGCTAAGCAAAGTATTAAGAAACAAAAAAATTTGTTGTCAGCAAAGAAAATTTTATTGCCCTATTAGGCGACTTATATGACATTGAATATTGGACAGATGAAGAAGCGACTTGAGAAAATGGGGATGTGATTCCGTAGAAGAATGCTGAGAATACCATGGACTGAACATGTGAACAATGAGGGTGTTTTAAGGGAAATGGAAACAAAAAAGACACTTATACTTAGAATCAGAGAGAGCCAATTGAAATGTCTAAGGCACATAATGAAGAAAGAGGGCTTAGAAGATTTAACACTCACAGGACATGGTGAACGCAAAGGAGACTAAATAACAATCTAATGAGCTTGTGTAAATGGTTGGCAGAACTGGGGCTAGGAGAGATAGCAAAAAGACAAACACTGCTAAGAGTTACAAAGGACTGTAAGTTGTGGAGAACCATGATCACCCACATTCTGAAGAGACACGGCCCATAGAAAACGAAGATAATCGATAATTTACAGTAATCTCCCTATATAACCTGACCGTCTTATCTTGAAATTTAAGCACATTAAGAGCAGTGCGATTTTATTTGCTAAATGCGTGTATATATGTCGTCAAATGTAACGGCATTTCGAGATTGAGAATGTGTTTTAGTTTTTGATTAAGAAATTATAGACATTTCTATCTAACAAATGTGCAGCAAGTCTTTTACTGTTCTTATCCACTTAGCTTTGGGTGTGAAGTTTTTTTTGCTTTTTTTTTTATCAGCGACGTGTATTTTCAAAACTAAACTTCGTGCAAAGCTGAATTGAAATTTATGTTTGCCGTCCCAAAACGTTTCTCTTGAACCGATTTGCTTGTTGAAAAGGTCCAAGCTCTTCAGTCGCATCAAATGCCTAACAATTGACGGGATAAAGTACAAACAAAAGCTATTTCTCTGCTTTTTATTCTATGGTATCCATACACTTTATAGCATATTCTTAAAGGGCACACCGCGACAGTAGGATAGGACATGGGAGCAAAAAAACAAACTCTGAATGAACGCAAGATTCATCGGTTACAAAGCTCAAGAGCCACTCAAGGTAGTGTGTTACTGAAAACAGTTTATGATATGAAAATAAGAGGTACAAGAAAGTGAAAATTACGAGTATACAGGAAAATAGCGATTAACTTAAATACGTTAAGATTGTAGAATTCACAGAAGCATGCACGCCCGGGTTTGTTGAAGAAAGTAGCAGTTCTCGAAAAAAATTTGTTTGAGTGGAATTTACTCCTCCTTACAAATGGAATATGGATGAAATATAGAGGGTTCGTCTTCGTGATAGTAGCATTGCCAGTCATAGCTATAAGGGTCAGAAGTGGTGAAACTAAAAGGTGGATTTCGTCTGATGATTTGTCAGGGAAGTACCGACAGAGAAACTGCAGGTTTGCAACTCTTCGATTGTGGAAAAGAAATCATCAGACGGCGTAAACGATTTTGAAATCTATCAATACTGAAAAGCGTGGATTCAGCAAATCCAGTAATGTCCAGTGAATCATTAGTTCTTTTGTATTCTTTTCATTTTTAGATTCATTTTGTTATTAGTTATTATCCTGAGGGTTTTTCTTCTTATTTGTTATATGTTTTCTGCCATTTTGCAAAAGACCAACAACATCAAAATTTAAGTTTCCCATTTCTTCACATGTGCTGGATGTTCGAATACAGGACCTTGAACACTGATTAACCAGGCATAGAATATTCGTTTGCGATTCATACAATAACAAGCTTGTGAAACTGAATATAACAGATCATTTTTGTAATGTGTTTCTTCGGTCTGTAGGGGAGACCACAGAAAATGAAACAAGTCTATTTTCTAGATCATCAGGAGAACTCAAACTGAGAGAATTGATCGATTGATCAGATTTTGACGGCTTATGATTTTGTTTTTACGCATTTGTATATTACAAGCGAAATATTCTGGATTTTAAGAATAATTCTTTTTCTTTCCTAATGGATACTGCATTAACAATTTTTTTGAGATAATGATTTCTCAGGTACAAGTACTACTAATTAACCCATAGATGGGGAGGAGAGAAGGATTCATTTTCAAGGGTATTTTCGAGTGAGTGTAACGAACCCAACTGGAATTCGAACTCGGCTATACCGATTTCTAATTCCGAGCCGCTATCCCTCACCACACCCACACATCCATTCAAACTAAGAGAAGGATCCCAGGTCATTAGGTTAGATTCATTCCGAGACTCCTACAGCAATGAGATCGTGAGAAGCAGATAAAACTTATTTTATTTCGGCACAAGACGAAAATAGATGAAAATGGTAAAAATATTAATAGGAAGATTGTCTTGTATCAAAGGTTTAAGAAAGGAGAGACAACCTCACCGGATATCAACTGTCGAAGTCCTGGTTTTTATTTAGGCTAAAACACCAATCTTTCGCAACGGTATAAATGCCGTATAACCCATTCCTAAGATTTAGTAAAAAAAAAAAAAAAATCCTAATTCTTTTGCTCCGATATGCTACAAGGAAAACTGAGGAGTCCTTATATATTCAAATGAACTGTATGAGAAATGTACCAGATACTTTAAATCGTACAACGACCACAAACCACGACATTCTTGATATATAATTCTCTGGGGGGATTTTTTAAAACAATACTAAGGAAAATATGAAGTATACCGAAAGAAATATGTAGTAAATATATTTTTCTTTCCGAGTATTCGTAGCTTCAAACGCCCGCTCAGCAGAGTTGAGTATAAACCACAGGTTGGCTCTGTGGATGTTAAAGAAACGCAAATGGGACAGATGAGATGGGCAAGTTCGGAAAAGAGCAGCCAAGATGAAGCTAAGTAGTTAAATACTCACTTATTTATATTAGAATATATGTATATTTTAAAAAAATCAGATAGTAAATCTCCGCATTTTTAGCCAACCTGAAACCAAGATCATCGCATTTAAAAAAAATTGTAAACAAGAAATAGAATTTTCATTATGAAGTCAGGTAAAAAAAGCTTATCGAGTGTTAAAAAAAATATATTAAGAAAGAATAATTCAAAACAACAGTCATAATTTGGAGTAGATTTCCAGATTCAGGTTTCACCTGGTATTTCCGAGAAGGAATTAAAGCATATATACCGATTTGACCCAAGAGAAGCCTCAGTGGTGCAATTCTCAATATGGAGTTTAAAAATGACAGTCGAAGGGGCGTGTTGACGAAAGTTACGAAGTGAATCCCAATCAGCATGCTGGTAAAGGAAAGAGGTTTTATGAATAGAAAGTTTCTGAGAATTGGAACGGGATATCAACAGATACTACAGAGTGATCCGTGTTGCCCAAGAGGATTTTGCGAAGGAGAAATAATGTAAGTAAAGCTGGTGACCTACTCCAAACTATGACTTTTTTTCGGGCAATGCGCTGACTTTATTTGAAGCAAGGGTTTTGGAAATTGCACCCATAATCCCGTGGAATTTTTTTTTTATCGTGTATTGAATTAAAACCATATAGTCTGATATACATAACACTGGCATTTGTTTTGAAACCTTCGAGAACAAAATTTTACATTTAAAAATAATAAATAAATATTTACTTGATATCCTCATCTTCATTGCCATATCCACAACGTTTCGGCCGTTGTACGCACCGGTCTTCTTCAGGTGATTAGAATTTCTAACCCAACCCTTTATTTCGTCCACCGGGATAGATATTTCTAGTTCCACATGCTATGTCTCAGTTATTTTCCTTTAACTCAATTTTACTTCTGTGGTCAGGTATTGAACTCAAAACTCTTTGGGTCTAGTCACTGAAGAAAGCCGGAGCGTACAATGGCCGAAACGTCGTGAATATGGCAATGAAGATGAATAGAACTTACAAATAATGCAAGTAATCATAATACCTCATATAAGAGATATAGACAGAAAATAAATATTTGTTTCAAAGCACTTACCTCAAGTTGGAGTAGAGCGCTAATCTGATGACACCAGGCTTTATACTCATGTCCCAACACAGAAAGTTTATTTAAAAAATCTCTCATCTCGTGAATCACAAGAGAACTGTTTTCCAAATCTGATTTACAGACACTAACCCATGTATCCATAACTTTCAACACCCCTCGGTGGTCATACGGGATGTCGCTAAGCATGTTCGCTAGCGGACTTGTCACCTGAGATACCCCATTTGCGTTCATGAACACCGGCATCACGTCCGACTCGGGGCTGTTGCTAGTTTGTCCGATAAATCTCTCCACTACAGCTACACTGCTGTCCGTTAGAGACTGGCTGGGCATGATCAGAGAGTCGTCCTTGCTCGACGCTGGTGTCGTGGACGAGAAGAAATCACAGAATGTCTGCGGGCTTTGGCTCGAGTTAGATCCGAGCGGTGACGACGGAGGTTCGAATCGAACCACAATGTTCGTAAGTGATGTATTGGCGAATTCATCGTCTGTGTTATTGATCAGATTAGTTTCCATGTTCGTTGCCCGGATAGTCACTGCCGAATTGGACTTGCACAGAGAGTCCGGCGTCTGAGGTGCTACTTGACCCTTGTTACAAAGCGTGTTGTCCGAAGCGAAATTTTCCATAGTTATCGAATGCAACGTGTCTTCGACGGACGAGCTACTAGTCACGCGACTTGAAAGGTTCTCCGGTACGGAGCTAGATCTCGAAAACACCGGTGATATGTCGTACATAGTTGTGTCCAGTTCAAAAGTAGGTAGGTTGATCAACTCTCGCTGAAAAGCCAAAATATCTTGTGAAGATGAAACCGGGGACGCTTTAGAGCTGATCTGGCTAACTTGACTGCACACACTATCTCTGTGTAAAGTGGACACATTGACGTTCGATTTGGACAAGCGCTTTTTACTTGACCAGCGAAACAATTTTCGCGTCGAGCGGGCCGATTCGCCCTCGGGGGTACCTTGGTTACTATCCAGGCTGCAGGGCGACGCTGTAATATTTAGATCCAACGGTGTAACTAAACTCTCGCTAATCACTCTCAAGGCCGACTTCGTCGTCCCGTTTTTAATTTGTAGTGTGTTTGGTCGCGACAGGTCGCGTTCGCAAGCCTTGAGTGAGTTATTGGCGATGTTGTTCTCTTCCGGTGAATTGGTTATTTGCACGTGCAAATTGATCTTACGACGCTTCGGCAGCGACTCCTTGCCACCGTCTCCCCCATTGTTTTCAACACTTCCGCCGCCACCTCCCCCACCAGCGCTCCCTCCACCGATCCCTGCTCCGCTGCTGCCGCCACCAACCCCGCTTCCTGTAATTCCTCCTCCACCACCACCAACAACACCGGTACCCACTCCACCACCGTCTATACCTCCGGCTGCGTTACTTCCGGCGGTGCCCTCCCGAAGGCTGTCCCGTGGTGGACATATTTCCATGGGAAGCACTTTAGGTGGTTTTAGCTTGCAGTCGGACGGAAGGTTTTTCCGCTTGACCATGTTACCAAAAAGTTTGTGAGCAAGGAGCCGTAAAATAATGACCGGGTGTATCAGCATAGGAAGTGCGGAGAGTAAGAACTCCCGGAACGTCTTGTTACCTGCTTCCACCAAAAAAGATACAGACGATGTCGGAGAAATCAGTGGCGATACGATCTGTCCAGAAGTGGTGGTCGCAGCGGGTTCTATAATACCGCACAAGCTTTGCACAGAGCTTGACAAATGAATGGCTGGTGGCTGCCGGTAGTCAGATTCTTCCTTCACTGCTTCCTGCAAAAGACATAAAAGAACGTATCAAAAGAAAGGTGGCAAGCAATATGTGGTTCAAATCCTAACTATAAGATATTCAATCAGCCATAGGTAAATGGCTCTCAGGTTTCAGAAAAATAACACCGGAGGGAATAGTTTTATCCAGACTCCTGATAGGATATATACATCTACTAAAAATGGAGACTACAAAGTTTAAATTTTGGCCGAGGCTCTTATGATACGAATCAATTTTCTTTCCCTCCGATCTATGGATAAAATAAGGCAAACTCTGCTCTATTTATTTAGACAAGGAATAATGGTAAATATTATAGGCAGTCTGGAAAGAACAATTAATTTTGTAGATATTGGATTTTAACTAAATTCATTTCGGTTTTTATTATTTGATTTAAAAAAAAAAATGATTCATGATAAGAACAGAGTTGAAAATGATTTAAATCTAAAGTCTATAATGATACGTTAAAATAAACGTAAATGTTTCAGTCCCTTAATGGGAATCACTTTTCCTTCGTTAATGTAGATAAAATTCATTTTCTGTAAACACCAATTCATAGGGGAATCATATCAAAGTAGATGTTTTCCTTATTGTCATAGATTAAAACCTGTCTTTTGGGTCCTCATCTTCAAGTTTAACCATAAAGTGCTATGCAGATTTGACGCTGCTCGTCCTGGAGGCCTGGATCAGAGTGTAGTATCTGTTCGCAGATTGCTCGCTTTGTCGGCCTTTTGGCTGAGAGCGTCACTTGATACTTACCTGGTGTAGGGATTCGTCCCTGTGCTGGTAGTATCATGGCTACAACTAGCTTGGACCGGCTCCGGCCTGGACCAACTATGACCAGCTTGGACAAGCTATGACCAGCCAGCCCAGCGGCCTGGGTGAAAACACTCGGGTCCCCACGTTAAAAACCGACCTTGTGTCACAACCTGACTCAGTGAGAGGGTCAAGTAAATACTAAGTGCTATACAGATTTGAAACTGTTCGGTTAGATATGAATACAGAGTTTCTTTTGAATCATTAAATATATACAAGGAACATATTTTTAATGTAGTAAGATCGCGTTTGCATTGTCGTAAAAATAAAAACTTTGATTAGAAAATAGTCAGAAGCTAAGAGAATATTCTCTGCCAAGGAACATTATGATCAACAATAAAGGATTTTGCTCTCGACTGAGTTTCGTACACAAACTCGTAAAACAAAAATGAGACTTTAAAAAAACATAGAACATATTTGCCAATTCGTTTATCCAAGTCTCACAATGGGCAACGGTTTATTTTGTTTCCTGCTTTTCATTTTCAACTGATCTTAAATACAATGTAGCTGCCTATTGAAATAGTAACAATAATATTCAATACAGTGAATTCTAACGTACTAAATGCAAAAAAACACTGCTAAGAAAGTTTAAAAGTCAATCAGAATTTAAAAAGAAAAATCAGTGTTGAGATTAATAATAATAATAATAAATGCAGACATATGTAGATGCCCCCCACGCCTCGATTTTACAAATAAGACTGTCAAGAAAACTTTGCTGCATGAATCCTTTAAGACAGAGATAAAAATATTGGTTGCGCACAGATATCGCAGGCGGACGAAGATGTCTATTGACAGTTAAACATTATTTTTTTTATTTTAAATCGTAGTTTTGCATGACGGAAGCCGATGCCGTCTAAATTCCTTTGTCATTCGAATGACAGTAGCCAATAAGAATAAACTTCATCGGCTATATTTATTAGTGGTAGTAGAAGCTGTTCATTAAAGTCCACCATATAAACAGAAAAAAAAAGATTCGATAGGATTAGAAATCCGATAAAAATAAGAGAAAAAGAATAAATAGCCTATTTTATAGCTAGTAAGGGGCACCAAAATATACAACGCATACTATTTGAGTTCTGGCAAATATGCCATATATACTCAAGTTGCTTGGATTGCTTAAATAAGGTGATTTGGAGAACCTCAATGACATCTTGACCTTCCCCAGGGAGGACGATTGCGTTTTTTAAGAATTAGGTTAAAGAATAAACAATGCGCGTCTTATACGGTGTAATATAGCAACAACTCTAAGAAGAAGCTTATGAAGTTTTATTTGACTAATATTTGACTTTAGCAGCGCTGAAAACGTTTATTTTATTATAGTGGGTGGTTACAAGCATGAAGGGAGATGGAATAGACGTATTTTATCACCACATACGGAAAAAATAACATTGAAGACACCGCATTCATTAATATTAACGATCGAAAGTAATTTTATTAACTCTGTGTTGTTTGAATTCGCTTATCAAAATTCGATATGTTCGCTTTTAATTTATCGACGGAATGATGATTTCCTTAAAAGATTTAATTTAATTTTAATTTTTATGAAATATATACTCTTCTGTCTCTCGTATGAATTGGTATTAAAATTGAAAGTATCTGTCTATATTTCTGAGATGAGGTATTATGTACACTATTTACATTATTTAGACTATTGTCCTCATCTTTGTTGCCATATTTATCACAACTTTTCGGCATTTGTACGCTCCGGCCTTCTTCAGGTGGTTGGAATGTCGAACTGAACCCTTTATTTCGCTCACTGGGATAGACTATTCTAGTTCCATATACCATGTCTAATGGATGTCAGTCATCAGTTATCTCCTGTTAATTCCCGTCTCCAAGTTCTCAACCGCCTTAACCAGATATTGAACTCACACTCTTGGGGTCCTGTCACTTGATCTAACGCCTGTATCCACTGTGCCATGTGTCCTCAAGGAGATTTTTGTGGCCTAGCATATGTACTGATTCCTTAAGTTTACGAGCATCATTGGAAAAATCGTAAACTTAAGGAATCAGCACATATGCTAGGCCACAAAGATCTCCTGAGCCGACCAAGTATGGAAATGAATACAATATGGGAGCCAGTAATAAGGAGTGCCAGAGAAAAGCGATAATAACAAGGAAAATTGCAATATGAGCACTGGTAAAAAAAATGGTTGCTGACTACATTAGGTTCATAATACCCAGAAATTCATACACTGATGTCCTCAAGGACACATGGCATAGTGGATAAAGACGTTAGTTAGATCCAGTGACAGGAGTGTAAGTTCAATACGGTGGAGAACTTGGAGAGGAGAATTAACAGGAGATAACTGACATCCGTTAGACATGGCACGTGGAGCTAGAACAGTCTACCCCAGCGAGCGAAATAATGGGTTCAGTTCGACATTCCAACTACCTGAAGAAGGCCGGAGCGCAGAACAGCAGAAACGTTATGATTAATATAGCAACAAAAGATGAGAATAGAATCACTTTCAATTTGCATTATTCGGACAATACTCCGAATAATGTTAATTGAATGATTCAAAACCATGTTTCACAATTCCAACGTATTTTTGTTCTGCATCAATATATTCTATTGGTTTCATTTAAAAAGCGAATAGCTATATAACAAACATATAATAAAAGGTTCAAATAAACCACAAGAGTCATCATATAAAAACGCTTGAATATATATATATATATATATATATATATATATATAGGTAACTATACTCGTGTCGAAAAACCTTCGAATTCTGGATTTAACAATAGCCAAATCAATCTCGAAGGAAAAAAAGGTTTTAAAAAAGAAAGAGCCAGGAACATGAAAGTCTGACGAAAATAATCGCACAGATACAGGTTCAAGGCCCAAAGAAAAAAAACCCGATACGAGTAAACATGTAACTAAAGAGCTCGATACAAACGTAGAGTAAACCTAGTCAAACCTAATGAACCAGGCAAACCTACCAAGGTTTCACTTAGGCAGATCGTCAGGGTCAGCTGACCCTGACGATCTGCCTAAGTGAAACCTTGGTAGGTTTGTCTGGCTCATTAGGTTTGACTATATATATATATATATATATATATATATATATATATATGAAATGCTCATACTAGGTGTGCATGTATTTTCTGCAAATGATTAGATATCTGTAACAAAATATTATGTTTGTACTTATGTTGATTGTCACGTGTTTGAATACGTACGTCTTTTTAGTTTGACTGCCAGGAACTAAAAAGAATAGTTGACTTTAATAGTGATATTGGTTGTCTCCCTACCAAGAAACATTTCTACCTACTTTATTATGACTTAGCTTATCATTTCCCTATTGTATTGTCGCTACGATGTGGCTTTTCAGTTATTACTTGGCTTATTAGTTTTAGGTTCAACGTGCGGTTTTAACCTATCTATTGATACCGTTGACTGTATCTCATTGTTCATTTTAATCACAAAATATTTGTCAGTTCTACGTAACACTTGAAAGGGACCGGTGTAATGTGCTTCGAAAGGCTTGCGAACTCTGTCTACTCTTAGCTATACACTTCTACATGTCTTAAGCTTGTCTGGCATGTGTTGAGGCGATTTATTTACAGAGCTAGAATATTTGTCTGCTGATTGTAAGGAATGTAAGGTACGTTGCGATTCCTGAGCAAACTTCTTATTGTCTATATCATCATTAGTACCATCTACTAGCAACTTCAAAGAAGGTTGGAATATTGGAAGAATTAGGTGCGGTACGGACACCCATTAATATATTCTTGGAAGAGCGTCAAGCCATGATTGCTTTCTAGTCATTATTGCTGAAATCGTTGTTCTAAGTGCATGTTCGATCATTCCGTTAGTTTACAGATGGTAACTACTGGTGCGTAATCTAAAGAAGCCGATTATTGAGACTATTTCTGAAAATAATTCGCTCTGAAACTGGAGTACCACGATCATTTATTACGTGAAGAGGAACACCCCAACGTGTGATGTACGCGTGAACAAATGTACTGGCAACAGATCGTGCTGTGATATCCGGCAGTGGTTCTGTTTCTATCTATTTAGTAGTGCGGTCAATACAGGTTAAGACATATGTGTAAGGAGCATTGTATGTTTTATGACGTCTCATAGTCACAGGAAGAAGACCGATTAAATTGTAACGTATTGAAGCAAATATTAGGCAATTCTATTGGGTGAATTGCAGATTTAGTATGCCTGAATTTTATTCCTCTGGCAAGTTTAACATTCATTACACATATCTTTTATTGTTTTATCCATATAAGACAAATCTTGTGTTAATAATTTTACATTTGGTTTTAATTCCAAGTTGGGATATTGTGTGAATACTATCGAAAATAGATTTTCTTAATTCACCAGGTATATATGGTCTTGGAACACTAGTAATATTATCACAGTATATGGGACTATTATTGCCAGTACTAAGGCGGATGGACGGCACTGGGCTATATTCCGGCAACTCCTGCAGCCGCGCTGGTACCAAACTGCATTGGTTCATCCTTTCCTTTGGACTCTACTAGCAAGGCCGATAGTGGGGAACTAGACATCCGGGCAGCCCTAGTTCTCTATACATCCCGCCCAGGCTCGTAGCGCACTGGAGAGGAACACTCCAGCGACGTCGCAAGATGTAGGAAGCGCTACTCCATCGTCTATCGAGACGGACGGATGCCGGCGACGACTAAAATTGATTTTTTTTAAAACTCCGGATCCTTAGGTTGCGCAGCAGCTATAGCTGGCAAAGCACACAGATCTACCATAACTGCTAGGGTAGGTCTCGATAAGCAATCAGCTATAACGTTTTGATTTCCCTTTACGTGTCCGATATCTGCAATATATTCAATTAGTTGCTAATTGTAGCTGCTGTCTATCTGACTTAGTAGGATTTAGGCTACGAAATGCGCCACATAAAATATTATGGTCAGTTAAAAGTAAAGCTGGTTTACCTTCAATAATGTGCTTGAAATATAAGATAGCTGAATAGGCTCCAGAATGTTCCTTATCAAAAATTGAATACCTCGTTTGAGCTTGCGTCAATCTCTTCGAGAAGAAGCCTGTTGGAATTGGCGTTCCTTCTACTACTTGATGTAGGGATGTACCAATGGCATAATTACTACTTTCAGTAATTAATTGATATTCAGTATATTCAGACCGTTGGTGAGCTAGGGTTGGAAATTTACGAATTCTGTTTTTAACATTGTTAAATGACTGCAATTCTAAGTCATTTAATGTAAACGTAGTGTTAATGCATACGCGTATTTTCTCTGTTAATAGCATGACTATGTCTACGAAGTTAGGCATGGTAAATATTTATAGAAAATGAATCCCTAAGAAACGACTATGATTCTTACTGTCTTTAAGAGGGGCACACATTTGTAATGCGCTAACACTATATTGTGTAAGTCTAATACCATCCGAGTTAATATTATATACTGAAAAATCGACTGAAGTTGTATCAAAAGTTGACTTTGCTATCGAAATTTTATAATTCTTGTCATGCAACATTTTTACAACTGTTTCAACGTCTTTTATGTGTGATGACGAATCATCGCTGAAAATGAGAACGTCGTCAATGTATGTAAATACACAGTCAACATGTCGAAAAATGTTCTTCATGTATTTTTGGAAGGTGGGTGCTGCATTCTTGAATCCAGACGGCATGTATATTATATTCATGTAATCCAAGTGGAGAAATAAGTGGTGTTTTTTTATATCATCTGGGTGCATTTTGATTTGTTGGTATGAAGATACCAGGTCAATTTCGCTGAATCTGTAGAGGACCGCGGGTGATAAATTGTTTGCGAGTTGTTCAATTAGGAACACGTGCTGTTTATTCCTGTCCAACTACAAGAACATGGCGAACTCGAGCTGAGTCCAACCGAAGATGAAAAGAAAACAAACAAGACCGATATATATATATATATATATATATATATATATATATCAACAAGTATATGTATTAAACAACAACTTTACAAGTGACAAAGACATCCACATTTGTGTTTGTGTGTGAATGTAAAGAGTTTGTATTTTGGTGAAAGTCCGTACGTCCGTGTACGTGTGTTTCATGGCGTTTTCCCACAAGTGGGCACAAACGCGGATCTCTGCGAGAGATCACATTTTAAATGTGTCCGCTGAAATGTAAAGTAAAAAGAGAACGAGGCAATATTTTCAGTTTCTTTGAACACACTGTTGTGGGGTCGACGATTGTTTTCTCTTGGCAATCTATTAGTAATCCGAAATAATTTAAGTCGAATCCTAGTAGGGGGTATTGAATGTCCGTTACTATAAACGTTCAAAGAAAAGAACGTTGAAGGGTCGGTAAGCTTATTTCGGCTTTAAGCTGCCCGTAGCGGCTTATTTCAGGCCCAGTAGCCGTCATCAGAGTGACGGGTGTTGGATCCGTAGATAAACTCTTAACGTGGCCATGTGAAATGATAAGCTGGCGCCGGTATCTATCATGAATGAGAATTTGTTTCTCCCCAACATTACTGGTATCCGTAATAATGGCGGGCTCGGGGGTGAGGAGGGGTGGTGCTGTGTCGTCGTCCGCCTACTTAGTTTCCCGCTTTACTTGAAGCTGGCGAAGATGGACGCAAACTGAGTTGTATTAAATCTCTTTTTATTTGTTCGGTCATTTGCACCAGTGTATCCATGTGCGCACTGCGTCCGCGTAGAAAATGCGTCCCCTAGATATCTTCTGTAGTTGTCCCTTTTGAAAGGGTTTGAGGCCATACGGTACTGTCGTTGAAGTTTTAGTAGGCAATCTTTTAGTCTGGATGTGGGTGCACGTGCTTGTTCTAGACGTGCCTTGTATTAAAGATATTAACGCAACCGCCAACTGTCCTAGCTTGGACGGGCCTAAGTCTTTTTTGTATAGCTAACACAGGACTTATCGAAACCGGCAACTGCCTGAAAAAAATCGTGCAACACAATTTCGTTTCTGATTTCTAATCTCGTTACAATTAACAACATGTCTTGAAGAAAAAAAAACTGATTGACGTCTTGTAATAATGGAGTTGGACATTAATTTGTCTAGCAGTTCTAGTTTCGTTTGCTCGTGTGATTATATTAGGGTTTGTTTCAGCTCATCATAGATGTAAGTACTCAAAACTTTGTCAGAAATGTTAGCCGCTATTTCTGCAGGTAGCGATGCAATGACGTTTTAAAATTTGTAGTTTGAGACTATATATTTTTATCAGATAAAATTGGGATTCAATGATTGCAAACCAACTGATTATGTTGGCTTGCATAGATTTCGGTGTCTTGATAGTTATCTATTGGA
This sequence comes from Acanthosepion esculentum, assembly GCA_964036315.1. Lineage (NCBI taxonomy): Eukaryota > Metazoa > Mollusca > Cephalopoda > Sepiida > Sepiidae > Acanthosepion > Acanthosepion esculentum. Next base: position 121,566,655 of record OZ038481.1, read on the forward strand.
CATTTGTCTCGTGGTGCTCTCGTTACATTCTGTGTTTATATAGGAGGCACGGTGGAGTAATGGATAACGGCTTGGATTCGAATTCCAGTCGATTCCATTACATTCACTTACGTGCTAATACCCTTGGGAAAGGTGGGAATCCTCTTCTTCTCCCTCCAACTATGGGTAAATAGCAGGACAGACTGGGTTCTATAGCCTTGGATGGCAACTGGTCTAGGAGAAGGACAACTCTGAATTCAAAACCTGCGGAGGGTCGTTTGGGGACCTTGTGGCATCCGTTGCACCAGGTCCCTGTATTCGTCCCTCCAAAAAGTGTGGATGGCCCTGCACAAAACCTTCACCACTATAATCAAATCCTGTGTGGCTGTCAGGCTTTCAGTTTCTGGGAACTGATCTGTCTGACCCTCATACGCCGTGTTCGACAGGAGAGCGATAAGTAAGTAAGTATATATATATATATATATGCGTGTATTTTAAATGCGGTGGCTATTAATGTATGTTTCTTTTTTTGTTTTGTTCGTCAGGCTCACCATATATGTTCGGCGTGAATATATTGGTTTCATTTTCAAAGCGAAGAGCTATACAACATAAACATATAAAAAGGTTCAAATAGACCACAAGAATCTTTATATAAAAATACTTGAATACTATATATATTAGTGTGTGCGAAATGCGCATACAAGGTGTAAATGTATTTCTCTGAAAACAATTAGACATCAGAAACAAAATATGTTTGTACTTATCTTATGTTGATCGTCACGAGCCTGAATATGTACGTCTTTCTAGTTTGACTGCCAGGAACTAAAGAGGATTTTTAACTTTCGCGCCTAACAATCTCTCGTGACGGTATTTATATTCTCGTGATTATCTATTAGTCTATTGTTAGGTTTTGAATGGTACAGTTAACGGGAGATATGTTTTTGTCTTTCGCAACAACGCATTGTATTATTTTTATTCTCAACTTCTGTTCTAGATAGCTGGCAAAAAATACGATTTAATGACCTTGTGAAGGTTGTGGCAGAATGTTGACTTTCACATTCAAAATGTTTTTATATTGAGCGAACATTGTGTTGCAAGGTTGATTTTATTTTTGTGAATACAAATAGTAACCTTCGCTTGCAGTAGAGTTTGTAGCTCGTGGTGTGTTGAGAGGGAGAGAAAGTCTCCCTTCTTTGAAGCAGATAGTGGTCCAGATTAGTTTTCATTGGCTTGGCGTGTACCAGCCAGAACCTTTCTGGTGAAAGAGAACTGACCCCGATGGCCCCTTTGCCTATTTCAGTCGTATTGTGCGATGAGTGTCACAGTAGTGACCTTCGCTATGGTACAGGGTCTTTGATCTTTTGTATCTTCTATTTTTTATTCAAGTATCTGGTTTCCGAAATGAAGTCAGGTGACTGACCGGCCATTAAAAATGCTGGTGTTATGGTACAGGGGATTTAAGAAATGCCTTTATTTTGTTTTATTTATCAAAATTCACCTACTACTACAAATTTGTATAAATATTTCTAGATCGGAGAAAATATTTTACGAATGGAAAGAAACACGAATAATAAAATAAATGCTTAAGTTTTAAAAATTAAAACTCGAAAGAAAATCTGCTTTCTATTTGGATCAGACGTTCTGTCTTGATATTTCATATTTATCCTTACGTGCTACCATACATTGAAATGTAAGAAACTACATAAGAAAATATTCCCTGAAAAATGTCCGTATTTAGATGCAGAGAATTGTTATCATTTCGTCAATTGAGCACCCTGGCTTTCATCTTCGGTGTATCTATCCGGATAACCTACAGGAAATTTTGTACTAAACAATGTATTTAATCATGACTTCGTAAATCTTGACCAGTTCTTTTATTACTTCTCAGTCATTGTTCTCCCAGTTTCAACAAAATTCAAAGACCAGAGATTGAACCCATTATGACTATCACCAAATTCACCAACAGACGCTTTAATTCACTAGACAGTCGAATAATGATCTACTCTCATAGATTAAATAAAGGTTTCATATGTATCTGAATTTCTGGGATGTGGGTATTCTGAAACGAACCCTTTATTGAATCTACGGGGGTAGACTGTTCTCGTTCCATTTCTTATGTCTAGGTATATCGTCTAGTTCTGTTTTTTATTTTGCACTGTCCAGTTATTGCTCGTCCATTTCCACCGAGTGCAGATAGACATTGCCCAATCCACAGATTGAACTCACAACCTTTATGTCACCAAATTAAAAAATACCTAAAGCTTTTATCCACTAGGCCAATGATTCCCAACGTGGCGCGCATGCACCACCGGTGAGGTATGGTAATATTTTGGTGGGATATGCATAGGATGTGCTCCCTTTGGTTTACTATACCAACAGAATAAATGGGCAATTCGAGAATGAGTTATTAAGGATGAATTGTTTTCTTGTGAACCTGAGTGAGAATATTAATCTTAATGCGTGTTAATACATACGATGCATATACAGTATACACTCATAAAATATTTTGTGTGTATGTACGTACATGCGTAATTCGTATACAGGGTATTTCCGTGTCTCGGTTAACAAAGAAGAGGGTGTGATGCATGTCGCTGGAAGAGCCCATGTTTTTCCGGCTAATCAGCGCGTGAGCATTCAGTTTGCTTTCTTTACGTGAATTGCAGTAGAATTTTGAATATGCAAGAATATAATATTACAGGAGCGCACGAGAATTTAAGAAATACTAAAGAGGGGCATGGCCCCAAATCGGTTGGAAACCACTACATTCATTTGGCCGTTGTTCGGTAGCGAGATTTAAACTCAACCTTGATGACGATTAGGCTGCAACTGCTGCTACCCCGGTTGAAAAATCGTTGTCGTCATTTGTATTTATTTATTAACGGTCCCCATATTGTATTTATTTCTATGCTAGGCCTTCTAAAGAGATCGTTATTTACTAGCATAAACGCTGATTCTTTCAAAAGGTCACACTCTTTAATGTTCTTCTTTGTCCAGTATTTTCACTTCATTCCACAGGGTTTGACGACTACTACTTTCTCCTCCATACAGGATCAGCCATGCCGGATTATGGTCTCCCCTCTCACTGTGGTTTTTCAATATTCCTTCAGTATTGCTTTTAGAGAGTGACTTTTTTCACCTTTATATCCTCTACTACAGCTGCAAGGAACCAAGTACCCACAATTCTTGGTCATATTCTCCTCCGTGATGGGCCTTAACCGGTAGAAATATCTCTGTAGAGTGAAAATCCTCCTTAATATTGTCCTGTTGTTGTATGGACTACAGATCTTCTGAATCATTTCCGATAAGACCTTGACGTAAGGTAGACTAACCGTGGCAATTTCTGGTCGTCCTACTTGTCCGTTCTGTAGACACTTATGTCATGTTTGGCTGGATAGTTGTTATTTTGAAGAGTGCATTTGATCCTGATCATTTCATTTTGATATATGTCTGGGTTGCCACTTGATTTTTGTCCAGTGCTGCAGGCATCGAATGATCCCTTGCTTCACACTCTATGGATCGTGGGAATTAAAGTTGCCGTAAAGGTTGGCTTGTGATATAGGAATGTTTTGAACCCATTCTCTGTACGAGTTGTTAGTACATGTAAGAAGGCTAGCTGATTATTATTTTCTTCTTCATTGTGAACTCGACGTAGTTTCTATTGAATTCTTATGGTCCATCAGTATTTCTACAGTTGTGGCCATATGAAAGTGTCGTCTATGGATCTCAGCCATGTTGTAGACTTTAGTGGTGCGTTTCCTCAAAGTATACCATATATATGTTTGCCATCATTGGTCACAACGGTGAACCCATAGCTAAACCTTCCTCCTGTTGGTATATGTCAGACTCTAGTTAGAAGAATGTTCACAGAATGTTAACCTTTCCCTCGGATTATCTATTGGAATGTTAGTACGTTCTACCAGGGAGGTGACAGAAGCCAATCGGTTTCAAGTCACTGTCAGGGCCTCATCTGTGGGAATTCTCATGAACAGGCTTACTACATCCAAGCTTACCAGCCGACTGTTATGGATGGGAGCCTCTTGGATCAGTTTCACTAAGTGTTCTGAGTTTCTAACATAAGATGATGACTTCCCTGTTAGTGGGTTGACTATATCCACTAAGAATCTATTTAGCGGGTTGCATGCTGAGCCCTCGAAACTGACTATAGGCCTGAATGGCATACAAACTTTGTGAATCTTGGGGTGACTATACATGTATGGTAGTTTGGTGTAACGTTTTGTCGGCACTTCATTCTTATCAGCGCGAAGTAGTCCTTGTTTAGGATTTGTGACAGCTTCCTCTTAGTTTTTAGAGTAGGTTACTTTTTCACTTTTCTATAGCTGCCATACCCAACTAGGATGGCTAGATTTCCGAAGGATTTCAACTTGTCCATTATCACTGAAGCGTTTCCTTTAATAGCAGTGTCACTCTGTAAAGTTTTGCTTGTCAGCCTTTCTTCCCTTGTGATGTTTGTTTTAAACGGATTGGCCTTTTCTAGTGCTGGTCTCACTTTCCATCTTACTTTATCTGCCTGGGCATTTGGTATCTTGAAGGCCATTCCCCCCCACTGGAGCTATCATATCTAGGTATGAAACTTGCCTGATAGTGCTGGCGAAGTTGAAACTCTTATTTAGCACTGATTCCTCGGAGGCATTCAACTCTTGCCGAACAGTGGTGAGCCTCGTTGCCGTTTCATTTCTGTTCTTTCAGCCATACGAATTTACATATGTGGCGAGCCTTGGCCTTTGAAATTACATAAAGGGTTTAGTTTAGAATTTTCTGTAGGTTACCGAGATCGATATACACGTAAGGGAGGTCGGAAGGCACAACGGCTGAAACGACGTGAAAAAAAGGATGTGGACAATACTGCGAATATAAATAGTGTAAATAATATAGGGGTTTAGTTTAGAATTTTCTGTAGGTTACTCGAATCAACCTACACCTGATAAAGGCCGGAGGGTATACCGACCGAATTGTTTTGATAAGAGATTAGGACAATAGTCTGCATGTAAATAAGTTTATCCCAGATATTCACATAGAAAAACTTTCTTGCTAGTTTACTTCCATAAAACTTGTCTGGGAAAAATGGACACCGTTTTCTTTCTGTTCATTAATTTTTGCCTTCCCTTTCTTCATTTTTTATTCAGAACTTCTCGTCTACTTTCATTTCTTATTGACCCCTTTCTCTTCCTATTTGTATTCGGACTATTCTACCTTCCCTCTCTATTTTTACATTTTTCCTCTTCATCTATTCTGTGCTTCCTTTCTGTTTTTTCGTCCTTAAATTCTTCCTTTGCAATTTCTTCAGACCTTATTTACATTTTTTTTCCTCTTTCGTTTGTCTTTGTTTATTACTTTAAATATTCTCAACTATTTTTCTCTTTCCATTCTTCTCTCTTTTTCCATTTAAGATTTTCTTTCTTTTTCTTATGACCAATTTTTCTAACTCTTTTTCTCTTAGATTCTAGATTTCTTTCCAAAACTATATTTTATTTCCCTTTCACTTCATACATAATTTCCTCAACCTTACCATTTATAATCAACCAACCGACTGTCGTTTATTTAGAAGGAACACGCATCAAAGACTGTCACCTCATAGATTAATAGAGAATGAAGCTGATCTTTCTACTTCTCCATCGCCTTTTTATACCCACCTAAGGCCGATAAGAATACCTTCTATTATCTCCCATCACGGATTTGCCGGCCAGATTTTAGCGCATGCGTGCCACTAGGTATTAGCGAATGCAAGTAGCAAAGCCCATTAATATATGACCATATGCATGTGATTACTTAAATTCGCTTAGCCTGAATTCACGCCTAAGTCTGGATTCCGGTAAATCTATTTTGTCAGCAATATCTAATTGGATGCTTTATAAGTATCCTCTTGGAACCACTTACATTAGCGTCTTTTCAATTTATTAGGTCGACCTGAAAGTTACTGTTCAAATCGCTCTATTGATCTTGGCAATTTATTGCACAGCATCGAACTTGGGCCATCATTCCTGCTCTATCATTGTGGGACAATTATGCCTTTTCTGTTTACATATACAGTATTTATTTTATTTCGGTAAACTGAAGGTTATTTAATGATCTTTGAATAACTTAATTTTTGACACTAGAGTTCAAGGCCCATAAGACACTCAAGGTAGAGCGTTATTGCATGAGGTAAAGTGTGGGAGATGAACGTAAGGGGAGGAAGTTGGAGGTGCAAATTACGAGAATACAGTAAAAAGATGATAACTGACCCTAGGCATGAAGGTTAACATTTTTGTGTTCGAGGAAATATCTAGTGGGAGTCGGTTTCATAAAGCATTGATTCTTGGGAAGAAGCTTTCTTAATGGTTTTATTGTTTTTGTTTTGCGGCATATCACCACCTCTATGGGTCATTTAATGTCAAAATCTAAATATGAAAATTCAATTTGTATAATTTATTCAAGAGAATGATATTATTTCATGATTAAATTATAATTATTTTTTTTTACCAAATAATCTTACAAAACCCAACGAGAAGTGAAAACTTGTTTCACCTTACAAGAAAATAGATTAATCAGAGCAAGTTTTATTTTATTAAATTATTTGGCAATGTATGCCAGGTTTTCAATATTTTTGTAAAATGTATTGTTGGTCATTTTATTATAAAAAACGTAATGCTGGTCATTTTGCTATAAAAATGTATTGTTAGTAATTTTTTAGTATCTGTATATTTCCGAGATGAGGCATTATGTAAAACTATTTACATTATTCGGACTATTGTCCTCATCTTTGTCGCCATATTCGTTAAAACGTTTCGGCCGTTGTGCGCTCCGATCTTCTTCAGGTGATTGGAATGTCGAACTGAACCCTTTATTTCGCTCACTGGAGTAGACTGTTCTAGTTCTACGTGCCATGTTTAATGGATGTCAGTTAACAGTTATCTCCTGTTAATCCCCCTCTCCAAGTTCTCCACTGCCTTAACTGGGTATTGAACTCACACACTTTGGGTCCTGTCACTGGATCTAACCAACGCCTTTATCCACCGATAGAATGTTGAAGAGTTATCGACTCGACCTACATCTCAAAATCTGAACGCTATTTTGTCATTGAATAGCACAAATACTTTCATGGCAGCTGTCGAGCTATCTTCCCTGATGCCCCGACTACATTAATTTAAGCGTGCTACTAGATTGGCATTTAGGTCCCACCATTTTATTGTTGAAATAATTAAATGTAACCGACACTTCTACTGTAGCAGTTTCTTTTCAGCACTTCCCGACAGTGGAACTCCCTTCCTCTTACTTGCTTCCTGGATAACTACAATCTTCAAAAATTTGAATGTAACGTCAATCGCCATCTTCTGTTGCCTTGATCCTCGTTCTTCTTTTATCCTTTTCTCAATCCCCCCCCATATATATTCTTTTCCTTCACTTTTACTTTCTATAATCCGTTGCATGGTTGCGGCACTCCTCCCTTGCTTGGGGTAAAATGCTTAAAATAAATAGATAAATAAAAAACCATCAGGATTCTTACTCTTATTTTTGACGCTGTGGGAATATTGTTAAAGGAAAATCAGGAATTTTCAATTCTTGAAATTCGGACGGTCATGATACCCCCCAACGTATGCATCATGGAGTTTCTTCTGAAGGAACAGGGGTGGTACCTGTCATGCCCGGCTATGTGTTGTCTACCTTCAGGACTTATCGATTATGGCTCTTCTTAATTTACTGTCCTTTGTAGCTCTTAATAAATTTTGTCACGTAAACCTTGATCCTTCATCTCACTAAATAGGTTATATAGTATTTGATTCATCCTTGATCCGTCAAGCTCACTAAGAAGATAATATATTATTTTCCTATGTTCCTCTTGCCTTCAATCTGCCCTGCGAGTATCATATTTTCTAAACCCTCTTTCCTCATAGCTGTTTTCCTGATGTTAAGTATAATTTTCCTTTTTGGTTCCATTTTCTCTTGCTTATATTAATATAAGATGATGTACTGATCAAAGGAGGCGTTGGAATGGTAATGAAAACATTAGCCCTTTCTTTATAAGGGAACATTCGGTATTCATTGACCGGGCAGCCAGTACTAATTGATAAAATCTCTTAAGACAATTTCAGGAAAATACTTTCCTCAAGTCCAATAGCTCTTTAGTATTGTGGGGGGTCTCCTTCCTAAACTTTTCTTTGAAGTAGTGTGGAACGTCAACATCTTGATTGTGTTATCTTCTCTCAGAGTTGCACATGATATCAATTTTAGCAGTTTCTGCCGTTGAAAATTCTCACGTGATGTGGTTTCTGTTATCTGTTTATGTTTTTAATTCTGTAGTACCAGTCCACACGATTCAAAGAAGGATGGTCTTCGCCAAGACCCTCAAGATAAAGAAATTGCTGAAGATGTCGTCATCTTGCGGAACTGTGCGCTTGCTCATAGCGTTGGTATGTCATTTAGAAGAACTTGAATCTGAGTACCTAGAACTGGGATTCCCAAATTTTGTGATGAAAAGATCTGAGAACGGCAAAGAAGGATGGGAGCAGGAGTGTAGCATTCGAAAAAAGTATTTTTTAAAATTTTTACAGAATCTACCTAATAAAATAGAAGTACATTACGCTTCAGAAACCTGTACTCTTTACAAAGAATAAGATATAAATTTTTGCGAAATAACAATTAATATGAGAATTAATTATATAAGAATATGATATAAAATTTATAAACGAACACTTGGTTTTACTTTGTTTTGCAGCTCAAGTTAGACGTCCAAAAGTCACAAACATAAGCAGATAACAGAAACCACATCACTTGAGGATTTTTAACGGCAAGAGTTATTCTGGCATCATCTGAAGTGAGCATTTTCAACGGCAAGAGTTATTCTGGCATCATCTGAAGTGAGCATTTTCAACGGCAAGGTTTATTCTGGCATCATCTGAAGTGAGCATTTTCAACGGCAAGGTTTATTCTGGCATCATCTGAAGTGAGCATTTTCAACGGCAAGGTTTATTCTGGCATCATCTGAAGTGAGCATTTTCAACGGCAAGGTTTATTCTGGCATCATCTGAAGTGAGCATTTTCAACGGCAAGGTTTATTCTGGCATCATCTGAAGTGAGCATTTTCAACGGCAAGGTTTATTCTGGCATCATCTGAAGTGAGCATTTTCAACGGCAAGGTTTATTCTGGCATCATCTGAAGTGAGCATTTTCAACGGCAAGGTTTATTCTGGCATCATCTGAAGTGAGCATTTTCAACGGCAAGGTTTATTCTGGCATCATCTGAAGTGAGCATTTTCAACGGCAAGGTTTATTCTGGCATCATCTGAAGTGAGGAACACACTATTCCACATATCCAAACCGTATTTCCACACACCTGTCATATCGATTCTTCAGTTAATCTAATTCTTAAAAAATGTTATTGCTCACTTGCTATTATCACCTGAATTATCCGAATGTTCCTTTTTATCAAACTAATACTTGAATCAGGCAAAGAGAAGTATCTGGATAAGTCGTATGAGCAAGAATTTTTAAAAAAGGGTCAAGGCTTGCCATATACGGAAACAAGTATAAATAAAAGAACAAAGTTGGAGTGACAGCAAAGATTCACTGCGGTTCGCTTGGAGCATCAATATCAGCAATTGGCAATCGTTTTTCTTTTCAAACTTTAAAGTTTGTAAATATGAAATAGAGTGACTAGATAAATGGTCTAAACTAGATTTTCCCCTAAATCTATCTAGCTACCGTTCCATTGCCTCTCATGTCCTATCCATTCGGCTGTCACACCGAAGACCCAACGTGACTGGTCTAATTTAACTTGAGAAGCGCGAATACGAAAAATCCTATGACAAGTAAACACATATATATATACACAAAGCTGAGAGAGAAAAGTGCAATCTCCCTGATATCTAACACGGGGATGTAAAGTCCACGTTCGGATGAGCGCCCGTGACAGTACAGAGAGACTTGGCTACAATAATTGAAGGAAACAGAAATTGAATAAAATGTAATGTTACGGATGTGAGATTTAAAAATGTTGTTTGCATTATTAATCGGTAAAACGACATCATCACATTAATAAGTCACATGACTCGAGTTCATTCTCTTTCAAGTTAGAGCGAGAAGATTTGGGCGAAGCGAATTCAGACACACTCATTTCCTTTGCAAGAACATGAACCCATTCTTCCTTTTTCATCTAGAAATAAATAGTAAGGCAGGTGAAACCCTCGAGCAAAGTAAAAGCTGTTTATCAAAGGCATTCAATAAAAGATCAAATCGTGTATCATTTCTTTCTGTTGGTATCATGCAATATGTCGCACGCTACTTAAGCAGATGGTTATTAACAAGTAACCTCCCTTGTCATGATAGAAGGGGAAACATTCTGTATGGAACCCGGACATTTTGTATTACCAAACTAAGTTCTGTAAATTATTGTTTCATATCAAACGGATTCGTTTCGTGCAAAAAAGAAAACAGAATAAAAACAAAAAAAACCCCCAAAAAACAAAAAAAACTGAAGAAAAACAGACCCCCCCAAATAAAAACAGAAAAAATAACACAGAAAAAAACAGGGAAAAGAGAAGAAATAAAGAGAACAGAACAGAAGAGAACACAAAAGACAAAAATAAAAAAAAACACTTTTGTGTTTTGTCTTTTGTCTTTTTCAAAACAGAAGAAAACAGAAGAAAACACAACACAAAACAGAACACAAAAAACACAAAACAGAACACAAAACAGAACACAAAAAACAAAACAAAAAACAAAACACACAAAAAACAAAAAACAGAACACACAAAAAACAAAAAACAGAACACACAAAAAACAAAACACAAAAAACAAAACACAAAAAACAAAACAGAACACAAAAAACAAAACAGAACACAAAAAACAAAACAGAAGAAAACACAAAAAACATATGTAAACAAAAACAGAGTACAGAAATGTTGGGAAAAAGAAAAAAGAAAAAAGAGAAAAGGAAAACGAAAGAAAGCAAAGAAAAAATAGCAGAAAAAGAAAATTAAATAAAAATAATATACTGTCGGAGGAATTGATACCTAGAAGAAAATTGTTATGCTACAATGGCAAAATAAAAGCATTCACACCAGATACTTCACCCAACCCTCGAAGGCTTTTAAAGAGTGGTCATAAAAATTCCATTTCTTAGATTTCAAAATTAAAAGTTTTACTCTGAGAATGATATTTCTAATTCAACAGCGCAGCTTGCTTTCATATCATCGTTGTAAACTTGATCGAATAAAAGTACATCATCAGGTCACAGGATTTATGAATACACATAATTACACGGCCTAACCTCTCTCATACACACACACACAATATATATATATATATATATATATATATATATATATATATATATAATAAAATGTACGCTTCCAATTCGCCATAGCATCAAAGAACAGCGCCAGTAAACGGAAGCAAGAGAAATGAGATTCCACTTGGTTCCTGCGGTCAGACGAAATAGTTTCCTGATTTGGCTGAAGGAAAAAATCTCGTTCCTTAATGTTCAATATCACATTCTTCTTACAACCAATATTTCAAAAGAAGCAAAAGCTAAACAACGAACACACAAGAAGTCCAAGTTCGATTTCCTGCAGTTAGACGAAGACCATCAGAAGTCGAATGAAAGGTCTCATTACCCTGTGTGATGTTGTTCATCTTATTACGATCGACCTAAAGATATTACTCCCTCTCCCTTTTAAGAGTTATTACATAAACACGAACAACTACTTGGAACCATTCATTTTGAGAAACATTTCATATATGCATTTTTAGTTTTTAGGACGCTCTAAGAAATGCTATATTTTTGTAACACGATGTTAATTAATGAAATGGAAGAGTTTAATCTATTGCTTGAAAATGAATTCTAAAAAACAAATTAATTTGAATTTAAATATATTTTTTAGAATTATAAAATTGCCAGGGTTAAATTTAATACTGGTTACTCGCATATTTTGACAATTTAGTTTTACCAAAGTTTAGAATGGTTTAATAAATATTGTAATGCAACATTCCGATTATCAATTTGTCATTTCAGTTTTGATTTAGATGTTCAAGTTCCATCCGCAGTGCGGGTGATTTTTTTTTTTTTAAATTTGGTTACTTTTGAATAGTTTGCTTTCAGACACCAAACCGTCAGTGGATAAAAGCGTTGGAAGAAATCCAATACCTGGCCACAGTAGAGGTGAACAAAAACTTGGAGAGTTAAATAACTGAAACTAAGAGACATGGCACGTGGAACTAGAACAATCTACCTCCGTCGACTAAATCAACTGAAAAATGCACGAGCATCCAACGGCCGAGTGATTGTGAAAATGAAAACAAAGATGGGAACAACAATCCCAAGAATGTAAATAGTGTAAATAGTTACAATACCTCATTTCAGATATATAGACAGATCCAGCAGTATGCCGGAGTGTACAACGGCCGAAATGTTGTGAATGTGGCAATAAAGATGAGGACAACAGTTCGAACAATGTAAATAGAATACCTAATTTCATAGATATTGACAGTTCCTGAAGAATGCCGGAGCGTACAACGGTCGCAACGTCGTGAATATAGACAAATACCAAGTTTTCTTTCAAAAGTTAATACTGCCAGTTTTAAACCTGACAACACGAAATTATTTACAATTAAAATAATATCCTCATCTTTGTTGTTAGCCCAACTTTTCGGTCGTTATGCTCTCTTCCCGTCTTCAGGTGTCTGTCGATCCGGGTAATCTTCATGGAATTTAGATATTGAAACAATTATTTATTCTAACGATGCTACAGGGCTCTCGTTCCGCTTGTCCATGTCGAGTGATATCTCATCTGATTCTTTTTTTTAGTATTGCTCCGTGATTGCTATCCTTGTTTCTACCGTGTCTGAGTCGGTACAACCTGACCCAGGGATTGAACTCACAATTACTACGCCATCAAATTCACGAACCATTGCTTTAATTTTCCCCTCAGAAATTCAGACAGAATCAATAGGAAATCGTCTATTGGACATACGCATTCATGTTTAGTAAGTGTTGCTTGCAGGATTATCCCCCTTGTCTACCAATCGACTGATAGATGGCGTTGCCAAGGCAGTATGGTAAGAGTGCACAAATGCCGCCTTCTCGTTTACACTTCAACATAGATCGCATAAATGTCATTTCGCATGAGCACAGAATTGTACATTGCATACAATACTCTTAGCTTGCTTACGTAACTGCACAGGCGTATCTGACAATTCTACCAAACCAACATATGAAAAAGTTCTTCTCGAATGTAAGTTTCCCAATCTCTCATCTGAACTTCCCACACAAGTACATATTATGAAGACATATCTTCATATGCACCTTCATTCAGTCTAATGGGTGTACTAGGAAAGAGAGAATAATTCTAGTTTTCAGTCCCCTGTTACAGGCACTAGAATATTTGTGATACACTAACACCTTTTCACAGACGTGATGTGGCTTCCCTCAGTCTCTTCTGCAAATATTTTCATGGCAACTGCTTTGACGAGCTATTTTCACTGATGCCTTAACTGCATGAATTTAAGCGTGCTACTCGGTTGTCATGTCGGTCCCACCCTTTCACTGTCAAAACAGTTAAATGTAACCGCCTCTTCTACTCCAACAGATTATTTTCTAGCACTTCTCAACAGTGGAACACTCTTTCTCTTACTTGCTTCCCTGGTAACTATAATCTTCAAATATTCGAATGTAATGCCAACTGACATCTTCTGATGCTTTTATCTTGATACCCGTACTTCTTTATCCTTTCCTCAAACACTCCTCTTCACTCTCTGTAACCCCTTGCGTGCTAGTGGCACTCCCGACTTGATTGGGGTGAAATGCTTACCCCCCACCCAAAAAAAAACACCCAAGAAAGAAACAAACAAACCAAAATAGCCAAAGGAAATGAATGACAAAAATGCATTGCTCTCAAAGCGATTTTTTTATACCTTTAAGTCACAAGTATCTGGCTCGAATGCGAAATCCCCCTACGAGTTCTCTTATTTTGCCCTAAGTTCTTTCTGGATATCAGTTCCTCTGACAACCATTTTCTTTTCATACACTAAATGTTTTCGTTTCAAAAATAATTATAACTGTCTCAATATGCACCCCCCAAGCACAGGTAAATTATAATATTAATATGGTAAACAGTGTGAAAGGGGCAGGAAGAGAAATGGTCTTACTTATATTGTCTTACCGCTGTAGCTCTTGTGATATGTTTTCTTCGCGAACTATATAGCAACTGGAGTTTGTTATACTGCGAATTGACGTCAATCATCGGCAGTCACGTGACTTGTGTATTAATCATTTCCAAAGGAAGATAATCACTCTTTTCATCCTTACAACGCTTTTTATATTTTCTTTGTTTTTGCTCAGGCCATGTTGTCGGTTATTGTACGTAATTGTTTATTCATTTTTACGGATTCTTTTTTTTTAAGGAATCTCCAAAGCTTTTCCATTCTATCAAGTAATTATCTTCGAACTTACACATAAGCAAAAGAGAAAAATATGCAAATGCATTATGGGACAAGTTTAGTATATTTTATACTTGCCTCAATAAGTTCCGCAACGAGTCCTTCCAGAGAAGCTGCTTCCAGATGGTTGTTAACATTCCGAACGACTATTCTTCCCATTGCCATCAGACCAATAAAACTATCCTCCGGAGAGTGTACCTGTAACACTGCATTGCTCACAGTCTCCTGAAAAGCTGTTGAAAAATAGAAACATAATTAAGCAGGTAAAAGATTATCGATAATCACACACAGCAGGAAATTCATTCATCGAATAACATCGCAAGTCATTCATAAAAAAATTAATATTTGCTACGTGATAAAAGATATGGCAAAAGATGATACCTGAGAAAATTAAAACAAGAGTATTATAATCTTGTGATTGTTTTTATCGTAAAACTAAAGTTTTTTTTTTATATTCTGTGATTGTTAAGCAACAGCATATATGCGAAATAAAATGGCTACCAACGAAATTTGAATTAGCTTTCTGTATCCCTGAAAGATTACTAACGGGGCTTAACTTGCGATGCTCTTTTTACAAGAGTCAGGTTGGAATACAGCTGCTATATCCGCTGGCTGACCGCAGTCTTGGGAGTGAAATTGAGCATAGAGTATTGCTCGAAAGCCTTCGTTTTTGCGCTGGCATGAAGTCACAAGTCTTCGTGGCTGAGTGTTTGAACGTACTTACCTTGTTCAACGACTAATCAAGCTCTCTCCAACAACTTGTAACGAAGCTTGTATTAGTATAACTTCAGTATAAACAACAGATTGGATTTGAGGGTGTTAAGGCAAAGTGTGCTTGTGCAGGTATATACAAGTGCAGTTATATACAAAAGCAGTCAGAATGGAGTACAGCTGCTGTATCAGGAGTGGAGCTGTCCAATCTTCGCTGTTCACATTTGACAGAAGAAAGTTACGCGGACCTCACTATCTAGAGCTGACAGATTAAGTTATGCAGCCCTAAGGGTGATGTATTATTTTCCACCCTGCAGCCACTTTCCTCGCAGACGAAAGTCTCTTACTGCTATATTTCCACGACAAATGTTCAGATGAGCTCCATTCCTTATTTCCACCAGTTCAGACGTTCATAGCTCGGATCCACCATGCAACTTATGCAGTGTAAGATCCACATTCTCTTCGTATTCAATTTGGAAGGAGGTAGAACTGAACATTCTTTTCCATAACTTTGTAGAATAAAGTGTCGAAAGAATGCTTTCCTGATCACTACGCTCTAAACCTCTTCACGTCTAGAGTCAATCGTTATCTAGACTGCATAATCCCATAACATGCATTTCTCTCTGCCTCCCTATAAGCACTTATAAAAGATTCTTCAGTTACACTATCTTGAATGACTCTTGGGTTTTTTATTTTGTGAACGGCAGTATAAAAACGTTTGATGAGAAGAACCAACAAGGTTGAATATCATATAGTGCTGAAAAACTTGGTTAAATGAGAAAAAAATCTACCTATTTTTAAACACCTCTATGTAATGGACATCTAATTCAGCGACATAAGAAAGCTTCGATTTGTCAGTTCACTTTGTGTAGTAGAAATCTGAAGCATTTGTGCACCCACTGAAAATAAAATTAACTAAACCTGCGAATTATTGTCGTACGGTAGTTGTCTTTTTGTAAATCAGGCTGAGAATATGCAGACAAGGAAATTCGTCTACGGGTAGAGCTAAAATTTTGCTCAATTTTTAATGTAATATAGCCCCTTTCCACATCTCAAATAGGAGATATAAGGATAATGTTACTGAAACTGAATTTTAGAAATTTCTAATAATTGAGAGAAAAGAAGGTCACCTAGGTTACGGTGTATGCAAGTCTTACAACTAACCCATTCCATTTTTATTTGTTGAAAGAATTTAGTATTTATCTTAGAGTAACTAAGAATTTGCTCCAATCAGAATTTACTGGCATTTGATAAAAATTCCCGCTTATCTAAACAGTGACATTTGTTTTCTGAAAATCAAATATTCTTTCATCATTTTTATAATGCGTTGACAAAAAAAAAATCGTTCGAAAGTAGTCGAGCTGAATGTTGAAATCCAATTTCCGTGATGCTGAGGTTCAATCGTTTGATCAATTTTCGGAGGAGTCTTTTTCGCTGCTTAAAATGATTATCAGAAAAAAAAAATCAATGAATGTCACTCCAAAGATGAAAAACTGAGTGACAAACTTAGATTTTCATAAATCACAGAAAATACGAATAATCATACTTTTTTTTTTTTAGCAACAGCTCTATGCCAAACCGAAATAATTGCTCTTACCAGTGTGGGTTTTTATTAGAATATCGTTAAAATAAAATTTCGGATTGCGCGCAGAGAGTCGCCCCGCGGTTCTCGGACTTAGAAAATAAAATACAATAACATTTCGATAACGTTACATCGAAGGAGCAAAAACGTTTTTTTCGTAGACTCACCACAAGGTGCCTGTAACGTTACCTTTTAACGGTGCAAATACTTTGCCTTGAAAGTTTATATTAACAGACAATAAGAAGATATTAGAACGCATAATCGTCATCTAAATTAGGGATTGTCAATTACAACAAAAATAGGAAAAGACATTTTATAACATCTGTACATAGATAAGTGAAGGAAAATATCCAGTTATTTAACCGGTGTGAAATAATTCGTCTACATCACTTTGCAAGTTTACTCTAATGTAACAAAGATGAGGATCTCTATAGGGTTGAGAATTTATTTACTTGTCACGTTACATTAACGTCACATATCCCCAGAACGTATCTACAGCGTTGTAAGAACGTTTCGTGTTAACAGGGTGGTATGGAAGATAATACATTTATGTGCTGTGTCCTTTCAGGACGTAGGCGATCATGGCTCTCCACTTCCCCCTATACCTTGTGGCTCTCAATAAGTTTCGTCCTTTTGCTATCTCCCCCAGACCAACTTCTGTCATCTACTTGCTCAAGCTAGCCATGAATTAATTTCCCCTTGTCTCTTTCTTTCTATTCGACCTGTGAGTATCAGATTTTCCAGACCCTCCTTTCTCATTACGCGTCCCAGAAACTTCAGCTGCCTCTTCCTGGTGTTAAGTATAAGACTCCTTCCTGTTTGTATCCTCTCCAATACCTCATCAATCAGTTCATGATGATGCTGAGGATATCATGGAGCGGGGAGGTAATACCGGTCTGTTAATCGTAAGCAACAACAGGACTATTTATGTAAATAGGAAGAACAAAGGTATACTTACAGTTTCTGGAAGAAGGAACTAGAGAATTTAAGTAACTGGACAGAGTGAAGGCAAGTGCGATAGGGAGGAGCAAACGAAAAGTAAGCTACTAAAGGAATTATTATGAATAGGCGGCAAAAAAGGACAGAAGAGGAGGACAAATGGTCAAAGGTCATTTAGAACAAGATAGGATATTCTGAAGAGAAAATGTCCCTAAAATAAAAAAGCGACTTTTTTAACCATAGATTAAATTCCCTTTTGCCAAATTCCTATCCTATTTTCCCCACGAGATTATATATACGTAATCTTCCATAAAAACAACAACAAAAATGCAGAGAACCTTAGACATAAAAAGAGAAAGATAAAAGAACCTATCAACAAAAGCCGAAGAAAAAAATGTCCTACGTCAATTAATAGTTCTGACATCCAATAACAGGCATTCCAATCAATTTCTGCTTTTAATAGGGTTCTTGAGAGTTTATAGCGAGAGATATTTTAATATGTTTAATAGATAAGACTGTTTGAAAAATGAAAAGGAGGGAAAAAAAAGCTCGTCATTCACAGGGATCAGGTGTCTTTGATTCTGACTTAAAGTAACAGAATCGAAGAAAAAAAAAATCTATAAAAGAGAAATGACAAAATCAACGCTTTCAAAGAAACTATATAAAGAACAGCGAATTAATACGGAAGCTCTTGTGCGCATGTGCGTAATCACAAGTACTACCTCACCAAGTTCTACCCTGAAAACGACAATTACACGCCTGCTCATACGACGAAAAAATATCACAATTGTGGCGCATGAAGAAATACACAATACTACTGACATTGACATTAAAAAAGAAATAAAAATCAAGGAACGCGTAAACAGGGAAAAGTCGATAAGCATCTTCACAAAGGCGAGAGAAGAAAAGCACAAACGTACTTTAAAGTCCACATTTAGCCGAATGATTTCAAGATAAATAGTTTGATATTCTTCAATGTTTTGTTATCCTGAGATGAGATATTATTTTTATTTCCAACTGTTTGCGAAAACGCAGAAGAAATAGCTTCTAAACAGCTTCGTATTTGGTGAAATTACTGTCGTGGTATCTTATTTTGGCCATCGACATTGTTATGCATTGTTAAGGGTCTTCTACCCCCGCCTTTTTAATTATAAATATCACAGTGTTTAGTCCTAGCTTTGTCATCAGTGTTGCTAACTATTTGTAGTCGTACTCTTAAACTACAGTCTATATTTCTAAGATGAGGTATTATGTACACTATTTACATTATTCGGACTATTGTCCTCATCTTTGTCGCCCTATTTATTACAACGTTTCGGCCGTTGTACGCAGAAGACATTCTAACCACCTGAAGAAGGCCGGAGCGTACAACGGCCGAAACGTTGTAATAAATATGGCGACAAAGATGAGGACAATAGTCCGAATAGTGTACAGTCAATACTCAGTCAAGTGGACCTTGGATTTAATGAAAGTTACACGGTTGGGATTGTGTCAGTCTTGACGCGGCTAAAATTTCCCAAAACGAACAAACAGTAAATTCGTTTTCATTTATAATAATGAGGAATTATTTAATACATCATACCTAAAATAAATCCTCATGTTAGATTCTAGGTAAGACTGTGCAGCACGACAGTAAAAAAAAAAAAGAAAAAAGTTAAAAATCACTGAATACTAAAGTCAATAAGATTAATTTTGATTATAGTTTAATATTATATTAAACGCATTTTCGACATTATCCAACACAACTTCATTATCATTTCGATAAGGAGAAAATTATTGTTCATTTAATCAATTTACTGACTTTCTATGTTTTGCAAAATTTATTAACCGATCTAGTCACTGTAAAAAGGAGAAAAAAAAGCTGGTCTCAAATTCAAAAAGAGAGAAAAGTTAAAGTCACTATTTTATTAGGAGACAGTAACGGTAAAACACACAGAAAGATACCAGGATAAAGAAAAGTACCCTTTAAACTTCGCCATCTAAAGTGCCGTGGATGTATGGTCCGAAATCAGAGAGGTTCACGACTTCGTGTCCCACAGTTAGAACCATTGTACTAGACCAGAGGAGTTCATTATTTCTGTTACGGTTCGAAGTAGAGGTTGAAGTTTCTTTCTTCGAGACATGGTTTTATTCTTGTCACCTCCTCGCCTTTGCCTAAAGAGGCAGAAACGTAAGGCAGCAGGTGGATCACACTGGTTTTGCATACAGTGTATCCTATTTACCCATCATCCTTCGATATCCCTATGGTTGGTCAGAACTCCATTGACAATCCCTTTCCACACTGTTCAGTCCTGTATTGCTGTCCCCAGATCCCCAATGTCCAACCCTGATTTCTGAGCTATGGTGTCTGGTAAAGTCAATTTTCGTGATAAGACACTTCCAGACGGAAGCCATAGGAGTAAGTATGAGGCGATTTCCCTGTCCACTCAGTGAATAGGTAGGTAGATAATCATCCTTCAATCTATATATGGTTGATCTCCAATGTCCAACCCTGTGTCCCGAGCTATGTGAGAAGACACTTCCAGAAGGGTGCCATAGGAGTGCTTATCAAATGATTTCCCTGTTCACTTGATGTCAGTGGCCGGCAAACTGTAGTTGTTTTTGTTTGAGATTAAGAGAGATTTATCTCAGTTCTACGTAAATAGTGTTTAGCGTTGCATAATTTACAGAGAACAAAGACCAATCTCTCTTAAGCTTATTTGCCCATAGCTTGTTGGGGGTTGAGAGAAGAAATGGGTCCATATCTTTCCCAAAGTTATTAGCACGTAGTTAAATGTAATGAACTTGACTGGAATTTGAACCCGGCTCTCCGATTCCTCAATTCGAGCCGCAGTCCATTACTTCAACGTGCTCCACTTTAATCTTTAAATAGAAGGGTTTCTAAAACACTCTTGGACAAAACGTTTTTCATGCACACAGTAAAAGCGACATTGGCTATTTGAACATGACCGTTTGCAAAGTAACAGCAAAACCGACACAATAGGATAGAAAATAAAGAGAACGTAACGTAAGAGTTTTGCTAAGATAATCTATATGAAAAAGCTTTCCGCTGATACCAAACATAACACTGAAATTTTTCCCCTGTGCAAACATTAAATGAAACAAGTGAATCACGATTCCAAATAACAAACACCCGAGGAATGCTGTTGTCTAGAGCGGCCAAAACGTTGTGGCAACAAGAAATACAAAGGAAATATACCAGAAAAAAAAGTGGAAAATTATGATTTAACGGTTGCATTTTAAATAATACATACAACCAAATACAAACCACGAGGGCCACTCAAGATAGAGTCAAAATTGTAATGATGAACGAAAGGCAAAACCTGAAGGTGGTAAGGAGTTGTCCCTTAACTTGAAGAGATCAAGATTGAAATATTTATGGAAGCGGAGATGGAGGAGGGTGCCATAAAGTGCCAGTTCTTGAGATAAAACTACTCCAAGTCAATGTGATCAGGAAATCTTACGTTTCTTCGGAAACAGATTTCTGAATAGAATTCTTAACAGGTTCATTGATTAAGGAACTGATGAGCTTACAGAGTGCAAGGAAAAGTTTAGCGTTGATTTTTCTGCATGAGAATTAATATGAAACTTATAGTCTAAGTATTCGATATCGATTTGTCAAATGCATTTCCAAAATTGTTTAAAAAAAATAGTATTGCACCAGATCGCAATAAAACGAAAATGTAAAATTGTCCCCCTTAGCTGAGGTTTCAGATACATGTGATCAACCTAATAAGGAAACGATTAATATGATTTACATAATTCCAATTTGAAAGGTTTACGATCCTAACAATTCGGATTGCCAAAGAGAAACTGTTAAAAATTAAGTAAAACTTTGAAACTTCTCGACTTAAGAGAATAGAAAAATAGTACTGAGGTTGTTAAGATCTACGATAGAACCGCATATTTTAGCCGTCAAATAATTTTGATTACAGTATATTTTTATAATTATTATATGATGCAAAGTTGCCTTCGTATGTTTAAGTCTAAAGAAATTCCTATTATGCAAATTTATAAAAATATGGACGGAACTTTTTATTGAGCGGTTTTTCGATAACTTGTTTAGAAAGCCAGGGGTTACTTCTCGGACGAACCCTCTTTCTGATTTACACAAAAGATGTAACTAAGAATACACTCAGATCATTTTTAAACATCTATGCCGATGATGCACCACGAAAACTCTTGACGATCAGATATTGGCAGCTGATCTATCTTTCAATCTAATACTAACTTCCCGGTGCTAACAAAATGCCTCGAAACCCAAACTAGTTACATTCCATCATCGCCGATCAAACGCCGAAATACCGACAGTCACGATGAACGGATATCTATTCGAGGAGGCATCGCGGCTTGAGAGGATATTGGACCTGAAACTTAGACCCGATCGCTAGTGAATCATTTTCTTAGCACCGGGAAGTTAGTATTAGATTGAAAGAGATTCCGTCCATATTTTTATACATTTGCATAATAGGAATTTCTTTACACTTAAACATACAAAGGCAACTTTACGTCATACAATAAAAACGCAGATGAAATGATCAGCTCACTGTACCGCTCCAGTAATTACCTGACTCTTCATGCTATTCTACAACTTTATAAGAGCCAAATCAGGCCTAGAATCTAATATACTTGCCATATTTCGGCAGGAGCTTTCCAGTCTTGATAGCGTTCAAAAGCTTTACATAGTCCTTCTCGAACCCCTCTCTCACAGTCGCTGCTCTATCGCTACTACCATGGGAAGAGCCCGGACGAACTATACTCCTTAGTTCCACCAGGTCTAACCTTCACGGCTGGGACCCACCATGTCACTTACATAGTGGCAAACCTCCCACAGTCCCTCCGTATTCCATCGGCGAGAAGTAAGTTCCAATCAAACAGCTTCTCCGCGCAAACCACTGCCTTGTGGAACATATCCAAAGAGGATGCTTCCCCGATTACTATAATCTTAATCTGTTCAAGTCAAGAGTTAACCATTATTTTCCCTTCCTATACATATAGTGTCAGCGGAAAAAAGATTAGTTCGAGAAGGCACACCGGGTCATTCTCCTAGAAGGCGACCCCCCCCACGAAAAAAAAAGCAACTTTTAGATGGTTAAAAGAGAGCAGTTTGGAATCTGTCTATATGTCTGAGATGAGGTATTACATACACTATATTATTCGGACTATTGTCATCTTTGTTGCCACAACGTTTCGGCCGTTTTACACTCAACCCTCCTTCAGGTGGTTGGAATGTCGAAGTGAACCTTTTATTTCGCTCGCTAGGGTAGACTGTTCTAGTTCCTCGTGCCATATCTAATGGATGTCATCTCCTGTTAATTCGCCCTCTCCAAGTTCTCCACCGCCTTAACCAATGCCTTTATCCACTGTTCCATGTGTCCTTGAGGACACATGGCACAGTGGATAAAGGCGTTGGTTAGATCCAGTGACAGGACCCAAAGAGTGTGAGTTCAACATCTGGTTAAGGTGGTGGAGGACTTTGAGAGAGGAATTAACAGATGACTGATAACTAACATCCATTAGACATGGCACCTGGAACTAGAACAGTCTACCACAGCGATCAAAATAAAGGGTTCAGTTCGACATTCCAACAACCTGAAGAAGGTCGGAGCGTACAACGGCCGAATCGCTGTGATAAATATGGCAACAAAGATGAGGACAATAGTCCAAATAATGTAAATAGTGTACATAATACCTCATCTCAGAAATATAGACAAAAACTTAAAGGTATGCAAAAATTATATTGGATTTTTAATTAAATAAGTGTTATTTTAATCATTAAATTAATAGTAGGAGTATTTTTAATGTTGGCAAAAAAATTAATGAAAATTCATTGTACTAAGCTACGCACGCGAGTAAAACTAACTCTACTTTGTGCTCCATTACCGGTTTGCACTTCTCCCCAAAGTTTTGTTCTTATCGATCAATGTATGGCTATTTTTGAGGGTGTGAAGTATGGACGGGCAGACCAGAGAGCAGTTTCGTTTCATAAAATTAACAAGCCATTTCTTGCTCCAGTTAACAAATTGTCAGTCACTGTTGAGCAGACTTGCAATTAAGATAAGAGTAAATAGTTGTGTCAACGGCATAGATACCGAGTTGAGAATTGATGACACATCTGATGAATATTAGGAAAACGTAGGTCCACGGATAGTGTTCCGGGAACACCTGAATTAATACGAGTTCGTTTCATACTAGGGTCTTCGTAAAATATTCTTGTATCAAACATTGCAACATGCACATTGTATTATTTTGATCGAGTGGGGTTAGTAAGTTAACCTTGAGGGTCATTGTAACGAGTTTGGTTCTAGCTATGTTGACTTTATGACAGACGAATAAAGCTGTTTCAAGGGCGTCTGCAAGAGGGATTTGAAACTCGCAAGTATCGACCAGGTAACTGGTACCATATTGTTCAAGGAGGAATCCTGAAGGGTGAGAAAACAGCTGAAGGATAAGTGAAACCGCAGTAATCAGCGGAAACAATCTCAGACGTTCGTTTCAAATTCAAGCTTTAGCAGGAGTGCCATGCAGAACAGGGACTACTAACCCACCATCTGACGCTAGTCACAACATGATTGAATTTTAAACAAACAGGGTACTACCATTATTTCACGTGACAAACGGATATCTATGACGAAACAAAACTGACTGTTGGTCTGAAACAAGACTATAAAAGAAAAATATTTTAATCCTAGAATTCTTTTGCATCACTTTGGCGCGTGTTGATTTGTTTGTTTGTTTTTCGGCATATCAACCTCAATGGATTATTTAATGCCGAGAAGATTTTTATTGCGAATGATAATTTTTTTCAAAGATGAATTGCTGCTAATATATAGCATTTTTTCCCAAAATCTATTGCTGGTGAATTTTTTCTGGAAAAATGTATCGCTGGTAATATTTTTTCTGGAAAAATGTATCGCTGGTAATATTTTTTCTGGAAAAATGTATCGCTGGTAATATTTTTTCTGGAAAAATGTATCGCTGGTAAATGTTTTCTGGAAAAATGTATCGCTGGTAATATTTTTTCTGGAAAAATGTATCGCTGGTAAATGTTTTCTGGAAAAATGTATCGCTGGAAATTTTTTCTGGAAAAATGTATCGCTGGTAATATTTTTTCTGGAAAAATGTATCGCTGGTAATATTTTTTCTGGAAAAATGTATCGCTGGTTATATTTTTTTTTTAACAAAATACATTGCTGGTATAAAAACCTATTTTTACACTTTCATAGTGTTTTGACCCCAGTTCGGGGGTTTAACTATTTGCCCATAGATGGGACCCTAACAGGTGCTACCACCCCAGGTAAGGGTGGCCTGCGAACACCAGCAAGGGATGGTTCCACGCTCCTCAAAACCTCCTGATCAGAGGCCTTGCTGTCGGATCTAATTTATCGTCATACCCAGGACGAGACGAGTGTTGAAATTCTCACAGTATTTAGTATTGTTGAAGTTATCGCTAACATTTTTTGCAAAGCAATCGATGAAATCTGAAGAAGCTGATTTGTTTGGAAAAATATTTTGGCAAAAACCCTACTTCGCAGTTTAATTATTTCTTTAATTTTATGAGACTTCATGGTAAACAATGTTTAAGAAAATTTGTTTTTCCTTTTTAACAACGAATAATAAATTTCTTACGCTTGAGCATGCAATTGCTGATGCGTAAATATTTCTTTCTGGGACAAAATTCCAACATTTTTAATCGTTTGGTCTTGTGAATTGTTTATATGTCTTGCAAACGCGGAGCGAAGTGGAAACTGTATTCTTGAATATAAAAAGTTCAAGCATTAATAAGGAGCGCCAGTGAAAAGCGATAATAACAGCAAAAATTGCAATATGAGCTCTGGTAAAAACGTATATTGATAACATCAAAAAATGCAATATGAGCTCTGGTAAAAACGTATATTGATAACATCAAAAATTGCAATATGAGCTCTGGTAAAAATATTATTGCTGACGACATTAGGTCTATAATACCCAGAAAGGACACTAGCACAGTGGAAAAAGACGTTAGTTAGATCCAGTGACAGGACCCAAAGAGTGTGAGTTCAATACCCGGTTAAGGCATTGGAGAACTTTCAGAGGGGAATTAACAGGAGATAACTGGCATCCATTAGACATGGCACGTGGAACTAGAACAGTCTATCACAGTGAGCGAAATAAAGAGTTCAGTTCGACATTCCAAGCGCCTGAAGAAGGCCGGAGCGTACAACGGCCGAAACGTTGTAATAAATATGGCGACAAAGATGGGGACAATAGTCCGAATAATGTAAATAGTGTACATAATACCGCATCTCAGAAATATAGACAAAAACTTAAAGGTATGCAAAAATTATATTGGATTTTCTTAAGTGTTATTTTAATCATTAAATTAATAGTTGGAGTATTTTATCTGTTAAATAAAACTTTTAATGTTGGCAAAAAAATTAATGAAAATTCATTGTACTAAGCTACGCACGCTAGTAAAACTAACTCTACTTTGTGCTCCATTACCGGTTTGCACTTCTCCCCAAAGTTTTGTTCTTATCGATCAATGTATGGCTATTTTAGAGGGGGTGAGGTATGGACGGGCAGACTAACGGATGCCACAGTATTTTATATATAGATAGAAGACATAAATTCTTACTTTGTCAAAGGCGTTTACTATAGAACCATGTATTGGCAAACCTGTCTTTTCAGCCATTAGCGTAACGCTAATGGCTGAAAAGACATGTCTGCCAATACATGGTTCTATAGTAAACACCTTTGACAAAGTACTTTAAAAATCTTTGTTTAGGGATGCAAACAATGGAGTGAAGGTTAGGAAGGCTACAGACCATTTGCCAATGTAATGACTTCAATTGCCTTGAGACGCCTGACTACTGTGCCTGCGAAACTAATTGAAGCTTAGTAAATGTCCGCATCTTCCAGATCAATGAAAAATGTTATTGATTCACTAGCACCTTTTCTTCTACTAACATGTCTTTTCACTTCAAACCATTTAAATCAATTAATTAAAAAAATACATTTAAAAAAAATATTGAAAACTGCAGTTTGAAATGACAATCTCCCTTTATCCGTGGAAGATAGTGTTTCCAGTGACCCCTGAGGATTCAGAAACAGTAAGTTCTATTCATTAGAATAGAGGTGGAGTAATGGATAGCGGCTCGGATTGAGGAATCAGAGAGCAGAGTTCGAATTCCAGTCGAATCCATAACATACACTTACGTGCTAATACCCTTGGGAAAGGTATGAATCCTCTTCTCCCCCAGCTATGGGTAAATATCAGGACAGACCGGGTTCTATAGCCTTGGATGGCAGAAAGAAATGGCAACCTACCGCGGGAAAAGATACATGATCGCCTAAGCGAGTATCACGTATGGCACATAACTGATTTATTCATTAGAAAAGAATTTACTGTTTTGAAATCCCCTGGAGCCGTCTTTATTTTTTATTCTCTTACTTCTCGCCTGTGAATTTACTCCTGCTTCTTGCTTCCCTGTCAATTACGATCTTTAAAATTTAAATGTATCATCGATCAATGTCTTTCGGAATCCTGCCCCGTTATTGTACTTTGGCATTACTAACGTTTCTTCATTTTTATTCAGTCACTCACCATTTTGTGTCTTATTGGCGTTATAGCTTTGTTTGGGTGTGAGAATGCTTAAAAAATGTATACGAATTACATTTTCCTGCGCATACGTACCTATGACAAAGTTGAATTCATAAATTCTACAAAATAATAGATTATCAACAGTAAGCAATGTTGTCTAGTAACTGAAATACTGTACTTTGATTAAAATCCTTTGTGATAATAAAAATCCGTTCTTATTACAGATCTTAGCAACGTCAGTGTAATTTCTTCTTCCTCTGTTAAGTCGAGGACATTCAACGTGTTTACTTAAAAGAAGCGCTTTACGGCTTTTCTTCGGCAACCCAAATTGTTAGGATCACGAATCGAAGCAATTGGAATCATTATTAAGTAAATCTTATTAAGCTTTATTGATCGCGTATAACTGAAACCTCAGTTAAGGGTGGAAACTTGACAAATTCTTGATTTCTTTTATGGCAACATATTTATTAACAATTCAGAAAACATATTCGCCGAAAAAATAAAATAAATAATCGAATTCTTACACTATAACAGTTTTATACTGACAATACTTTTGCCGAAACTGAGCGTAGAAGATCTCTCGCCGTCATGTTGCGGAAACTTTCATACTCGTGATATTATATAACCTCTTGCTACCAGCTGCATATTATTTCCTAAACCGCTCTCCTTGACGGCTGAATGCTTTGAAAATGGCAGACCATAGCAGGTCAATCCAGCAGGCATCCTAATGACCTTTTCCGATCATTCGATAAACCAACGATGTTAATTATATTCCTGAAAGCAAAATGCCAACTCTTATCAACACTCTGAGAAAACAGAAAGCTACGCATTATAATTGGTCACACGTTGTCCTCATTAGCATGAACGGCTTATTTTTCACATTGTAGTTCAGTCAAGTCAGATATTCTTCCCATGCCTAATACAATGTAAGCATACAGTTTCCGTCTCGTTTTATTTGGGGATCAGCCAAGTAATGGCAATTACCTAGATGTACTCAAATATTAAGACAGATTAGAGATTTTTCCCCAGCGGCTGGCTTCCACGAGATATCTCGTCGACTTTAGGTATTTTTTTTGTTGCTGTTCGCTTTCTTTATGATGGCGATGATGACCAAGTTCGTCGCCAACAAGACCAAAAGCTTTCAGTTTCACCAAAATCTGCGCCCTTCAATTGCCTATTGTCGTTTGTCGCTGCAAGAATTGGTTGAAGAAATTCACAGTAGAAGAAATTTCCCATGGCGTGAATTTGATGAAGGTGGACCTCAACTTGACAGAACGCGACCCCCACATTTGATCTTTTGAACTTCCTCTGCGGCTCATATGGAATGAGATATGCGGAATCCAGTTATGAAACAGCAACGGACTACCGCTGACGGCTATAATTTCTAGTGGCGCCTTCTGTAACATGTCTGCCATGCGTAATCCTTTTCATCCGTTCGTTCAATCAGTGTTGTCTTTGCGGTTGGTCGCGCCTAGTTTGAGTCCTCGTCTTCGACTATGCCACCAAGGCTTGTTCTACCAGGAGTTTAAAACTCCCGACGTCATCGCTCTCAGTGTCATTAGACAACACAAGCCCCTTCACCATGACAAATAGCGACCAACAGAGTTGTGAGTATATATATATATATATATATATATATATATATATATGAGTAAAGAAAGATTGTGCACGTATACTTCTTATAATATGTATATAATATGGAGAAAACAACAGAAAATTTGCAAATTAAAAGAAAAAAATTGAATGTTTTTTGTGAAAGTATTTATTTGTATGTTTATATATATTTATATTTATTTGATATTTCAGATCGCCTCGATCTTTCCTCAGAAATTAATAATATATAATATAATATGTAGATATAGTAGGCAGATGGATGAAGTCGAGGGACAAAATATCAACAAAATACTGTTGATAAGACTAATAATATTTATTGCATGTTAGTAGGAATTTTGAAAAAAATGGAAGCGAGATAAGAAAGATGTTTCAAAAGCTGAATTTTTGGAAACGCCATGTCCTTTCTAAACAAGACGAGAAGGAAATTAAGTTTGCCACGATAAGGGTTTTAGAAGGCTTTTTTGCGAAAACTGTATTCTTTGAGTATACTGAAATTACTGTTTAAAACTATAGAGAGTGAATTTATTTAAATTTTCTTTTTTTCTTTCTTATTCTCGGACTTTCGCCGGTTTTGTTGGCATATAAATGAAGACGCGAAAAGGACGCATCTAAAGTTATCAAGGCGATGCTCCAGCTGGTTGTAATGTGCAGCTACATTGAAATTGATATTTTGTTTTGTAGTTCTCTACTTGTTTCGCCGATATACTTTCCTTTATTGCATTTGCTGCAAAAAATGCAATCTGTTATATTTGATCTGTTATAAGTCAAAGAAGGAGATCGGATTACTGTGTTTGACGCCAGGTGGCGTAAAAATACTATCGGTGTTAATATTTTTGCAAACTTGGCACAAGTGTTTATTACATGTTATTTTGATAAGTGGGCGATTTTTGTAATCGAGATAATATAAGGAGAGCATGTAGATTCGGAGATAGTCGCCTGGGGTTAAGTGGGGTCTCACTAAATAAATTAATTGTTCGGTCAAGTTTATGTGTTGGGCATCACTTAGTAAGATATGAGTTTGAATGTTGTAATTGAAATCAAAATGAATGAAATTAGGGAATTTTTCTTATTTGCTTCGTAGGTTAGAAGATTATTTCTATTATGCTTGGAAGCCTTAGTGATAGATTTTTGATAGGTTTAAGGGGGTAGTTTCTATTGAAAAGCTAAGTGACTAGTTGACCTGTGTGTTTTTGTAATTCCTATTGTCAGAACAGATACGTTTTATGTGTAAACATTGGCTACGGATTGATTTTTTTAGGCTGATAGTGACAAATGTTAAATTTTCGGCAGCAGTGGTAATCTGTCGATTTAGTGTATTGTGGCGGGGAGATGTGTTTGACATTTAGACGGAACAGTACACACCGAAAAGAAAATACCATTGTGAATTTGATGGTGCTGTGAAAATTATTGATCTATTGTCATGGGAAGATTTCTTACCATGTTTCCATATAAAAAGATGATATCGTCAATTTATCTGTCGTAGTGGTGAGGTTCTAGGTGGTATCTACTTAACAAATTTCCTCCCGGGGTATCCACAAATGAGTTAGCATAGCTGGGGGACATTGAAATTATTATCGCGGAGTATGAATTTTATGATGTCGCGGATTTCTTGAATGTTATGTTGCCGATATGTACTGCTACGTAAAAAAATCAGAAAAGCTTGTATTGCATCCTGGTGTTGGGAGTTGGAGTATAGGTACGTTACCTCCATAATCACAAGGAGTGAAACATTTGGCAATATTTCTTTCTAGCTACATCAAAGTCAATCCTTTTCCTAAACATTTAAAAAAAAAAAAAAAAAAGTTATACACACACATATATATATATATATATATATATATATATATATATATATATATAGATATTAAATTTGG
>OZ038481.1:121602369-121709869 GCA_964036315.1 Acanthosepion esculentum
CGAAATACAAAATAGACAGTTTGGTCGCTCAGGCAATTCGAAATTATTCACAATGTAATGGCATAATACCCCGAGAGAAATAACATATATTGTGTCATAAAACTCGCAGGGCGAGATCAGTAAAATTCGTTCTCCCAAGACGATCGTCTTAACCTTCTTATAGTGGACATTAGATCTCTGATCACGTGTAAGAAGATACAAAATTCCGACAAAGTGAGAATGAAAGTACGGCTCGAGGCAGAGTTAATCGAGCCGAAATATCATTAATATCCATTATCAGAATTACTTCGACAAAGAATAGCTAACTCGAGACATTGATATCTGGCCATAAGTCAAACCTCAGAACAATCAGGAGACGATCCGGAGTCGATTTCTTTTATCATACGAAGCTATCGTATTGAGTTCAAATAAAAGATAAGATTGTTTTATGCCAATCTGCTGGACACTTAGCAGTAACGTTCTAACAGTGTTTTACTTCTAGAACTTCTAAAGCAATTTTAAAATTCAAAATTAACATGGATATTTACAAAGCTTAGCCAAGTCGATTACAAATCCAAAGAGTAGGAAATCAGAAGTTTTCAGGCATTTTCTCAGTTCTATCTCAAACGAAAAAGAAAAGAACATAATTATGTAAATGATGTTACAGCAATCTTCCAATTGTGGAGGACCTGTTTGCCTTTAAAAGAAGCATTCTAAAGAATGGCTTTTACTTGGGTATCTGTCTATTTCTGAGATGAGGTATTATGTACACTATTTACATTATTCGGACTAATGTCCTCATCTGTCGCCATATTTATTACAACGCTCCGGCCTTCTCCAGGTGGTTGGAATGTCGAACTGAACCCTTTATTTCGCTCACTGGGATAGACTGTTCTAGTTCCACGTGCCATGTATTGAACTCACACTCTTTGGGTCCTGCCACAGGACCCGAAGAAGGTGAGTTTAATACCTGGTTAAGGCGGTGGAGAACTTAGAGAGGGGAGTTAACAAGAGATAACTGATGACATCCATTAGACATGGCACGTGGAACTAGAACAGTCTACCCCAGTGAGCGAAATAAAGAGTTCAGTTCGACATTCCAACCACCTAAAGGCCGGATCGTACAACGGCCGAAACGTTGTAATAAATATGGCGACAAAGATGAAGGCAATAGCCCGAATAATGTAAATAGTGGCTTTTACTTGATCTTCAACAACTGACCCGCTTCCTGGTTAGAGACACGCAAACGACTTGCCAAACTGGCCTGTAAACATTTCCTTAGTAGAAATTAGTCTGGCAGGAACCAAATTGAAAATAGAAAAACGGTAAGGCTTGCTTGCCTTGAAAATCAGAATTCCAAATCGCAGTTTTTCACCCATGTTACAATATCAATCTCTTCACCTCGACTGAAAGATACAACTACTTCAGCTACGAGGCTGTGGCAAGCTACATTTACAATTTTGAAATTAGCTTCATCTGATACCTAAAACGGAAACAAAAAGAAAGAATGAAAGAAGATCAGATAGTCGATTTTTGAAGTGGGGACAGTTTTCATATCGAAAATCAATTTTCGAAATACTGGCATTTTATCTGATCTCGAACCCCGATCTCTGGCAACGGTAAAAATACTCAATTATTTTATCCACGAAGTACGCTAAAACTGTTATTGCTACAGTGTGGCGAAAAAAATACTTTCCCTTCGAAAACTTCAGTCACTTTATTAATTATAATGTAATTCTTACACTTACAGATTTTTAATGCACATTAGAGAGTGATCTTTCATAATTAAGGATGAAATACACGACCTAACGAAGGACATAGTTGTTCAAAGTTCTTTTAAAATAATCATTCTGCTTACGGAATGTTATATTCCAATTAATTTTCAACGTCCGAAAGACATGTATCTAAGAAGTGGAACCTAATTAAATTTTAATTAAATAAAAAAAATAGACATTTAAGTTTTAAAATTGAAAGTGACTTTTTCATTAACAATCACTATTCTTATGAGAATGAAATTTGTTCTCATCGAATTTGATTGATTTGATTTGCCTGTTTAATGACATGTCAACGACTCATGAGTCATTTAAAGACGAAATTTAATATTCTTGGGAACTTGGAAATAATAAAAATGTTTTTATGCTTTCACAGTTGAATACATGGTAGATGATACGCAGCTTTTGTGCATATACACGTTTGTGTGGACATAATTACTAGAGGCGGTGATGTGTTTTATGTTGTGGTTTTGTTGACTTTATATTTTGGAATACAGTTTGATTTAAGAAGTTCTAGGATATTATATGGTTTAATATCATGCAAGTCGATTCGTGATTCTTGTTTGGTAGCATTTTAAACGGATTTGTGTGAAGTCGATAGAATTTATTAGTATGTGCGTATTGTGGTCATTGTTTTTACTATAAACATGTATTTTTATACTTTCACAGCATTTTGTTTGGGAGGTGGGATCACTATTTACTCATAGCTGGGACAATAACTGGCGCTACCACCCCGGTTCACGGTGGAACTGGGAATAACAGGAATTAAGAGGTGGGTTCCCGCTCCTCAAAACCACCTGATCAGAGGTTTTGCTGCCGGATGTAGTTAATCGTCATACCCAGGACTACTCGTTGAAGTTAAGCAGCGTTGCATCATTACAATACGTAGTTTGATTAAACCGTTTAGAAAAAAAAAACATTGTTCGCTCACTCACTCGTGACCCATAGACCCCAACGTAGAGTCTAGGGTTACACCTCTCAAAACACTAAGCTTTACTGATGTAGTCTCTGTAGCAGGTAGGTTTTTACAGGAGGGGTTTGCTATATCCACGCTCAACCATTTTTGAATTCAAAGTTGTTGTCCACTTAGACTTGTTGCCAATCAAGGCTGAAGATCCTAATCTACACTACTATATAAACCTATGGGATGACTAGATGGATTAATGCCTTTGCCAGTAATATTTGCGCGTATATAAATGTAACGAACTCCATGGAATTCGAACTGTTCTCCAAAGTCATATTCTGAACCACTATCCCTTGCACTACTCGCACATCCTTTTTGAGGAGTTCATTTTAATAACGTATATTTAGGAAGTAAGCTTTTCTTTGCATGTATTGTTGAATGTAACAATGAAATTTACGTTCTTTAATCATCTATTCTTGCTTCGAACCATTAGATGGCGACCCGTAAAGAAACGGTTCATAGTTGAAAATCATAGTTGAGGCGGGCAGAATCACAGGACCTTTGACCATTTTATCGGTTATCATCACGGAAGAGTCTTAGAAAGATATGTGTATAATAATATAAACACTTGTATAGTTGTTTTAGTTTAGAGTTTTAAATGTATCAAAACATCAATTGATTCATAGGATGTCTTATTCAAATATTTTCTGGTTGACATTCGAATAGATACATAATCCAGGCACATATTATTTAGTTCCAGTCAGTCGATAATTTTCTAGAAGGAATATATACAACTAATTTATCTATGTTCAAGTTTTGATTTATGTTATCTAGTATTTATTTTTAATAATTGAAACATTATTTATATCGAAGTTAATGAAAAGCTTTTTCAGAGGGTGCGAAAAATAATCTTAAAATTAGTGAGTTCGATCTTCATTGGTTAATGCACTTTTATGAAGGAGTTCAGTAAATAAGAAATATTATTTTGGTAAAATAGCTCAAGAGTAAAAACAATGTTTTAACTTTCTTTTTCTTTTTAGACAGACAGTCGGTAATTAGACTGGCTTCTCTCTGTGGGAACCCTGTAGAACACAAGACTGATTAAAGTGCGAAAATAAACTTGAGTCAACAAAGAAACGAATTAGAGGATGTATCAACATCATCATAGAAAAAGGCAACAGGAAACCACTCCAATACCATCTTAGCTTGGTTGATTCGTTTTCTACGGCTTAACTCTTTTCAGGTTATTTAAAGCCAGAAAAAATAGTGGGAGATGACAACTTAGTGATACAAGTGTAACTAATTAACCCATACATGTGTGGAGAAGAGGTGGATTAATACCTTTCCCGCGAAAGTGCATATAACGAACCCAACTGAAATTGGAACCCGGCTCTCCGATTAACAATTTCGAGCCATTATCCATTACACCACGCGCACATCTAAATTTACAACACCTGGTATGCCCAAGCAGTCACCCATCTAGGCACAGACCAGGCTCAATTTTGCTTAACTTATATTATCATACGGGAACCGGTGTTTCAACGTGGTGTGGCTGTAAGCCCTGCTTCTTAGCCTGTGAGGATCCTTTGTTGGATATAGGGTTTCTCCAAACCAGTACGCTATTTTTTCATGTGCCGTGTCCTTTCAGGGCGTAGGCGATCATGGCGCGCCACTTCTTCCTATCCTTTGTAGTTCTCAGTAAGTTTTGTCCCTCTGCCACCTCCCCCAAACCACGTTCTGTTAACCACTTGATTAAGCCCTCCAGGTATGTTACACGTTACTTTCCCTTGTCTCTGTTTCCCTCTATTCGACCGGTGTGTATCAGATTCTCCAGGCCCTCCTTTCTCATTACGTGTCCCAGAAACTTCAGCTGCCTCTTCCTGATGTTAAGTATAAGCCTCTTCCTCGTTTGCATACTCTCAAGACCTCATCGTTGCCCACACGCTCAGTCCATGATACCCTCAGCATACTTCTGTAGAACCACATCTCCGTCGCTTTGAGTGTTGATCTTTGAGGAGACCGTCCAACATTCACTGCCGTAAAGGAGGACAGATGTCACGTAACAGCTCAATATTCTTTTCTTTGTTACCAAAGAGATCCTCCTGTCTCGCAATACTCTGTCCAGCTTTTGGAATGCGTCCTTGGCCATCCCAATACGTCTACGGATCTCAGTGTCGCACTTACCGTCCTCTGTTTAAAACACTTCCCAGATATTTGAACTTCCGTGCCTGCTTGATTTTAGTGTCCCCGACCTGTAAATTGCATTTTGGGCTCATCCTTTTACTGATGACCATACATTCTCTCTTGTAGTTTATGCTTAGCCCCTTTTCGCTCCCCTTCACTACTTTCTGTAGATGGTTTTGTAATTTCTCTTCCCTGTCTGCTATCACTACTTTGTGCTGTGATACGCGCTGGCCTCATACGTGATGCTAGGATTCTTTTCGATTCATGATCGCCCAAGGGTAATTTTGGTGCAAGTTAATGTAACGAACCCAAATAGAATATGAACTAGACTCTCCCATTTTTCTTTCCGATCCGTCATTCATTGCATCACCCGCACATTCCTTGTTATTTCTCAGCGGTCACTTCGGTGATCTGACGACAACCGGGGTTTCCACGTGACATGGTCGCAACTAATAGTACAAAATAACGTTAAAAAGTTCTCTCTTCTCAAATAACCAGTTTTGTATTTTTTTTTTAAATAGCAAAACAAACTGATGGAATATATCAAGCTTAAGCAACCAAGGCTAAAGA
This sequence comes from Acanthosepion esculentum, assembly GCA_964036315.1. Taxonomy (NCBI): domain Eukaryota; kingdom Metazoa; phylum Mollusca; class Cephalopoda; order Sepiida; family Sepiidae; genus Acanthosepion; species Acanthosepion esculentum. The sequence goes on from OZ038481.1 coordinate 121,607,779, forward strand.
GCCCAGTCTACACTACAAGAGTCACGCAATAACGATTTCCAATTCCAGCAAGTCTTGATCAATAACTATGTCAAATAAATGAGTAATCTTTCTAAAATCAGTACATTGTCTCTGGTCCTCGAGATTAAGCGGATTCTTGGTCGATAATTATTCAGATAATTTAGTATCTTGCAGTCGAGATTAATAATTTCGATTTTCAGCCAATCAATTATGGCCACAACTAAATTACAGCAGATCAATTCAACAATGATCGATCTCAAGACACTGGTTGATCCATAAGATCGCATCATGTATTGTGACATTATCTGATATTAATTGCCAATTAACCTTTTATCATTAGTTGCTTATTCCGTCGGTGAGAAGTAAGTTCCACTCGAACAGCTTCTTCCCGGGAACCACTGTCCTGAGGAACTGACTACCAAGAGGATGTTGCCGCGATCACTACAATCTTAACATATTCATCACTAGAGTGAACCGTTATCTTCCACTCTTATCCATACACACTGTCTCTTAACGTAATTACCTCGAGTGGCTCCCGGGCCTTGTACAAGGTGAAACTTACTATTAATAAAAATGTGATCGTATTTACAGGTAGTTACCTTTTAATTAAGGTGTTTTATGTAAAGAATTCATTGTTTTCTTCGGATGCGATTTTCATGAAACTGATAGAAGTGGGTTGTTCCGAAAATAATGCCTCCTATTTAATTATCTTCTTTCTTTTTATGTGCCGTGTGCCTTCAGGACGTAGGCGATCATGGCTCTCTATTTCCACCTATCCATTGTAGCTTTCAATATGTTGTGTCCCTTTGCTACTTTTTCCTGGCCATATTCTGCCATCTACTTGCTTAAGCCCGCTAGGTATGTCATACGTTGCTTTTCCTTGTCTCGCTTTCCCGCTATTCGACCTGTGAGTAGGCAAACGATATTAGTTATGAATATTGATAATACGACAGTAGACGTTAAATTTCCTACTAAATAACACATTTGTTTTCGTTGATAAATAAGTTTGATAAACGGCGCCTGATATGAAAGAACGTATAAAGGTGGGTCTCTTCGGTATTCATCAACTCTTACCAGACCTTGCAAATAATAAAGGATATGAGCACAGTGAGGGAGTGGGTAATTCATTTTAACCGTTCTGAAAAAAAAAAAAACCTACGCATTTGCTGAGCCATAAAATGAAGAGCAGATCGAAAATATATCGTTTATATAAAATTTTTCTTTTCTAGCTTAAAACCTGGTTTGTGATACCTGTATCTGTTGTAGCTTCCTTGGTAATAAATAGTTGGCACTACATTCGAAGCGTCCCTTGGCGGTTTGTTTAAATTCAATCCTATGCCGATCGTTTAATGATAAATTAGAACTGAAATTGAATCTACATGATAGAGGAGATAACGATGTATTTACAGTGTTAAAATCACAATCTAATAATAGGAAAAAAGCCAGGTATTTCTTACTTGGAATACTGGTGTAATACAATCTTTTCACTCTTTTGCTCGCTGTTTATCTAGCATTGCACTTTAACAAGTTGAACTATTAACTTTAGGATATTGAATTATGATTTAGACCTTTTTGTTTTATAGATATAGACCTTCCCTTTTTGTTTTATAGATATAGACCTTTCGATCTTCTGTCGTAGATGGCATCCTTCCGGATATTTCGTGTTGAATCCTTTATTTAACCTCCCCCCCCAAGCAAGGCGGGAGTGCTACTAGTACTCAAGAGGCTACAGAGAGTGCAAGTAAGGGAAAGGGCTAGGTGTTGGGAGGGGTTGAGGAACGGATAAAAAGAACGTGGATAAAGGCATCAGAAAATGTTGATTGATATTACATTTAAATTTTTGAAAAGTATAGTTATCAGGGAAGCAAGTAAAGATGAGGACATCAGTCAGAACGATGTAAATACTGTAAATTGTTATAATAGCTCATATCTGTAATATAGAAAAATGATACTGTAAATACGAAAGTATGCCTTGTGACAGAGAGTTATGTTTTCATAGTACGAAAATAAAAAGCAAAATTTTAAATATTGATTATTTTTCTGCAGGTATAATGAAATATTATAAAAGCTGCGTTATTCTTCCTACTTCCCATAAAATTTAGCCTTGTGTCATGCTAAGTCAAGCAAGTAAATATTGACAAATTTAGAATATTGTACATGCAAATATATGAATAAACTTAGGAAAATGAAAAAAAAAAAAACAGCATAATGAAATAGTCAGAAAAAGTACATTACCGAAAATTTGTACCGATATAAATACGTTCGACAATATATTTCTTGGACAACGTTTTTCATTCAGTCACATAATGAGAAAAATATATTGCTAACTGATGTTACCGTTCACGTAATGGGTCGGAATGCTGCGTCATCTTTTCAAGTGTAATGAAAATCAGCGCCGATTCTTTGAAAATTAAAGAGCATTGATCTATGAAACGGAATATTTCGCAGAAACTTCGCTCAGTTTTCATAGAAGAATTCCTGTTTTACGTAAATTTTTTTTTTTTTTTTTTACTTATTTCGATATACCTACCCTCCCACACGCGCGCACATTATATATATATATATATATATATATATATATGTAAAATGAATGAACGCGCATGCGCGCGCCCCCGGGACACGCATGAAAATATAATACTGCGTATGTGGACACATTTTTCTGGAAATGTTCTGAGATTTTTCCTTGACGTTTTATAAAATAATTTTTCCAACTTCAGTTATTTTTTCGTAAACGAAATATGATTTTGATAAAAGAAAAACAAATATCCGAAGAATACGATATTTGGCAATGCTTCACTAGTTCCATAACCAACTTGGGGCATTTTTTTTCCGAACATTTGAAATACTGCCAATACCTGAATCAACAGGAGGGCCTTTGAAGAAGAAAAAAATGCTAGGAAAAAAAAAATTGTCAAATGAAATTCAGTGAGATATTCAGAGAAACTACCGTAAAATACAGATATCCCTCTGCGCGAAAAACAGGGACACATCCTATACTTGATTATATATTATACACATTATATACATGCTCAAATCTTGTGTACGTCGGCTAGAGACCATAAACAATTTGTCTTTCCTAATGTGAAACTATTACGTAAAAATTAGTAAAACGGTGACATTAAATAAAAAGTTTTATTTCACTTATGTTTTTTGATATACAATCGCCTTCACCGGCACCCATTTTCCACCACGCATATAGGGTGGGCAGGATAAAAAATTGCTCAGTCATGATAGACAATTTAATTTTGGGGCGTCTTATATATCAGGGGTTGACCCTGACCGTGCTTCTAATAAAATGAGAGATCGTATTTCATTGCTAGCTAGGGCCCAATATATCCTGCTATTTACCTATAGCTGTGGGGGCGGGGGAGCAAATATAGATTAATACATTTCTCAAGAGTAATAGCAAGTTAAGAATGACACTCCTATCTGTTGTGGGGCTCTCCCCTTTTTACACAAGATGGACTCGTCTATAGTATACTTATTCTGACAGAGTGGAGATACGTTGAGTACACATGGTGTTCACAAAGAGAGAGATAATTACGGCTCCACTTACAGAGACTTGTACATATACTTTCTACTAACCCGTATTCCTGGACTACTAATCGATACGATAAACTACATCCGCATCCAAAATCTGCATCGATATTTTCTAAAATCATTTGAAAAGAATCTACCATACAAACATGAATATATTTCGTAAAATTTCAGTTGAAATGCATTACTACATAAATATTAGGGCAAATATATCCTAAAAGATTAGTTGAACATACATTACTGTTGTGCGGCTCTCCCCTTTTTACACAAGATGGACTCGTCTAAAGTATACTTATTCTGACAGAGTCGAGATACGTGGAGTACACAGGGTGTTCACAAAGGGATACGTAGAGTCGATAGAGAGTTATTCATTTCCTATCTGGTTTATTACGATCTTTACAAATAAGCAATAGTTGCATTTATGTCTTTTTTATTTAAATTGCGTCCTGGGTATGACGATAAACTACATCCGCGTCCTGGGCAAGACGATAAACTACGTCCAACAGTTAGTCCTCTAATAATACGTTTTTGAGAAAATATTACCAGCTATACATTTTTGAGGAAAAAAAAAATATTACCAGCTATACATTTTTGAGGGAAAAAAATATTAACAGAAATAGATTTTTGACGAAACAAAAATATTTCCAAGAAAAAAAAATTGTCGGTATTGAATGACCCATTGAGGTTGATATGCCGTAAAACAAAACAAACCAAACCTATTTAAATTGCTTACCCATTCAATTAAAATTCCACCTTCTGTCCTGAAAGTAGCGTTGGCATCACAACGTAGGAATAAAGGGAAGCAAAATTAAGATTTTGGAATAGTAAATATGAATTATAACAGAACGTATCTGAAAGAAACAACGACCAAAATTATTAAGATTTTTCAATTTGTTCGAATGTTTATCCTTACATTAATAATCGGTAGAAACAAAAACAATAACAAAAATCCAATCAATCTAATAAAAGAAAAGATCATATACACCCCCTCCATGAAACGGTTATTTAAATTGCTTTTCACTTTCTCAGTACAGAACTCGAAGGCTATAATTAGAAAAAATCCTGACATTAATATGCAGTAAAAAGAAAAACGGCAAAACAAGAAGCAAGAAAACCCCTCAAAATATGCATTCAAAATTACAAAATAAAAAAAATACAATACAAAAGAGTCCCCAAAATTCGTAAACAGATGTGAATAAAGACGTCGGTTAGATTCACTGACTAGACCTTAAGAGTTGTGAGTTCAATACCAGGCAGTGGTGAATCAAAACTTAAAGAGTTGAGTTTAACTGAAACATCCGGAAGACTAGAACAATCTGGACGAAATAAAGGGCTTGGTTCGAAATTTCAATCACCTGAAGAAGGCCGGAGCGTACAACGGCCGAAATGTTGTGAATATGGCTATGAAGATAAGGATAACAGTCCGAATAATGTAAGAAAAATGCATTAGCTTAAAAAAAAAATAAGAAATGACTAAAACACAAAATATACACCTCATCAAAGAAACAAAAAAAATTAATACCCCCCCCCCCCCAAAAAAAAAGAAAATTGCTTGTGGACACTTTTTTAAACTTTATATCCTACATTCTTAGAAGAGAAAATTTGCTTCATTACATTAAAAAAATCCGAAAAAGTTTACATTTCCGAATGGTTAACTTTTATTAGCTTCTGTATTCCTTTGAGGGAAAGATCGACAGGTAAGAACAAAAATACAGTAAGATTAAAATATCAGTCATATGCTATTCTTCGGAGGCAGGATCGATATCGACTTCTTGGCGCTGTTCTACCTTTCAATTTTTCAAAGGCAAAGGCTATGGCAACCAAGTTAAAAGGAAGAACGACAGTAGAAAGAAAATTGTCGCAGAAAGAAGTCAAATAAAACTAGTGAAAGTTCTTTCGAGAACATTCAGCACGAAGTCTCAATTATAACTTGAATTCTGTGCTCTTATCTGAAGCCTGCAACTAGTTCGAACGCAGAGTGAAATCCATGTCCCCAGATGACCGATTTCTTGAAATGAACGTAGCGTCGGTAATTCAACGTCTTTCTTTAGCGCACTTAACGTGGTGGCAAAAGCTCAGAGGAAGGGACGAGAGTTAATATAGCCTTAACTCCAGTTATCAAAGCTGGTTTTGACCAGCTTTGATAACTGGAGTTCTCAACTCGCAAAAGGATTAATTTTAACTTTTCAGGAGTCGCATTGCACATCAATTACTCGAAAATATGATTTTCACTCTTACCCAATGAGGATAAGAAATTTCATTCAATATTTCATATTATACTGCTTTTAATACTATGTTCCAGCCAATATAGTCACTAGCTTTCTGCTACATTATGCTTTTAAGCCTAATCTAGCAGAAATACCCCGGATAGAATTTGCACTGAAATACATTGGTCCGGTAATGATATTAATGACCCCCTTTTCAGTTGTGATACTTTTTTGAAGAAAGAAGCTTACATCGTTCACCCAAAATATGCCTGATGAGGAGCAAAGAGTTGTAATATTAATATCATCCGTTTCCCGATGAGGAAATTGTCGGCATTAATTGACAGAGTCGCCATTACTGCACCAGTTACGTCTTTTTTCAATCCATGGCCATCGAACTGGGATCAAAGTGTATTATCTGTTCTCCTGGTCTTTAATGGTAAAATTAGAAGTTTTACTTAAAAGGAAAAATTCTGCATTCATTAACTGGGCAGCAAATGAAATTTATAAAATATTTCTCTTAAAGATTTTTCCAGGAAAATCGGTTTCCCAAGCTCAATAGCTGTTATCACTGTTTCCATTATTGGTGGAGGGGTTTCTTCTATTCCTTTGATTTGAAATCGTGTGGAATACGAACATCTGGATTCAAACCATTTTTCAGGAAAACGTGTGTCTCAAGGCCATTAACAATTATTGCTCTTTCTAGTATTGATAGAGGGCTTTCTTCTTAATGTCAAAATTATGTTCCTATTTTCTGAGTTACAAATACTATTCATTTTCGTTGTTGCCACTGTTGAAAGACAAAGTCATGTGGCTTCTGCGCTTTTAATCATGTCACACCAAGGAAGGCAATAAAACCACTAAGACGCAAGGGGGTTACAGAGTGTTAAAGAATATGAGACAAAACCAATTAAGGAGAGAGAACAATAGAAGAACAAGAAGTCAGACGATAACGATTGATATTTCATTTAAATTTTTGAAGATCAAATTTGACAGAAGGAAGAAGCCGGAAGAGTTCCACAAGCGAGAAGTGCGATAAAAGAAACTTAGCATAGAACTTACGATTACACCTAGCCATTTCAACTACAAAATGAGGAGACCTTCCGCCAATCTAGTACTGCGCTTGTATTAAAAAAGTCTACGAAACATTTAGTAAAGTTCCTTTTTTTTATTTAGCGCCAATTCACGAATTTCGAAGACAGATAATCCTCGCTAAGATTATTAATATGATTGTTTTATTACATTGATAACAAAAAGTATACGATTAACCCATTACCTGGCATGAGCCCCATTTGAGGATCTGTTAAAATTAAACTCACTACATGTTATTCCTTGTATTTACAAGGAATTGCTTACATACATTGCGTTTGCAGAGGTATATTTTACAACACTTAGCCTTTAAAGTTTTTATTATTAGCCGTCAGAAGACACTTTCTGTCGTAAGTTTTTATTTCACGAGTAGAAAAATGATTTTTGAAAAGTATTTTTTATTATTTCTAATCAATATTATTTTTTGATGTTTTATACACATATATATTTGATGTTCTAGTTTCTATAAAAACGACAATGGTAACTACTGAAATTAAACATAAGGAATAAATAAACTCCTAAGACACCTGTCTGGGTCAAAAATGCGCATTAAAAATTTTTGGCAGTTAATGGGTTAAAGAATCCATTAACTGTTCAACGGTCACCTTCTTTTTTTTATTTTTAGTGTATTACGTCTACCGGCCAACGCACTCGAGATATTGAGTGTGATGGGTTAATTGTCGCCAATTTATAGTATAATTTCGCGCATGCGCGTTGTTTTTGATTTTGTCGATTGCACTGTATAGTAGAGTCAGTTGGACACCGTCTGTGAGAAAACAAGCACCATGACGCAATTAACTCCGCCAGAAATTTGAAAACCGCATGCTTTACTGCTTTGCATTTACGCTGCAAGCTCCAATACGGACATTTAAGAGTTTTGGTGTCAATCTGAGGACTGTGTACAGAATTTGGAAAGAGTTGGATGGTGATTACAAACGTGTTTGGAGTGATCACTAGTTATGGCTACATTATGACTCATCATCTTCCCACAGGGACACAGACTCAACACGAAGGCCTACATCAAGGAGATAGTACTGTCCTGGGTCAAAAGGAAGACCCTATACGTGGCAAGAGGACTCTGCACCATGTCACACAAGCAGGAGAACGAAATCATGACTATTAGACAATTTCTGAGACCACATCACCCTTTACATCTGGCCACCTAACTCCCCAAACTGAAATTCCCTTGATTATTATGTACGGGGCCGCAGTTGAACTGAAGACCAACAAAACTTCTTGTAACACCAAATATGAACTGAAGACAAGCATTATGGCAGCATTCACCAACTTAAACAAAGAGACCACGCAGAAGAGTTGCAGAAGATTCCGAAGTCATCTGGATATCGTGGTTGGAGTCAATGGTGATTTTATTGAATAAATTTACTCTTTAGTATTTCAAGATATTTTTGTGTAATTTTGGTAAATATATCTGTTAAAATGAGATTATTCCAAAATTCGCTTGAAGATGAAACATAACTAACGCTTTTAATTTAATTACATAATTAAATTTAAAGTTTTTAGCTTCAGTTTTTGAAACGTAGTTATTACTGTGAAGCGAAGAAACCATATTTTAAATCAGTTAATTTATAATATTTATGCTATGTAAATTTCCATTGAGTACTGTTTTGTAAAAATAAAAATAGCAATAAGAACACCGGATTAAAATATCTTACTGTTCTTTCTATATATATATATTATAAATTAATTGATTTAAAATGTTTTTTCGCTACACAGTGATAAACATGTTTCAAAAATGGAAGCTAAAGCCTTCGAATTTAATTTTGAAACATGGTTATCACTGTGTTATTGGAATTTCGAACCGAACCCTTTACTTCGCCCACCGGTGTAGATTGCTTTAATTCCATGTGCCACGCCTCTTCCTCTTTATATCCCTTTAACTCAACTCTCCAAGTTTGATTCACTGCTGTGGCCTGGTATTAAACTCACAACTCTTTGGGTCTATTCAGTAGGTATTTATCCACTGGGCCATAAATAACGAAACATTGTGAACATGGCAGTAAACACGAGGATAACAGTCCGAATAAGGGTAAATAATGCAGGTAATCATAATCCTTCATCTCACAGATATAGACAGTTGTTTCTATTCTGTCGTGTCTGCTTTTAAGTTACCTTCGAGTCAACTCGTTAATGTGGTTTACAGTCTTTTCGAATTTTTATATTTATTTTTTTTTTACTCGGTATCACCTCAAGAAAAGCAGTACAGACACTTACAGGGGTTACAGGGGGTGGAAGAATTAGGAGCAGAAACATTACTAATGAGGAGAAAGAGAAAAGATTAATCAAGCGGACGCCAGATAGCGATTGACATTACACTTAAGTTTTGTAGACTAAATTAGGCTGGGAAGCATGGAGCAGAAAGAGAGTTCCACAAACAAGAAGTGCGAGATAAGAAACTGTTACGACTACATCTAGCCAGCTCAAATGTAAATTGATGAGATATTGCTGCCAGTCGAGTATTGCAATTAAATACACATGGTCTTAAATGAAGCATTATTATAAGAACAACAAAGAAAAACACACAAAACAATCAAGGAAATTAATAATCCCCAATGACTCATCTAAAATACTAGCATAAAACCGTAAAGAAAAAAAGCTGCGTATAATATAACGTTTAAAGAAATATAGAATAAAATTATACCGTTAAATTTGAAACCTTAGTCTTCGCGGAATAATAAATAAGGCAGAATCAATGGTAACAAGCATAAAAGATGGTGTCTTTAATTCTTAACTTATTGCTAAACTTTGTAACAATAACTTAAGATTTTATAGCCAAAAACGCGAAGTTTTTGAAGTTTCATTAGACTGCAATTATTTCCTGTTTATATACGAAATTGATTTTAATATTTAATGGAAATTGGAAATTTGTTAAAAGAAGAATAAATGACAAAAAACCCGTGATGGATATTATACCACAGCGTTCCCTGGAGTAAATTTTTGCAAACAATTTAAAAACATACGACAACCAGAATCATTTTCGTTTCATGTGATTGTAGATTAAGAATTGCAACAGGAATATTTTTTTTTAATTGAATTTTAATAATAGTTAATCGTGGGACTTTGTTTGCTATGTAAAATTATAATAAATTGATTTCCTTACGGAAGCCAAAAAATGAATATACCAAATGATTTGCTAAAATTAACAAAAATTTGAAATTCATATTCTGGAGTCAACTCGTTCATGTGGTTTACAGTCTCTTTTCGAATTTCGTTTTTTTTCTTTTTTAATTGGTATCACCTCAAGCAAAGCAGTACAGACACTAGCTTGCAAGGGGTTACAGAAAGGGGTTACGATAGAAATTCATGATGAACAATTGAAAAATAAATGATTGAATGTTATTTTACAGTTGCTTGAAAATAGACAAAGTAACCATTATTTTTGTCTTGTTTTCATAGGATAATTTACATAGCATCTAGACCCCATTATTAAATTTACAAAACATAATACATACAAAATTTCATATGTATCTAGAGTGCTTAAATTGTATTAATAGGAAACTATAATTATTTCTAGTCGATGTGTTTATCCTAAATTTTATAGGATTTATATTGTAAACAGTATTCAAAGCACAGATCCAGGTGTGGTAGTTCGAAGAAAACTTCCTTCCCGAGAAGAGGAAAGAAAATGTAATGAAAACCTAAAACAATTCCAGTAACTTATAAATGAACATTTGAAAAAATTGTTTCTTGTCGAATATAAATGTATTTCGTCTTTGTATTTATACATTTTCTTATGCTTATTTACCCCAGAGTTATTTTTTCTGCTTTGCCATTTTGACAAGTCTCGTGATAAAAATCTATGACGAACTGAAAAATGACGAATCACGGAACATTCTTGCTTTTGAAATGTAAAAGTAGGTTTTGAATTTTTCAAATATTTCAATTTACAATTGTTTTTTTTTTAATTAGAAAGATAATTTATTAATATTTCAGTACAAAACCCAATACTTAATTTATAGAAAGCATCAAGCTCCTACCAAAACAAACATCAATAGTGTCCTACATAAATTTCTCAATCTTTTTTTTCTCTGCTCAAAATGCTGAATGAACTTCTAGATTATCCATCTAAAGTAATTTCTAAAAGAATACCTGCATATAACATGGTTTTAAAAATATTTTTAACTAGTAAATATAGGGTATTCCAATAACTTGGACCGATTTTAAATGCGAATAAAGTTTAAGCGTCTAATGATATTTTCTTTTTCTTTCAGATTTAACAACTTAAGTCTTTGGCAATGTCAACCATCGAAAGATTAACAATCAAACAATGTGTTAAAGTTATGACGAAAATAGACGTTCAAATTTATAAATGTACGGCCCAATGATTAAGCTAGCAAAAAATGCACACCAAAGAGTAATTTTTGCGGATGCAGTGGGTTTTCAACAATCTTCCTTGGATTTTCATCAGCCCAAATGCGACAATTCTGCTTATTAACGAATCCACCAAAATGAAAATGGGCTTCATCTCCAAAGAGGATTTGTTTGTGAAAAATCTTCATCGGCTTATCTTGCTCGTGCACCCAACTGACGAATGTACGGCGCTCCAAATGGCCAGCAGGTTTTGGTTCTTCTGTCACTTGGATTTTGTAACCGTGTTGAGACAAATCTTGTCAAAATTCGATGTAACATTGTTGTGGAGAGGTTTAATTCCTGCGAGCGATGACGAATAGAGGTGTCCGGATTTTCGGCCACATTCTCGTGCACCGCAGCAACTTTTCAGCTGAACGGCGTAAACGAGCGCGCAGTTGTGTTTTCACATATGCCACCGACACAGTTTGAATTTACGATCAATTTTTCGAATTTCACTCTCGGTTAATCGATTATGTTGGAAAAAAAAATGGCGCGAAATACATTTCTGTTCGAACGTCTATTTTCGTAATAGGCTTCGATAAATTTAACACGTTGTTTGATTGTTAATCTTTCCATGGTTGCAATTGCCAAAGAAATAAGTTTTTTAAATCTAAAAGAAAAAAAAAACCCATTAGACTCTTAAATTAATTCACGTTTAAAATGAGTCCAAGTTATTGGAACCACCTATAATTACAAAATGAAACAAAGGCGTTTTCAATTAGAACTCATCGGGGAAAGACTTAGTTCATAGAAAAACAAATGATCATTTCGTGATATAATTTTTCGCTATTGTGATACAAAACTCAAATGCTCTTGATAGAAAAAAATGCTGAAACTAATTTCTGGAAGTAAAACCAAAGTAATATAAGATGATCAAGAGATAGTTATTCCTGCTTTGTTTTTGAAGTTCAGATTTTACTAAAATAACGTAGATCTTTTAAAATGAGAATTTTATGTCAATTTCCGGTAACAAGAAACCTTCCCAACGTAAAGTCAAAATTGAGAACACTTTAAATGTTTGCTTGTTACCACATCGGCACGTCTGAATAAACAAATTTCATTCTTCGGATAGAGATGGAAAGGTTGTATTAATATTGTTTTTTTTTTATTATAAAAAACAATCTGTTTGAAAAAAAATAAACAAACAAAACTGTTAATACTTCATATCTCTTCCTGGTTTTATTTAACTTTGAATTAGACATTTAAATCAGTTCACCAAAAGTAAGGCGATTATGTCACTAAGACGAAAGAAGTTAGTGCCAGTGAAACAAGAACCGGAAACCCAATCTTAAACAGTAAACAATGGATACACCTCTACTCATGTTCAAATTAGGGAAGGGATTTTTTTTGCGTGTGAGGTTTTCATTTATTTATATATATATATATATATACACTACAACTATGCTGAGCAGACATTAGTTACAGTTTCTGGGAAAGAGCATGTTATCTATCCTGATCAAGCATATTAAGATATGTCTTCAAATGGACCTGAAACACAGTTTTAAAAAACGAGTTAAAAAAAATCGCCTCGAACGTGTTTGATATTTCCAGTTTAATGAAGACATTTGATATTCGATAATGATAATTTCAAAACGATTATTTACCTCCGTTTTACCTTATTCAATTTTGTTTTCAAGTTGTTAATTTTGTTTTTGCGCAGATTCAAATGTGGCCAGAGATTTCATAGAAGCTACTTAATGATATTCTCATTCGTTTCTCTGATAGAAATTGATTGTTTCATTGAGATTATGAAAGTTTCTTTACATAGATATTTCATGTTATCTGCTGAAAAACGACATCTTCTATAATGAGATGAGGACAATAGTTCGAATAGTGTAAACAGTTATCATTTGTAACGTTGTAAATAGTTATCATTTGAATATTAACACCGCAAGAAAAAAAAAAGTCAAAATGATGAAACTATATTATATATATATATATATATATATATTTGATGATCATTCGAATTTCTAATCCTTACTGCTGTGCATGAACTAGATTAAAAGGGACGATGCCAAATCCTTTTTGCAATCAGTTACATAATTGCTGGAATTTGAAGAAAAGCAGTGACTATTCCTCTTATCTTTTTAATTGGAACATAACAATCCAGTTGCATGGTTCTTAAGACTTCACTTTTAAAGACAAGATTCAGCATATACTTTAAAGCCTGAGAAATATAGAGATTACTCTTATCTTGTCTTCCAACAAGCCCGCTAGATGTCGCTGTTTCAGGATCATAATAGGACTGAACAATAAATCCCCTTACTCTTTTGCTGCAGGATTTATTATTAAAAACCTGACTTTTATCCTCCGGGGAGATTTCTTGCACCCGGCAGGCAGTCTTCTTAATTTCAGCCAGCCACGTCATGCATCACACACACATTTTATAACAGTAAACCTATAACCGTTTTCTTCCTGTTCCAGTTCTCTATGTACACCCAAGTATATTTTCTCTCCTCTTGAACTGTTATTCTTTATATAATTAATTATTTTTGTAATATTCTTCTAAGTGTTGAATTCATCTGAAGAATATTGGTCTAAGGAAAACCTGTCTAAGGGTATTTGTCTAACGAATATTGATATTCTCTGTATTACAAAATATTTTACACACTTATAGGAACGTTAATTACTGATGATACTTGTGGTTTATAAGCACTTACTGGTATGCATTGTTTGCATATTAATACAACCCACATTAGACCATAATTCTCAAGACGAATATTTCTTAGACGAATATTCTTTAGATGAGTGTCTCGTAGACAAATATTCCTTAGACCAGTGTTCCTTGGACAAATGATCTGAATCCTGTTGAATTCTTTCGAAAGTTATCAGCACCAAGTAACCATTCACACTGGAAACTAGTAATTAACACTAAAGTTCGTGTATTACAATTCTGGAACGTGGCAACGCTACAAAAGATATTGGCTGAAAAAGATAGAATCGTTTAAGTAATATATAGAATAATGCAAATTCTTCATCTCAGAACGCGAAAAAATAACTATTTAAACATAGCAACACTACTTAGAGAAGTCCTTGAAAATTTAATCGAAACTTGAGAACCCATTCACCCATAAATACATGCAGGGCTTAAGGGACAACTAATATTAGGATATATTTTTATGATTTCGTTTTATCATTGGTTTATTTTGAGATATATATATATATATATATATATATATATATATATATATATATTGCATTTAAATGAAAGGAAAAAACAATGTCATGAAATATAAACAAAAAGGGAAAACAATCATATTCAATAAATATACATATGGCTTAAAACAAAAACATTTCTTTATAATCTTTTTCTAGTCGACGTTACTTTTAAACAAAGCTTATTTTTTCGAAAATTTTAGCCGTTGTAGCAGTGGAGAAAATATTAATGTCTCTACATCAACACCACGATTTTATTTTGTCAATCTAAAAAGGATTTATTAATAGAAATTCACATTTATGTTTCAAAAATTATTTATTCCTATTCTTTTGTCATGTTCTTTTCTGCGCATTTTAACGACCATAACTTCCATTTTTATCGTTCCTAGAGTCGGAATATAATGGACATCTTTTTTACTATACGTTCCACAGAACAGAATTGTATATAAACACATGCATTACACATACACACACTTGCGTATGTGTGTGTTCGCGTGCGTACTCAGAGTGAGTTGGGGTCTGAAAAACAAAATTAGGAAAACAAAGCCTGGGAGAGAGAAAGAAAAACATTTACTCAAAGTCGAACGAAAGGATTGCGAATGAGTTATGAGAGAGAGAGAAAAAAAAAGAGGGAGGACTTTTTTTTTATCGTCCAACGTATTGTCAGCTTCTATTATGAGCCAAGTCATACTGCTTCAAATACAGATTCGAAAAGGAAGACGACAATTCAATGATATACGACCGAGGTCATTCATAAGATTTTAGAAATATATATCGAGATGCATATTTTCTATTCTAAATTACTTTTCTCGGTTCAATCAACTATTTCCAGTTAAGATTTATTGCCAATCGGCTTTTATTGATATTTAAATTTCAGTATATTGAAGCTCGTTCATATTTTCCTATCTATCTACCAGTCTCCCTATCTCTCCCTACTTCTTTTTCTATCTCTTCCTATCTCATTTGTTTATTATGTATATTTATCGATGTATTTCATTCTCTTAATCAAGAACTCTTTTGTTCCTCTATATTTATGTGTAGATTTCAATCAGTTCCTGTCTGTCTTTTTGTGAAATCTTCCACGTCTGCCAGTCACCCCCGCGGGGAAATGTACTCTTCCCTGTGGTGATTATCGTGACCATCAAACACACATACGTAGAAATAGTACGACAGGCATTCATTGGTTAATCTCCTCATTACTAGCTCGCTGATTGGTCAGTTCCGACCGATCAAATCGCCTGCACGCGACAAATCTTTTTTCCAGCTAACTAAGGTTGGGCCAGTCACGTGATACACCATCTTACATAAACAAGACACGAGTGGTTCTCTCTATTCGCCACTCTCGCGTCTCATCTCTTGCTGCCAAAATGTAACCTTCAAGAACTCCCGTCTTGACCATGCGGTCAGACGTTAAAGAACATTACAACATTCACGCAAGTACGAACTCTTAACTCTTCTGAACTCTTTACAAATACACAATTCCTAACTTGTAACAAGAACTCATTCTTCTAAACTACAGTTTAATAGTTACTCCAACCCTTATGAGCTCCGGTACAAATATTTCCAAATCTAAGGGACATAACTCTGTCAAACCTTTGGCTTATGTACATGTACACTAAGACCAATACATTCAATTGTTATGTTTTGAATCATTATTTTCTGTCTTGTATTAATTGTTGTGGATGGAAGATTATTAAACACATCCAATTTTATGCCTTCTCACCATTCAAACCTTTTGATACTTTCTAACACTTCACACATCTGCAACATTTACATCCTTTCAGCCATCTTTGAACACTCTCGTGCGTGTTGAAACGAGATACGTACAGATCTTCCCATCAACCTTGCGATCTCAAGTCCAGCTTTTCTAACGTTTATCCATATAATAAAAATGAACGAATAAACACACAGAATCGTCCCGTCTTCTACCCAATGTGACACATCAGCAATCTCTCGCTAACCGTGACACTTAAATTCCTCGAATGACCTCTGACCTTTGCTACGATATTCTCTATGTTTGGAAAACTAATTTTCTTAATGAACGTCTTTCAAGGATGAAAGCGGATTTTGATTAAAAATATTTAGTTATATATATATATAAAGTAAATAGGCGAATATAGAATTAAACGAGCCGAGAGAAAAATAAACAGAACTTCCAAGGCGCATTTGAATGGTTAAAGCTGCCTTCCAGAAACTAGAACTAGTAAGATATTGAAAATTTTCGTTAGAAAAACTTATCTGATGTAGATCTTCCTATATGACAGTGAATGCTGGATTTGATTGATTTATTTGATTGTTTTATTTTACAGCATATCAACCTCAATGGGTTATTTAATGCCGGCAAGATTTTATTGCTGGTAATAATTTAAAAATGATTTGCTGTTAATAATTTTCCTTTCAAAAATACATTGCTGCTATTAAAGCTTATTTTTAAGCATTCATAGTGTTTTGGCCCCAGTTTGAGTGAAAGTCAACTATTTGCCCATAGCTGGGACCCTAACAGGTACTAACACTCCGGGTCAGGGTCAACATGGGAACACTAGCAATTAAGAGCTGGTTTCACGGTTCTCAAAACCTGATCAGAGGTTTCTTGTTGGATGTAGCTTATCGTCTTATACAGGACGAGATCGATTTGTTTTTCACAGCTTAACGTTTTTCGAGTTATTTAAAGCCAGAAAATATCTATCTCTCTCCCTGTCAATCTCCACCTTCCCATCTCTCTGCCGGTCAATCTCCACCTTCCCATCTCTCTGCCGGTCAATCTCCACCTTCCCATCTCTCTCCCGGTCAATCTCCACCTTCCCATCTCTCTCCCGGTCAATCTCCACCTTCCCATCTCTCTCCCGGTCAATCTCCACCTTCCCATCTCTCTCCCGGTCAATCTCCACCTTCCCATCTATCTCTATCATTTGTTTATGTATATTTAACGTAATGTTTCATTTTCATAATCAAGACTTCTGTTGTTTCTCTATATTTATACGTCGATTTCATTCAGTTCATGCCTGTTTTTTTCCTTCCTCTCAGCCATATGTTTCCCTAGAGTCCTCTTACTTTGAATGTGTTGACTAATACCGAGAAAATTAGTGAATTTCCTTATTTTGTATTTTATAGAAATTATTGGATTTCTGATATTACCTTCAAGACAGGATACCAGCTTACGACAGACAATCGAACAACGCAGAATATCAGAAACACAATCTACAACCATTTTGGATATAAAAATAAAAAAAATTTAAAAGCGTGATAGATTCATATTTCTTTTGAATGTTAGTGATAATTTCTTCTATGCAAACAAGTACGGTGTATATAGACATAGCAATACCATTACAGGCGAATGGAGAAATAATATCCCACGTATAAAATCTCGTGATATATCTCATATAAAATGCCTTCTGTGGTCCATGCTGTGAGAGGATTATCATCTCTCGGTTGTGTCAGCGGACAGAGTGCGACTCAGTTGTGGCCTTTGTCTGCGGACAGAGTCGCAGCTGAGGAAAATAATACTTCGAGGTGCCCGACCCTGGGGATCATCTGTCCAAGGCCGCACCCTCGTATTTAACTAGAGAGAGAGATCGGTGCTCGCCAACGGGGCCAGCGCCATCGATGTTTGCGGAGGCTTGGCGAATTTTTGTGCCTGGTCCGAATGTACGCTCTCGGGCTCCCCACGTTAAGCCTGGCCTTGTGTCCCTTCCCGTCTCAGTGAGTAAATACCTCATAAATCTCTTAACATACATCATTTGAAATAAAATGTCATATATAAAGAAACAGTAACCGGGCACCTCGAGGCGGTGTAATGGTTAGCAAACTTGTCTGGCTAAAACGATTACGACCGAGTAGTGAGTTCGATCCTCACTGGGTGCCCCTTACTTTCGGCCTTGTGCCACATCTAAGCTATGCTTGGAAAATCACTATAAAGAAACAGTAACAAACGTCATATGCAAAAAAAAAAAAATGTAACAAAACTTATATACACGTAGATATTCACTATTTACATTATTCAGACTAATGTCCTCATCTTTGTTGCCATATTTATCACAACGTTACGGCCGTTGTACGCTCCGCCCTTCTTCAGGTGGTTGGAATGTCGTGCAGACAAAGGCCACAACTGAGTCGCACTCTACCCGAAGACATACACACAACCGAGAGATGATAATCCTCCCACAGCATGGACCACAGATTTTATATGAGGTATATAACGAGATTTTACACACGGTATATTATAATTTCTCCTTTCACCAATAATGGTATTGCTATGTTTATATACACCGTGCTTGTGTGCTTAGGTAGATATTCATCAGTTAACTTCGAAATTTCAACTGCGTAAATCGAGCTAAGTTGTTTGAATTAGACACGCATCAGAGCTGTTTCGACTGGCAGGCATACTGACTTCTCATCAGTATGACTGATCAAGCCCATTTGGTTTTTTTCAACAGAGTCAATATGTGTTATTCTGCAACTGTTCTGAGAGGAGCTTAATTACAGTTCAAATATCTGCCCAAAACATATACGGTTTTGAATTCGGAGTTGTCCTTTACTGATATAGGGCTAAAGAGTCTAGTCTTCCTGGCGATTTACCGAGATGAGAGCAGAGATATGTTCATATCTTTTCCTGAAGGTATTTTGGACGAAAGTGAATGAAATTAACTTGGCTGGAATTCGATCTCGAGTCGCCGATTTCTCGGTAAGAACCTCTAACTATTGTACAACCATAGAGTTGTCAATAATTAATTTTCGATTAGTTTTTCTTTCACCTTATTCTGCTTTCATATATAGTAACAATAGTAATTGGTTGCTCGAAATTCAAAGACGAACCCTAAATATTATCGATTTTCGACTAGTTTTTCATCTTATAATTGTAATATAAACAAAAGTTCATCTTGGTACGTAGTCTTCGACTTTCAAATAATAATGTACGCGAGAATTCTGCACGGAGATACAAAAAAGAAAGCGACCATTTATGACAAGACTATCATTTCCATTTAATGGCAATATTGGTGGAGAAGATATTTTGCAATAATTCAAACGAATAATAAAAATATTTTTTTTATAAGGACTAAAAATAAAAGAACAATCCCCCCCCCAACAAAACAAAACAACCGAATCCGATCTAGGGGAGACAACTCTGGTGGCCTTACTATTTCCAGTAAGATAGCCATTTTTTTTTGTTTTCTGTACCTGTTTATATATCTTCTTGAAGTTTTCGCTAAGATTGAAACAATAAGTAGAAGATTTAAATTTTCCTTCGGGAATTTGCCCACATATTATCTTTGATTCAAACTTCCGATTCTTGAAAAAGAAAAAAATTAAATCGTAACAGAATATCAGGAAATATTCTTTCAAATTAAAAAGAACATTTTGATATATAATAGAAAAAGACAAATAAGTGAAACAAATATTAACAATAAAAGAAAATATTTAAACAAAGTGTGCGAATATATGTCTATTGCACAGATGTTTGTTACTTTTATTCTAAGAGAATCTGGAAAAATTAATTTATACAATAACTATCGAATTTTGGAGAAAAACGATTCTATATAACAATACTGAATCGCAAAGCGAAAACATTTGTTATGTACTGGTCCCTCTTGGCTATTTTTTCTTTTAAGATATATTCATCCCTGGTGGCTTCTTCTCTTATTTTTTCTAGAGTTACCGGAAGTTCCCGAACTGCATTACACACGGTAAATTTCAGGTCTTCTTCCGATTTCAGTGAAGCAATAACAGTATCTTCTAACGGTTCGCTCATTTTAGGAATTAACCTGGACAGCCCATTAGCATAGCCAAATTTATTGGATGGTATGTACTCCATGCTGAAGTTATAATTTAGCAATATTGTAGCCCATCTTTGTAGTCGGTTTGCTGTATGCTTCGGCAAACCCTTTTTCGATCCAAAAATCGAAATTAGAGGCTTATGATCGGTTTGTAGCTTAAAATATTGACCGTGGAGAAAACGGTGAAATTTCGCTACTGCAAATATTATTCCGAGCGCCTCTTTCTCTATCTGAGAGTAATTCTTCTCAGCCGGAAGTAGTGCTCTAGAAGCATGAGCAATTGTTTTTACTTGACCATCTGCCATTTTGTGTAAAATGCACGCTCCTATTCCGTACGCACTAGCATCGCAAGCTGCTATGATTACTAACTCCGGGTTGTAGTGGGTTAGAAATAATTCCGAGGTTAACACTTCCTTAATCTTTTCAAATGCTTTCTGGCATTCATTAGTCCACTTCCAGGGTTTTCCTTTCTTTAATAATTCATTTAATGGTTGCCGCAGATCATACATTTTAGGGATGTATATTTGGTAATAATTAGCTAGTCCCAAAAAACTTTGTAAAGTTGTTATATCTTTTGGAGCCGGCATGTCTTTTATAGCCACTGCTCGCTCTGGATCTGGCCTTCTACCATTCTTATCGATGATCTGTCCCAGATATTTTACTTTGTCCATGAAAAATTCGCATTTAGTTTCCTTGAGTTTAAATCCAAACTCCTGTATTCTGGAAGCTACTGCATTGACATGTTTCACGTGTTCTGCAATACCTCTACTTCTCATGAGGATGTCGTCCAGATACGCTACTGCGAAATCCAAACCACCCAACATCGAATCCATTACGTGTTGGAAAATGGCGGGGGCGACCTTAATCCCAAAAGGTAGTCTGTTAAATTTATACAGACCCCGATGTGTGTTAATACACAAAAGTTTAGACGTTTCTTCTACCGGTATTTGCAGATATGCATCGCTGAGGTCTATCTTCGAAAATATTGTGCCTCCATTGAGCTTTGCAAATATTTCTTCTCCTGTTGGTAGAGGATAGTTATAGTCTTTGGGTGCCGCGTTTAACCCCGTTGAAAAATCTGCGCAAACACGAATGTCTTTAGACTTTTTCATCACGTATACTGTCGGAGCTGCCCAATCACTGTAGTCAACTTTTTTGAGTACACCGGATTTCTCCAATCTGTCCAATTCTTTATCAATCTGTTCTATTGAGGCAAACGGAACACTTCTTTTCTTTTTGAAAACCGCCTGAGCGTTTTCTTTTAAAAAGAATTTTGCCTCCATCTTGGCACACGTTCCCAAGCCCGGAGAAAAATGTTTCCTTAAGTTTCTCTATTAATTTCTCGGCTTCGGAGTTTATGCTTTTTACCTTGTAACAGAAAGAATTTATCGGTAGATCCCACAACTGAAATTCTGTTATCCAGTTCGTACCGAGTAAATTTGTGGCATTTTCCATGGCAAATAGTTTCATTTTCCGCGTTTTTTTATTTAACGTGACGTTTGTAACAATTTCTCCAATAAATTGTATTTTTTCTCCCGTCACTGACTTCGCGATTTTCTTTGTCATCATTAAAGTTGGTTTCCCCAACTTCTTCCACGTATGCAAATTTATGATAGAGAGATCCGAACCAGTGTCAAGTTGCATTTTTATTTTTTTATTATTTATTTCGACGGTAACGAATTTTCGAGTTATTCCATCATTTATCTCGTTGGACCTTAGTTTTCTTATTTTATTGCCCTTATTTTTTGAATGGCAATGCGAGTGTTTGTGCCCAACTCTTCCACAGTTGAAACATTTTTTATTTTTAAAATTGCAATATCTATACCAGTGTAGTTCACCGCAAGCAAAACATGGCTTCGGGCGCTTTTGTTTGTTTTTCACTGGTATTTTAGTTTTTGCAATGTTACTATTCTTTTTGTCAGACTGACTTTCTTTTTTGTACCGCATTTTCCTTACATGCGAAACGCCAGACTGTTCTATCTTTTTAGCGTCTTTTTTTACGCTAACGTATCTTGTGCATTCTTCTACCAATTTCTGTACTGTAATACTTAGATTACTTTCCAATTTTGCCAGTACTAATTTTCTTAACTCTGCGTCTTTTTCTGCTACCAGACCTTGAATAAACACTAAGCACTTAAAATTGTCTGCGCTTACCTCTGCCAGCTTGAATTCTTTACAATGCTTATTCACATTGGCTGCGTACGTTATAGTCATGTTCGTCATCTTTAATCAAATTTAAACATATCCACCTCTTGTGGAACAAAGATGTCTTTTGACTAAATAGCTCGCTTAATATATTTACCGCCTCGGTAAATGTTAATTCGCTAGTGTTTTTCAGTAAAATGTAGTTTACCAATTTGTTATGCTCAGCAGTTCCTAATTTACTTAAAAGAAGCCTAACGTTCTTTCCTTCAGACCACAAATGGCAGTCCTCGTTATATACGTCTGTATATTTTTTTTAATATTCTTGAAAAGTTACCTCTTCATCTGGACTGTACGAAAATATTTCGATAGAATTCCATATTGTATTCTCTGGGAAGGAATCATTTTGTAGACTTTTCTCATTCCTGTTCTCGGTTATTTCCAGAATTTTGTTTTGAAACTCCGCATGCATTTGTTCCATTTTCTGTTGGAATTGCATCTATCTATTGAAAGTTTCCTCCTGTAACTGCTTCTGGAATATACTCTGTTGTTCCAATATTTTAGTTTGTTGTTCCAATTGGAACTTTAAAAAAAATCTTGGAATAAACTTTTGAATTCCATTTTTTTTCAAACTGCAAATCCGAGACTTTGTCGTCCACGTTATTTGTGGCGAACAAAATTTTTCTTCCTCCCTATGAGTGCGAATTTCGTCGTCAAAACCACTGTGGCGAACGAACTTTTTTATTCCTCCTTATGAGTGCAAATCTTCGCTGCCAAAAGTTGTATTGGCGAACGAATTTTTTTTTCTGCCTCAGTATGAGTACGAATCGTCGTCAAAAGTGGTCTTGACTAACGATTTTTTTTTCAAACTGTATGAGTTCGAATTTTCGTCGCCAAAAGTTGTTGCGGAGTTATTTCCACAATAGAACTTGTAGTCGGACTAAATGCGTCCTAAATGGGGTAAACGTACAGAAACGTTAGGAACTTGTAAATAAGTGTTACGCAGAGTTATCGAGTTGTGGTCGTTGAACACTTCTTCTCGACTACCTACTGACTCCTACTTATAATAGGTGGGAGAGTCTATTACCTATAGACTAGGTGTCTACCACAATAACAAACGGGATAAAGAAAAGAGAACGAGGCAAAGGAGAACGGGGCAAAGAAGAAAAGAGGACGAGGCAAAGGAGAACGGGGCAAAGAAGAAAAGAGGACGAGGCAAAGGAGAACGGGGTAAAGAAGGGGAGAACGGGGTAAAGAAGAGGACGACGAGGAGGAGAACGGGATAAAGATGTAAAGAGGGCGAGGCGGAGGGGAACGGGATAAAGAAGAAAAGAGGACGAGGCAAAGGAGAACGGGGTAAAGAAGAGGACGACGAGGAGGAGAACGGGATAAAGATGTAAAGAGGACGAGGCAAAGGAGGACGGGGTAAAGAAGGGGACGACGAGGAGGAGAACGGGATAAAGATGTAAAGAGGACGAGGCAAAGGAGGACGGGGTAAAGAAGGGGACGACGAGGAGGAGAACGGGATAAAGATGTAAAGAGGGCGAGGCGGAGGGGAACGGGATAAAGAAGAAAAGAGGACGACGAGGAGGAGAACGGGATACCGAAGTAAAGAGGGCGAGGCGAAGGAGAACGGGATAAAGAAAAAAAAGAGGGCGAGGAGAACGGGATAAAGAAAAAAAAGAGGGCGAGGAGAACGGGATAAAGAAAAAAAAGAGGGCGAGGAGAACGGGATAAAGAAAAAAAAGAGGGCGAGGAGAACGGGATAAAGAAAAAAAAGAGGGCGAGGAGAACGGGATAAAGAAAAAAAAGAGGGCGAGGAGAACGGGATAAAGAAAAAAAAGAGGGCGAGGAGAACGGGATAAAGAAAAAAAAGAGGGCGAGGAGAACGGGATAAAGAAAAAAAAGAGGGCGAGGAGAACGGGATAAAGAAAAAAAAGAGGGCGAGGAGAACGGGATAAAGAAAAAAAAGAGGGCGAGGAGAACGGGATAAAGAAAAAAAAGAGGGCGAGGAGAACGGGATAAAGAAAAAAAAGAGGGCGAGGAGAACGGGATAAAGAAAAAAAAGAGGGCGAGGAGAACGGGATAAAGAAAAAAAAGAGGGCGAGGAGAACGGGATAAAGAAAAAAAAGAGGGCGAGGAGAACGGGATAAAGAAAAAAAAGAGGGCGAGGAGAACGGGATAAAGAAAAAAAAGAGGGCGAGGAGAACGGGATAAAGAAAAAAAAGAGGGCGAGGAGAACGGGATAAAGAAAAAAAAGAGGGCGAGGAGAACGGGATAAAGAAAAAAAAGAGGGCGAGGAGAACGGGATAAAGAAAAAAAAGAGGGCGAGGAGAACGGGATAAAGAAAAAAAAGAGGGCGAGGAGAACGGGATAAAGAAAAAAAAGAGGGCGAGGAGAACGGGATAAAGAAAAAAAAGAGGGCGAGGAGAACGGGATAAAGAAAAAAAAGAGGGCGAGGAGAACGGGATAAAGAAAAAAAAGAGGGCGAGGAGAACGGGATAAAGAAAAAAAAGAGGGCGAGGAGAACGGGATAAAGAAAAAAAAGAGGGCGAGGAGAACGGGATAAAGAAAAAAAAGAGGGCGAGGAGAACGGGATAAAGAAAAAAAAGAGGGCGAGGAGAACGGGATAAAGAAAAAAAAGAGGGCGAGGAGAACGGGATAAAGAAAAAAAAGAGGGCGAGGAGAACGGGATAAAGAAAAAAAAGAGGGCGAGGAGAACGGGATAAAGAAAAAAAAGAGGGCGAGGCAAAGGAGAACGGGATAAAGAAGAAAAGAGGACGCGGACGAGGAGAACGGGATAAAGAAGTGAAAAGGAGGAGGAGGAGAATAGAATAAAAAAGTGAAAGGAATATAGTGGTAAGAGATGAGAGTGATTTTGTTTCTACTTTAAAATTCTTTGCAACCGCCTCTATTGTGTTGTATTTTATTTTCAATATATTTTTATTTCGCTGTTCAACTACTTTTGTAGATTCATGTTTGGGCATTAGATATATAGCAGATTTTTTCCCACATATGAAATTCAGTTCAAACTGTTTTGAAATTTTTTACTGTATTGATTAATGCTTCTCGTCGTAATTTGCTTGGAAAACCATTTTAAAGCGCCCATGTCAATCAACTAAGTTGAATTCGTTGATATATTTAATGTCAAATGGAGCGACTGCATTGATATCAAAGAAGGAATAGCGACTCTTAAAATATTTACCTTTTGATGGGGATCTCGGCTGGAAATCTGCCTTCTGTATTATCTTTTCTTCCTTATGTGGGAAACAAATTTAACATATTTTGTAATTTTTAACTCATTACTAATTCAATATTTAATAAAATGTTTTACAAGTTCTTTTAGAATTATAATTTGTTCGGACATTTCTGTTCCGCGGCTCGTTCATCATACAGTCGAAGAGATTTCAAATTAGAAGAATCATGTTGGCTCTGGCTGGAAATCGAATGATTATGCAGTTAAATACTTCAACATTTTCTTTAGGGTCCTTGCCGATCTTTCTGGATTATTGTCATTTGGATATCTTCAATTCTTTCTTTGAGAAGTTTCTTTCGAACCGTTCGAATTGTTCCAAGAAAGGTAAAAAAAAATGCATATATTTGTGGAAATTGTAGTTGTATTCACAAATCGTGAAATACATTTACATGTAATAATAATTATAATTTAGTATTATTATTATTATTATTATTACAGGAGGCAACGAGAATTATGAATATATACGTACGAATAAAAGAACAAAGTACTCGGTTCCATTAGCAAAATCCAAGCACCATAACGCAACATTCGTATGCATTGCAAATCTGCCTTTTCTTGATTTTCACTTTGCCAGCAAAAAGGTAAAGGAAAAAAGTGTCACAGCTGGAAATTTTTAGAGATAATGGATTTGGAATATTGCCAAAAAGACGAAGAGATAATTGAATTTCTCAAGAGTCTCGTTTTCGCCGAAGAGAATCCGAAAATGGAACATAGGGTGAGTGAAACAGGTGAACAGTGATGGGAGGTTGAAGAAAAAGAAAAGAAAAGACTATAAAAAAAAGAAAAGTTATCTCTTGAATAACTGTAATGTTGGCCATGAGATGTCTTTCTTCCCTCATGCGATCCTGACGAAAATGCATAAACAATGAAACAAAAGAATCGAACCTTGTAATATGCTATATTTAACGCCATTCACTGCTAGTAATTATTCTAAAAATAAGCTCTTTTTAGTTACCCACAGTAGATGATTGTTGTTCCTTGGCTCGGTGTAGTACAAGTTACTACCGAGTCTCAACCGGAGACTTCCAGAGACTGTTTTATTTTTTACTTTTTTACACTATAGCTGATTATGTATGGAGGGAAAGCGGTAGTTATCAGCCCCTATGGAATGAAGCGAAAATACTGGAAAGTACGAACAATGGAGAATTAGATGTCTGAAAGTTCTAGGGTTTATGTTAAGCTACGAGGACCTCTTTTGTCGGCCTAAGGTAGAAATAAATTACAATATGGGAGCAAGAAAGACAAATGACTGCAATTTGGCTAATTTTGTTTAGCGGTATGTTAGGATGTCTGGGTTTAAATGACAAATCTTCCACCACAGCAGCAGCCAAAACATGACAGCAGTTGTGACTATTCAGGAGGTAGGTTAGGTTTAAGACTCCAAGTTCACCGGAATAAATTCTCCTACGGTTCAAAATGGATTAAAGTATTGGTTTGTGAATTTGGTGACGGTTATTGTGAGCTGAATTCCAGGGTAAGGTAGTGTAGACTTGCACTCAGTGGAAATGGGCGAGAGCAATAACTGAACAGTACTAAATAAAATAAGGAATAGACGATACATCTAGACATGAGCAGTGGAACGAGAACATTCTAACCCTGTTGATTAAATAAAGAGTTCAGTTCAAAATTCCCTGTAAGTTACTCAGATCGATGTACATCAGAAGAGGCCGGAGGACACAACATCCAAAACGCTGTAATAACAAGAAAGGGAAAGACAAGAGTCCGAATATAAATAGTGTAAATAATGATAACTCCTCATCCCAGAAATTTAGACAGAAAACAATATTTTTGTATCGTAAGATTAAAAAAAAAAGAAAAGGAAAAAAAGGGTTCTATACAATCAGAAAAAAATGTAACTGTAGTCAATGATTGAAGATATATCTTCGCAATGTGTTACACGTACCCATTATTATATTTTCAAATTCAAGCATTTTCGGGCAGGTAGAAATTTAATCCGCATTTTTTTTTATTCCTTTTAATATTATTCCTAGAACATTAATAACAGGTAATGTTTTTTTTTGTCTCGAGGAGTTAAATTCTATTGATTTCTATCGCGAGGTCTTTGAATATGCCTCCTGTCCGTTAAGTCCAACGCCATCAATTTCCCTGCGAGAAAAGATCATCTCGGGGAAAATTAAAAAAGAAAAATGGGTTCCAATTTTGTTGATTCTGAAATTTGGGGTCTCCTTTAAGATTGGACGAAGACTAACTGAAATCAAAATTAAACAGCACACGACTGCGGAAGCGTCTTTAAAAAAATGGAAGGAAAGCCTACGTTAATTCTGCTGGGTGAATTCGAAGACTTGTTCTAAATTACAATATAATTGTATTCCTGACTACTTGAGAGCGATAGCACATAATATCAATGATTAGAGTTTTTATATTAAATTAATTAAATTAAAATAAATAATGACAGTTATTTACTTTTATCCTATTTTTAAAATGTGTTAAAACCCATTAAAAATGGTTTGATGTTTATCTTTTTACGACGGTTATCTTCCCTCGTGGTGATTTGATGGCGTTGAACTCTTGTAAATAATTTGTCTCGCTTCTAAAATATTTCTCAATATGTATTGTCATTTAGCGCTGCAACATCTATCAGAATGTCTATAATATAAAATTAAGAAATTCAAGAGCGTTTGCAATATGTCACTCATTACAGTCAATCGATATATATATATATATATATCATGCCTTTAAGTTCCTTAAGGAACATAGGGCCGTAAGATATCGGTGCGGTTTCTGTAACAAGCTAGTTTTTAAGCGAGTAGGTTGTTAGCCTGGAGGATCAGGTTTTGAATTCCAGGCTATAGAAGCCGGTCTATCTTGCTATTTACCCATAGCTAGAGGGAGAAGAGGAGGATTCATATCTTCCCCAAGGGTATTAGCACGTAAATGGATGTAATGGATTCGGCTGGAATTGAAACTCGGTTCTCCGATTCCTCAATCCTCTACCTATTACTCCACAGTGCCGACACGTCAATCATTATAGTCAATCAACTTTGAAGAAACGTAAGGATTTAAAACTGCAATTTAATGACATTTTTACTGAATTTTCTGTCTAAGTTATGTCTACGTTAATTTGTTGTTGACGGTTAGATGTTCGTAGAAGTAGACATGAATGAACGAAATATGATACATTTTAGTAAGATGCCATTATTCACGAGAGAAAGAAGTTTTAGAGAAGCTGACATGTCGATTGAATTGTCAGTAAGTCGTTTGGTCTGTAGCCGCTTCACTTAACTATTTGGATGAAGAGATTTGGTTGGCGTGTAGACGAGCTGCCATTTTGTGAGCTGAATGACAATGCCCAAATTTTTTGAATTACTCAAACAGCAACAGGTTTTTTTAAAAAAAATGTGTTTTTATACTTCATGATCTATTTTCTACTATAGCGCACAAATTTTAAAAATTTGCGAATTAAATTTTGGCGGCTTTTACTTGGATCTTGCTATGCATGTTAATTCTGTGTTTTTGTGTGCCTTTTTGGCATGCCTCTAAAAATCTTAACACGCTAGCTCTGAATAATTACATTTTAAATATTATAAAGTCACCTTCTGTTAATGATTACTCTTGGACTAGAATAAATATGGCCTTAAGGAGGAAAGATTTGTTTTACGGGGTCAGAAGACAGCAGGACGAGATAAAAAGCCAGAATTAAGCCTAATGAAAAATATAAATGTTAAAAAAATACTTAAAATGCGTATCCTTTCGTCTTTCGATGATAACGTTATTAAGCTTATCAGACAATATGAAAGGAACTTACTTAAAATAAATAGACAAAACTTATATATATATATATATATATATATCTACCGGGTGTAATAACAAAATTGTCCAATTGTTAGATTAATCTTTGTAACGTTGTATCTTAGAAATTCTCTGACGATTTTATAACCCTATTGAACTCTCCTTTGAGCAGTAAGAATGTATAATTACTCTCCAAGGTTAACCGAAGAATCATGATGAAATCTATCATAAACGAAAAATGTTCATCATTAATTAATCATCTCTAAGGATCGAAAGATCATGAAGGATTGAAATAAAGTTCAAATACATAATTCCAGTATCTTCACCTTCTCTAAACTTCTAACTTTCTGTCATGGTATAACAAGGTGCCTAACACGTTTCAGGTACGATTTAATTTTCAAGTCTTTTTTCATTACCTTTTGGACTGTCATAGCTGAAACTCCTTTCTCACGTGCCAACCGTCTTGTGAATTGAATTGGATCTTTTCTAATTGGTCTCTTTAGCTCTAAGTTGAAATATGATCCCTCTTCCTGTTGTGAGATCCTGATCCAGTTTTCAGCTCTACCGTTCCCTCTTTTCTAAACTTATTCACCATTTTCTTGATCGTTCTTGAATGGACTTTGAAGATGGAAGCCAGGATATGAATATTGTTAATATTACTGAAGGCCAGAATGATTTTTTTCCCTCTTATCGTAGCTCATTTGGGAAGAAAGTGGGGTTGACACAAAACTATTTTCCCCTTTCTTTTTCTAGCTGAATAGCTCAATGCGTTTTTCAGTGATTCTTACGACAAATGGAATCAAGATGGCTAAATGTCTTATCCGAAAACCCGGATAAAAGAAACTCAATTAGTTTAGGGACTTTTAGATATTAAACATTGTGGGATGGAGAATTATGCGGTAACACGAATTGGACAATTTTGTTGTTACACCCGGTATATATTATGTATATATCTATTCGGACTCGTCGTTTTTCAACCCGTCCAGCAGGCCAGTTCTTAGAACCGAAGAGCTAGACCACCCACACATATGAATGTGAAGGTTTGTGCAGAACCACACTTTTCGGGCAAAGACGAATATAGAGAACTGGTACACAGTGTGCCACAAGGTCTCCAAGTGACCTCAGGTTTTGATTTCAGGAAACTGATTGCCAACGAAGTCTAAGAATGCTAGCCTACTCTATTTAATCCACATCTGTTGGGAGACGAAGTGATGGATTAATATCTTTTCCTGATGTCTTTTCGCCTAAGTGAATGCAGTGGACTCGACTGCAATTCAGTTTCTCATTTTGAGCAGCTTTCCCTGACACCGTCCACATGTCAAATCACACGCGTGTGATTGTGTGTGTGTCGGATGGGGGTGACTAACTGTTTTTCATGCAAGCTTGATTTATTTGCTTTTTAGCTTACAAAAATTTGACGGTAGAAATACATGGATAAAAAAGGTAACCGTTGTTAATAGAGCAAAAGACGATCTATAATGGAGTGACGTAAAAAGCCGTAAACAGATTACAGGTAAAAAACCTAAGCTAAGAAAATGATGTTGCAAAAACGTTTTTAGTAGACTCCCCGCAGCGTTAACTTATAAGTTTCCAAAAAAGTTGCCTCCTAATGTTACATTAAAAAAGATAATAAATTCCAGAATGACATCACAGAGTGCATATCATAATCTAAATTAGTGGTTCTCAATTAAAAAAAAAAGACGAAAAGAATATAACCTGTACAAATGCGTCCTGGGTAAGATGATAAACTACATCCGACAGAAATGCCTCTGATCAAAAGGTTCTGAGGAGCGTGGAACCACCTCTTATTTGCTAATATTCTCCGGTCTATCCTAGCCAGTGGTTGTAGCACCTGTTAAGGTCCCAGCTATGGGCAAATAGTTAACCACCCCCAAACTGGGGTCAAACACCATAAAAATGTTTTAATACCAATAATGCAAAAAAAAAAAAAAAATTACCAGCAGTACATTTTTGTAAAAGAAAAATATTACCACAATACATTTTGGAAAAAAAATTTACCAGTAATAAAAATCTTGTCGGTATCAAATAAACCCTTGAGTTTGATATGCCATGAAACAAAACAAATTGTTATATGAAGAAAAAGTATTGTTATTTGAACAGTGTAGATTTCCTTCGCTACAGCTCTTTGTAAAAACAAATAAATTTAGGGTGAGGGGGCAGTTTGTCGTCAGGAAAATAGTTGATTGCAACAAGTACAGTAACGTTACATATCCACCATTCAAAATACAATTTATCAGTAATGTTGCAATAATGTTTCATGTTATCTGAGAATGATGCGCTTAAGTTTCAAGCAAAAAGACACTGAAGTATTGGTTGAGATTTTGTTGTCTTCAAAAAAAAAAAAAAAATAACCACCGCAAAAATCTAGAAATTTTCTGTGAAATAGGAAAATGTAAACACAAATGCGTAAGTAAATCTTGACTAAAATAGAATAACCAGACAAATCTAGCAGAGCATATGTTTATTAGTTATAGTATAGACCCAAATAAACAAAACTTAAGAATCTTTGAAAAAAGACTCGCGAAATTGGAGTCCTTGGGAAGATCCAAATGTGTTTAGCCAACAGTATTATTGAAGTCTGCAAGAATAATGCATTGAGTGCGGAAAAACTGTAAAAGTTGGTAAGACTTCATCTAATTATGTTTGACGGATAAATACATGCTTCCAAAGCCGAAAGATTTGGGGTCTTACGAATATAAGAAAACAGAGTGATCATAAAAACACACACGGATTCCCATTGATGTAAACAGCAAAAATGATAACTTTTTCAGGCAATTTGGTCGGTCTGTGAAAGTTGCAAAGTAACAGAAAATATTAAGATAATGTTTAATCTTTTCTTACTCTTTACTCTATCCAATACAACGTGCCAATGACGTGCATTTAGTCAGAATATCTGGTGATATCAGAGAAACTCCGTCCGTATTTAAACTCAGTTTGTGGATTCAGTTTTCCTAGCCAATGAAAGGCTTGCTGTAATAACTTGGCAATAAATTAAAAATATAAATAGATTTTCGTGAAAATGAGTCCAGAGAAACGCTTTCTAAATGGATGAAGACAAATTTTAATATGCATTAATATTTTTTATTGATTATCATTATTAAATGACTTCATGTGTGTGTGTTTTTTTAAAAAAAATAAATTTTAGCCTAT
Organism: Acanthosepion esculentum; assembly: GCA_964036315.1. Taxonomy (NCBI): domain Eukaryota; kingdom Metazoa; phylum Mollusca; class Cephalopoda; order Sepiida; family Sepiidae; genus Acanthosepion; species Acanthosepion esculentum. Next base: position 121,640,223 of record OZ038481.1, read on the forward strand.
CTATTCTCCCCTTTCTTCCGTTTTTCCCTGGTGTCGCTGCGGTGTACCATGGGAGTTCTCCTGGGTTACATCTCATAGCCTTGTTTTCTAGCAACTCCTCCAACACATATGTGCCAGCAACGCAAACCTTATACATTAAAAATCCCTTTGGGGCTGATGTTCATTACCTGGACGGATTCTAGATACAAAATACGAGCAATATTTAATTGTTAATATTTTTTCATAATACAGTGTAACCCGGATATAAGAGACCCCGATATAAGAGAAACCCGGATATAAGAGAGATTTTCTCTGGTCCAAAATTAGAGCCTGTGTTAATAAAACAAAATAGAACAAACCAGGATATAAGAGAAACCCGGATATAAGAGACTTCGTCTCCGGTCCCGACAACTCTCTTATATCCGGGTTACACTGTATCAATATGTTGCAAGCACTTTTGGAGAGTTTCGTTATGGTTGATAATAAGGAACGATGTGTCTGAAGTTTTGTTTTGACGCAAACTACAGCTGGGAATGTAATTCTAAGAGAAGATTTTCCGCAAGAAACTGCATGATATTCACATCTTCAAAGTTGGCCAAATGTTAACTGAAGATAAAGTGAACGTTTCAAGAAAGAGAAAAAACAACCTTGAAAATTTTCACCACACGCATTAGAAATTGTCGCTGAACTATGAACGTAATTCTACTGCTATGAACGTACTTCTACTTTTGTTAAACTTATTGGTTACTATCAATGAAAATATACGTTTCAAAGACACCGTTAAATATCGGTCCCTAACGGTTTTATTTTGATGTAACTAGCGCTGTTTCTATACCAACGTAGATATATATTGGTAGTTATGTATAAGACAGTAGTCCCTAGCAGCCGAAAACAGAGGAGCTCTCACCCGCGACGTGAAAAGGAAACATTTTAATCACAAGAAGGTTACAACAATAAAATTTGTTGATTGCTACATTTTCATCTCATGGTTTCATTTCTTGTGTACCGATCCGGCTGAAGAATTATTTTACTTGTCACAAGTGTTCGATTAGAAGCTGCTGCACCCTGCGAACGAACATGGTGCCTAGTCTAAGCTGCAACGCTACACGCCCTCGCATTAGAGGAAATACTTTTTCAAGTACCCGGTTAATAAATTCCAACTGATTATATCATGGGCCAGTTAAACAGCTAGTAGCTATATTAAAGAAGATGAGTATCATACAAATGCTTCATTAACGAAAAATTATGAGAGAGAGAGAGAGAGAAAGAGACAGACACACACACGACCATGGGAGCTTCAGTACCAGAAGATGAAAGATGAAAAATCGATGTCATTAAAGACTTGTTCTGATGCAGTAAATCGGATGCCTGGAGTGTACACAAAAGAACTTAGAAATTCCAAACGAAATAACGAATTTTGTAAATGCTAAAGGGAGAGAAAACTTAAAAAAATCAAACAAGTACAACACACGAAAGGGTTTTCTTTGAAGAAAAGAATGGAGATTTCTAAGTAAAGAGCTTCGTCTTGAATAGAAAGATTTGTGATTAAAGATCTAAATAAGTTGGGGCAAGTAAAGAGAAACAGATTTCGCTGAAATTTTATGAAAGAGGATTGGATTTTCTGATTTCTATCAGAGAAATTTCTTTGGGTTCACAGAGACATTTTTTTTATCGTTAATCTAAAAAAGTGGAGATGTAGTGCAGTACTCGAGGTATTACGTTAGTAATAAGATAGGAAATTATGGAGAGCTATGATCGCCATTGTCTTGAAGGGACGTGCTACAGAGAATAAGCCTGCCATTTCCTCGTTAGCGTTCTGTAAAGGTTTAGAATTTTTTTTAATCTCTTGTCAGGGACGAAAAAGAAAGAAAGAAAGAAAAAAGGAAAATGTCGTGCAGTTGAATCCGTTTGATTAACAGGATTTTATTTATTCTCTAATACTTACTGGAGCTAAAGCTCACCCCCGATCTCATATGGAACGTGTATAATCGTGCAATCGCAAAAGATCCTTGAAGAATGGTCGGTTTATCGTATCGCTCCAAAAATAACTAACTTCCTGTTGCTATGCTCTATATCAACTTCAGTCACTTTCTCACCGACGTGGTGAGATTTCCCTATATCTTTTCTACAAATATTTTCATGTCAATTACTCTGACGAACTTTTTCCCATGGTGCTCCGTCTACACATATTTAAGCATGCTACTAGATTAGCATCTAGGTTCCACTCGTTTGCTGTTGAAACAGCGAAATGCAACTGCCATTTCTACTACAGTTTTTCTAGGATTTGCCACTTTTAGAACTTCCTTCCGTTTACTTGCTTCCCTGATAACTACAATCTTTAAATTTTAAATGCAACGTCAATCACCATCTTCTATATTCCTGAATCCCGTTCATCTTGTCCATTCCTCAATTTTCCCTATACTCAGGCTTTTTCTCTCACTTTCAATCCCTGTAACCCCTTGCGTATTAGTGGCATTTCAGGCTTGCTTGGGATGAAAAAGATAGATAGATAGATACATACATAGAGAGATAGATACATACATAGAGAGATAGATACATACATAGAGAGAGAGATAAATACATAGAGAGAGAGATAAATACATAGAGAGAGAGATAAATACATAGAGAGATAGATACATAGAGAGATAGATACATAGATAGAGAGATAGATACATACATATATATATACATAGATAGATAGATACATAGATAGATAGATACATACAATGTGTGTGAGAATCACATCAAATCAAGAATGGAATATTGCTACCATATATCAACTGGTGCTGCCCAGCCTCAACACAGTTTAAAAGCGCTTACGTGGTCTTGGGAGTCATGAATTATGAATTAACGTTATTAAGTTCTAAAAATGCATCAATCTTGATGAGTGCTTATTCCTTCAATGAGGCTTCTTGCCTCGAACTCCTACTAGGTCTAAAGCTCACTCCTACCAATGTCAAATGGAAGGCGTATATTAGTGCCATTGCAAAAGATATTGAAAGAATGGTCGACTTACTGTATCACTCAAAAAAACCCTAATCCCCGGTGCCATACTTTATCTTTACAAGAGTTAGATGAAACCAAGAATAAAGTAATGGTACCACGTCTAGATTGACCCTGTCCAGCCTCAACAGAGTTTAAAAGCAGCCTTTCAATACTACGTTAGTATTAATATGGCAGATTAACAGTTCTTAAGTCGTCCGAATTTTTTGTGAAACAAGTTCCCGATAGAATGCTGCCATGACAACTACACTGAACAGCTATCATAACGTCCACATAATAAACTTACTTCCACCTTCCTTACAATCTCACTCAGTAATCGTGTTTGAATAGCTCTTGAAACTTGCGCTGGGTAAACTATTAGAAAAAAAAATTTGTACCCAGATTTTGATTCTCCAATTCGAGGTCAGCGTGGAATAGGATCCCTGACGTCAAATATTTATCGAGAACCAAATATTAAAATGGTACTATTGTAGGCATGTCTATAAAAATTGGCTATAAAGATAACTGGGCTGATATCTCAATTTTGCATAAATCCAGTAAAAGGTCATAAAGCTGAAAGATTTTCTGAAACAAGTCGAGTGTCATACGTTAAAAGATAGAGTGAAAGAAGGCTGAATAAGCCATTCAGTATCCACAGAGAAGGGGAAGGGAATGTTGAATAAGTGAAAGAGAGGAAATTGAAAAAGAGATTTCAATGAAGTATTTGATCTGTAACTGACTTATAGGCAATGGACCGTTAAGAGCACGATGGGTTTAATGACGTAAGAGGGATGGTCTTCAAAAAGGCATTTAAATGAAGACGGAAGGAAACGGGGACGAACAATGGCGTCATAAGAAATCAAAGGAAGGAATATCGGACGGCGTTTGAAGCGTCAAAAGGAACTTTTCGTTAAGGGTAATAGAAATTACGTTGAAGTATAATCGATAGCGTGAGTAATATTATGATATGATTATGACCACATTGCATCATTCTGAAGCGCACATACAAACACCCCTTCTAAGATAATTACATATACCTTAGAAACCCTATCACAAAAGCCGCAATATTTGAGGGCCCTTAAGAGGATCGAACTGAATACACGAGTAGATTAAATTGCAAGACATGCTCTACAAATTTAGCACCACAGTGTTATGTAGTATATATAAGAAAAACAATACTCCGATATTACTACCTTTCCGCGATTTAAGGTTTCATATGAACACTTAAATATTTATACGGCTGTCTCAAAAATCAGGCGGTTCAAGGGATGAGATACTCAATTCGAGATCCTAAAATACAGACATGTATATCTCGTCCCTATATTTTTGAATATAGAATAATAACTAGTCCCTTTAACCGTTAGAAGGTTGCGAGACATCTGGATATTTATTTAAGTATCCAAATGATATTCAAGTCGCGCAAAGGCAGTAAAATTTGAACACTGATTCTCGTATAGTTATTACATTGGATCTGTTTGTATAGCAATGTTATTGTAGAATCCTTGTTTACTTTTATTATAATAGATATATCTTTATTATTATAAACATCATTTTTAGTGGATACACGTATCCTTGTGATTTACTTTTCTTAAGCCGTGAAATTGAAGACAAACACACTACAATAAGAAGTTTTACTCAATAAGTTTACCCATGAAAAATAACGTTTATAGTAATAAAGAAATGTTGGGAAAATCCATTATATATATATATATATATATATATATATATATCTATCAGATCAACTAAAAAGCGACAAAGAATGTTAGAAGCATTAAGAACAGTAGACAAATAACCCAAGTGCATTAATATCAGGAAATTAAGAAGGTTAAATATATTTCAATAAATAAAGCGACAAAGCCTTTTCTACCCTTAGAACAAAAAAAAAGTCTTCGATAATATCCAACGACAACGGATCGATACATGTTAAACGCCGATAGAAATCTTTCAAGAATACGGAATGATAATTCTAATTTTGTTGGAGGCCACGTTATTTCTTTGTTTCTGGAGTTGTACAAGCAACCGAACATTTTGCCATCGATATCTTTAGCAACAGAAAGCAAACGAGTGTTCCACTTGTGGTCTTAGGTAAACTGGAGTTCCAATAGACGCTTGGAGCAGGAAGCTTCTTTAAGTGAACAACTATTCATCATGAAAGGCGAAAACTTAGATCTAAGATTTGCTCAGTGTTATATAGGTATCTCCACTAATTTTCGATACCTAAGTTTTAAAATTAATTTTTGAAAAAGAAAAAATCATTTTTAGCTTTAATTGAAAGCTAGATGATTAAATTTACTATTTCCAGTAAGGAAAATACTCTGGTTTATTTCAGATAGAAATTATATAGATTGGAATCTCAACTTTTTGGTCGCTTTCACAAAATAAGCCATTTTTGACACCTTTGTAACCAAAAAGTTAATTCTTGGTTTTAAAATTCTCCAAAAATAAAATATACTCCTCTGAAACTTTATTTGAGAAATATTAGTCGATTTAAAGTATAATTAATATGACTAGTGATTTACGAGGTGTTGACATTTTTTTATTATTGTTCTACGGGGGACTATATTTATTAAAACATAATTTAAGAAAATGATAGATGAACTTTTTTTTATATAATGTTTAAATACTCACTAATTTTTAAAAAATCTTGGAAATATTATCCGTAATATAATTTTCGTAATATTGGCTTTAAATTTACTATCATGATCGATATTATTTGCTGATAATGTCGTGTATAGTCACCCATACTTTCAAAATCAGCACGTTTATAAAGGACTAAGTTTGGAAGAATTTTAAAAATATTTTTGAAACTTTATTATTATAATTAAAAAACAAAAATGAAAACAATTCTTGTAAAAATTCATGATTCATCGAATTTTTTTCTTCATACTATAATGTCCATAATATAAATTATTTCTGAAAACAATTAAAATGTTAATTAAATAATTTCTTTTAAATTTTACCATTAGGGGAAGATTTTAGGGAATTTGGTGAAAGTTAAAAAAAAAAATGATTTACATTCCATTTCCCAAGGAGTCCCGCTTTTAATAAAAACAAATAAAGAAATTGGAGGACGAATTTAGTTTCTAGAAATTTAATGAAATTAAGTAATTGGGATTAACAGATGTTAATATTATATATATATATATATATATATATATATATATATATATATATATGGAGAGAGAGAGAGAAAGAGAGAGAAAGATTTTCTAAAAATAATAATTTAAAAAATAAATTCATTCACTGACAGTTATTTTTGCAAGACTTTCGAAATTAATGTTATTTTATCTGAAAACAGCCACGAAAATGTCCATTACCGTTGACGAAAAAAAAACAAAAAAACAAAAAAATAAAAAAAAAACAAAAAACAAGAGACAAGATTTTTAGCAAAAATTTCGAACGTATTAGAAAGGATTCTAAATTTATAAATAATTAAAAAAAAAAAAAACACTTTTTTTCTTTCCTCTTAATGACAAACATTTTGACGATATAACCTGTTTTTATTACGTTTGGGGCATTTTTCATCACGCTTTGCTCTTTTTTTCAGCGAATTATTGGGAGGAACCTAGTGTTATATCTATCACTCCGGAATGTAGTACAGATGTGAACAGAAATTTTCAGCTACGAAGTTGATTTAAAAGAAATCTAGACAGTGATCAACTCATTAAAATCTAAGGAGTTTTTTTGCTGTTCTAAAAAATTAACGACACATGGAATTTTTTGTGAACTTAAAACAAATTCAAAAGTCTCATCCTAAACTGGTGAAAAACGATTGCATAAACTCGAAATACAAATAAGTAAAAAACGCGAACATTCATTAATAGTCTAGTGTTGTTTCTTTCGCTTAATTCATATTCAAAAAACTATTTAAAAAAAATGTCATACCTTAACTCTTTTCTGCTCATGTGCCGTATTCGTTCAGGGCGTTTGCGATTATGCCTCTCCACTATTTCCTGTCCTTTGTAGTTCTTAATAAATTATGTTTTCTCCTCTAAACATTGTTCTTCGATTCATTTACTCAGGATCGCTAAGTAGGTGACGCGTTCATCTACGCAGGATCGCTAAGTAGGTGACGCGTTCATCTACTCAGGATCGCTAAGTAGGTGACGCGTTCATCTACTCAGGATCGCTAAGTAGGTGACGCGTTCCTTCTTGCCTGCAATCCGTCATGTGTGTTTCATGTTTTCCAAGCCCTCATTCTTCATTATGTGCCCTAAATGAATTAACTGTCTTTTACTGATGTTAAGTCTAAGTGTTCTTATTTCTTCCTACTACTGATGAATGAAAAGCTTTTGCAACAGCATTAACAGTATTTTACCCCCCCCCCCCCAATGGCTAAAAGATGCCCTATTCACAGTTTTTGGAATCAGCCTAGCGAATGAAAATTGTATTCAATTAAGAGTCAAAATCTCATACGGAGACAGGAATTAGATTCCAAGAATTCTCAAGACAAAACCGGTTAACTTTCTCACCTCGACATTGCGTTTGAGACAAGATGACAATTAAACTGAAGCCCTGCACGTGTGCATGCTAGAAAATGTCAAATTCCTTCGGCACTTCCTCTTTTGACATTTCTCAAACATCAGAGATTGACCCTGATCCAGCTCCTTTAAGTGGTGAGAGGAACATGAAACTTGTTGATACAGCCCCTTTTCATTGAACTTCGGTTAAATTTCCGCCTCTGGCCTCCATAATGGGGTCATGAAGCCAGCGAGATCTATCACACTGTGTATTGCTGCGTGACTAGCGACACACCTGTTGCCACGCCATGGTAAGCGATTTCGTCTAGAAATCTGCCAGTTGTTAATTCAATCCTCACCGACTGCAACAAAAAATAAAGCCAGCTATCAGATCAAAGACGTTCATTGGATATGGTCTTCGTTAGAAACCAGGAAGACACTATTGAACTTCCCCGTAACATATCAATCATCTGCACTAGCGAGGTTAAATCGTTCGCTCGTATGAAATAGAGAAAATGTATTTGTTGAAATAATTTTTGTAGATTAGAATTCATGAGACCGTCCACTCGGCAGGAAATTTGCCAAGCATTCAGTGATTTTTTTACAGCTTACCAACCTTTTTCAGGTTATGTTAAGCCAGCAAATATTTGTTAAATTGTAAGAATTTTGTGGTGATAATTACTTATTGATACAAATCACACTAATTAACCCATACTTGGGGGAGAAGAGGTGGATTCATACATTTACCAAAGGTATTTGCGTATTAGTGAATATAAAGTACCAGACCCGAATCGAAACCGAGGTCTCCGATTTACAATTCTGAGCTGTCATCTATTATACCATTCACGCATGCAAGCTTATCGCACCTGGTATTTCAAGTTATGCCTTTAGGTAGTGATTAGACACGACGTTGCTTAACTTCGGTGATCGGGCAGAAACCGGTGTTTTAACGTGATATGGCCGTAAGCCTCCCAAAATCGAAAAATTATTTCAGAAGTCGGGGTTCTGTTCATAATATAAATAGAGTGTTAAATTGATCCCTGATTTTATTTTAAAGAGTTTCGTTTTCTTGATCAAAATGTTTTGTCATAAAATTTGCCCACGACATTGTTAACCGCGTACTAATATTACTCTACTTTTCCCCCCAAATTGGGATTCCCCACATTTAAAAAATTATTTCCAAAGTAGATAATTATTTACCCCAATGAAAAACAAAGCATATATACATTTTAGTCTTGGACACTTCCACATAGTGTAATGGTTAGAAAACTCGTTTGCGATCCTCACTGAGTGCTCCATACTTTCGGCCTTGTGCCACATCAAAACGCTTAGTAAATCCCTATAAATGTTAGCCTATTTATAGATTTATTTTATTAAAATATTCTGTAAATACGTAACATATGTATTATCTGTTCTTTATTTGAATTAATGATTTGTAAAGATGTAAACGGAAACCTCTATTCCATAACCTGTTAAAAAAAATAAATATAGGAAAATCTCAAATGGGAAAAAGGGCAACATTAGTTGTACTCAGTTTTTAATGACGAAAGCATGGCTTGAAACTTGACATTTGTAAAAAAACAGAGTACAGAAAACTATTTAAAATATTCGACACGGTCCCTTCTAAAATAATACAATAAAAAAAATCAATATATTTCGATTCCAAGAAATGACGTGCTTAGAAAATCCTCTAAGGAATGCTAATCTTGTGGGAAAATTAAATAAAAATCGATAAATAAAACGGTAATAATGAAAAAAAAAGTGAAATACAGTTTCCCATGATAATATGAGTAAAGGAATCAAAAATGATTACCCCCACTTCGCTTGTTTGGTGGCGTTGCTGAAGCCTATAAAAAAGGCAAATATTTCCCGCCACACTCTTTCTCCTCTTTGCTCTAAAATGTGAACCACGTGGTAATTACGTTTCTCCGGTCCGCTTGCAAGTTTCTTCCAAAACTTATTAAGTAATTCTCTTTGGTTGTTTCAACTCGGCGCAAGGCTGACTTGAGCACAAACATGGTATCGATACTTGTACCGATTTATCCTAACTTATGGACCAAGAAAAATAAAATAAACACCCGATAAGCATGTTTAAATATCCCAGTGATAAAGTAAGTAGATACGATCCTTTGTTCGTTCCAACTCAGCGCAAAGCTAATTTGAGCTCGACCATCTGTTATCCTAACTTACTTGTGAACCAAAAAGGAAAACGGATATACCCAAAAGACTGAGAACTTTGTTACACTAGAGTCCCCACAAAAGAGATAAATGTACGTAGCAGAAACTTATATTTTTGTATGTTTCTATCTTTGTTTACATATTGAACATTCACCTAAAAATACACACAAGCACGCAACCCTCCTAAACTAACATAAGCAAAAAAAAAAAAAAAAAAAAATCCAATTTTTTTTTTTATACTAGCGGAACACTTAACTTTAGTAGATACCAATTCTCCAATATGGCAGTAAATTCTGAAGAACTTTCTCATCGATGGAAATGATGCTTTAAGTGACAGAAATCTTGTTCCACAGAAAGCTGTTTAAAATATCATGGACTAGACATATGAACAACGAGGAGATTTTATAAGAAAGTGGCAACAAAATGGCATTGTACTCGGACAAGTTAAAGTTTCTGGGACGCGTAATGAGGAAAAGAGCCTCAGAAAATACGATACAGGATATTAAAGGCAAAAGAGGCCGAGGGAAACATTGAGTAAAATGCCTAATGAACTATTGTAAATAAATAAAAGAACTGAAAGTATAGTAATAAGAAAAAAAATTACTTATTGCTACGCAACGGCGGAAGCTATGGAGAGCAGTAATAACCCACATCTTGATGGGACACGTCACATAAAAGAAAAACTACTTAATAACCACTATACTATTTCTCCATTTGAATAATCGATTTTATTATCAAAAGACAGTTCTTTGGAAAAAAATACCTTCGATTATATTTACTCATGCGGCTAAAAGTAATGGGATAACATTTTGTGTGATTTGTCAAAAATCGGATCAGTTTTCTAATGTTAATGTTCTATGAAAAACTGCTACAAAACCTTATGATTCTTTAATATTTTTCTATTTTACAAAGGGTGTATTTGTGCGCGAGCAATATGTCTTACATCAAAGTGGAATGGTTGCATATGGAATTATCGACAGAGCGATACAAATAACTTGAAGTGAATAAAATCAATATAATAAATGCGTAACAGAGGAAGTGCCTTCGTGATATCAAGGTAGAAGAATTTTGGGGTATTATTATCATACATATAAGAAGAGAGATACTTTTAACATATGTTATATTTATGGGATAAAGTGCTCAATATCGGAGATAGAGCGTGTGTAAATATATAAGTGAACATTGAAGTCAAAACTCTGAGGCGACAGACTGCTTCATGCTAAACGAAATCATCAGGCCTGATTGCGTGTATATATATATATATATATATATATATATATATATATATATGTGTGTGTGTGTGTGTTAGTTTTATGGTATGCTCGGTTCATGGGTTAAAGCGTTCAGTATCGGAAATAGAGTGCATGTAAATACAGAAGTGAACGTTAAAGCCACCACCCAGCGACGACTGTTTCATGCTTAAACACAATCTTCAGCATTAAATATATATATATATATATATATATATATATATATATATATATATATAATTTATTACTTTTAACATGATTCCTTTGCGACACAGAAATTTCTGTTCCAAAGCTGGAACTAAAATTGTAAATTTAATTATAAAAATTAAACTTAAAATCCTGAGTTTCATTCCATTGTCAAGCGATGCTAGGAATATCTTTCTAAGAAATTTACTCAAGTTATAAGCGAAATCTTAATATTTGAGTTGTTAAGGTTAAGGAATAGTCAATCTATCTTGATTGCGGATGGTTGGGTTTTAATTTCCCTAGACAATTTATGTATTAAATATATGTTACAAAGACATGTTAAGTTTAGGTGGGGGTGATGGGGACTGCTCACAAACATAGACGTCCGTTATTCAGCGTGTCGTTTGGGTTTTCAATGACAAAATAATTTGGCATTTTTATTTATCCGCTTAATTCGTACTTTTCATACACAAAGGATTTCTAAAAGGATCATCTAAATATGAGTAAGTTATAATTTTAATATTTAAATTCTATTCCTACAGATTTAAAGTACCAATCTTCCTTCTAATAACTAATAAACTATACGGTATTTTTACAAATATATTAGAATTTAATTTCGTATTTAAAAAATTATTAATTAATGATCAAGTATAAATATCTTTCATCTCTTATTCTATTTTATTTTTTTCCAAAATTAATTATTATTTAAGGAAAATATTTGACAGTGCCTACAAAAATACTATTTCATTTCTTTGATTTAGTAAATTTTCATTTTTCAGAAACTTAATGTATAGTTTTTCATGTATACACAAATACATGGGTCATTTAATGCTCTAGCTTTTCTTATTAACTTCCATTTTACTGTTGGTGTTTTATTGGTTTCTTTTAAGTGTTAGACATATTTAGATAAAGACGTTTGATTTCTGTATTTATTATTATTATTCAAAAACGTTTGATGTTAGTTCTAACTTCTTTTGAATTCATTCCTTGTGCATCCAATGTAGATTTTAACCCTGTCTGGATCTTAAATAGATGAAATATTGCATTGATAAACTACTGATTCAATTCGAAATTTATTATTAAGAGGACAGTTTTGAGAATTTCTACAGTTACATTATTTTTTTATCTTTATTTTAGGGTCTATATTTATTGATTTTGGTTTCTTAATAATTATGTTCTGTCATTCTTTTATATAAGATCGTTTGATAGGTTACTTGCTCTTTCATTCTGCCTTCAATATAACCTGCGAGTGTCAACGTCTCCAAGCTCTCTTTCCTCATTATGTACTAAAAAAAAAATTCAGCTCTCTCATTCTAAGTATAAATGTCCTTTTCACTGCCATTTTTCGTAAAATTTTCTCTTTGTCCATATGCCCCGTCCGTGTTATTTTTAGGATCCCTGTGCAAAAAATTTGCCGCAAGTCTACTCTTCATCTCTCAGGAAACTATACTCCCTCTACACACAAGCTTATGATAAAATTTTTTCGGCTTGTAAAATAAAATGTTGGTAACCAACATTTCGTTTTTGTTTTGATTGGATACAATGTTTTTAAATATATTAATTTCGCTTTCCTTGATAAAGGAGGCACGGTGGAGTAATGGATAGCGGCTCGGATTAAGGAATCGAAGAGCCGAGTTCGAATCCATTACATTCACTTATGTGCTAATACGCTCCCCCCAGCTGTGGGTAAATAGCAGGACAGACCGGGTTCTATAGTCTTGGTTTACCACAGAAAGAAATGGCAACCTGCTGCGGGAAAAAATCTGCCTCGTGAGTTATGTATCGAAAGATACATGATCGCTTAAGCGTGTATCACACATAACTGACTGAATTGATCAATGGACGTTTCGGCTGAAATTAAATAGTTTTTTTCTTCAATATATATAAAACAAAAATGGAAAAAATTATTTGTGACATGTTTCTGTTATTAAATATCTAAATACTGATTTATCTATTCTTTACATTTCGTAATGCCAATTGAAGTTTCGGTTAAAATTCTTTGAAGACGTCGTCAGATTCTATGTCGGCTTCTATGACTTCATGAAACGGTCTTCTTTTTTGTTAAGTGCCACATTAACGCAGTTATATAGTGTCGGTTTTAGTTGGATGTCAGATAACGTCCGAACAAAAGTAGAAATAATAGTACAAAGTAGAAAAGCTTGTTCAGAAAACGCGTTTCACCTATTTATGATAGGCGCCTTCACGTCGGAATGAGATGCAAACCCTGTTGTAAGCGTTATAAATATGAAGAAGAGGTAATAGCTATATTTAACAGATTCTACGACTAGAAAGTCTTTACCCACATTTCCGTATTTAAGCTGTTAATGTCTGCTGAATTTGAAATTTACCCAGTCCGAGTAAATCAGAGTTTTCTTTTTCTTTATCAGTTCCTATACCGCATGGAGCTACAATTGCTTTTGGCTGTGATAGAAGATATTGCATGTGGCCCAGATTATGACGTTTACCTCAATAGTTGCGATATCTGTGCAATTGCAATACATTTTTTCACGGTGAATTCTTTTCCCCTATCTAATCAAACTAGCAATTATTAGGTCGAAATTATAGTAAAATTTGTTAAGGCGAACTACCAGTTATATTATATATACAGGGTGATTGAAAAGCAACTCCACATTTTAAAATACTTATTTAGTTATTTATAAACTATAATTTGACAAGAAATGGATATGAAAGCGTTTAGCATGAGTTTTTATTTAAAATTCGATATGGGCATCAAATTTTGCTACCAGCTTCTCAAACCCCTCAGAAATCGCATCAACTGATTTCACGAGGATCTCTTGAGGTATAGAAGACAACTTCTTGTATTCGCCCTTCAAGTTCTTCCCAAACACTGGTTTGGTATAGTGAACTTGTTTCTTTAAACAACCCTAAAGAAACAAGTGTGTTAAGTCAGGACTCCTGGATGATGACTCATACATAAAATAGGGAGTTTCTTTTCAATCACCCTGTGTGTGTATATATATATATATATATATATATATATATATATATATATATATTATATATATATATGCGATGAGAACGAAAGTAATATATAAATTCTAACGTACGCAGCGTTAATTCAAAAAAGAGCTCGATACAGGTAGTAGAGCGATAATTATTTATTTATTATAATTTTATCATATAGACAAAACCATTTTACTCAAAACAAAGATATATATATATATAATTATTTAAAAAAATATAATTCCATCGCTAATATAATGATAATTATAATATATATTAGGTCATCCCAAAAGTTGTGTCCGAAATTTAACTTTTTGTTAAAATGAACGAAATTTAAAGAGCATTTTATAATGTCTAATGGAGCTGAACTTTTATTTCAGAGAACAATAAAATTAAATTTTGTTTGATTAAAACCCTGCTAACATGGAAGTACCCAAGAATCATTTGAGGCACATAATGCTTTATGAGTTCAAGAAAGGAAACTCAGTAGCCGAAGCGGCTAGAAACATTCACTCAGTTTATGGAGAGGAATGTATGAATGAAAGAACTTGCAGAAGATGGTTTGCAAAATTCAGAGGTGGAGATTTCACCCTTGAAGATTAAGATCGTACCGGACGTCCAGTTGATTTTGATGAAAAGCTTCTTGAAGCAGCCCTTGAAGAAAATCTTGCTTTATCAGTTGAGGAATTGGCAGTGGTTCTCACTTCAAACCATACAACTGTTCATCGTCATCTTCAACAACTTGGAAAAGTTCCTAAACTTGGAAAATGGGTGCCTCATGTATTGTCTGAAAACAACCTCTAATCCCGAGTTGACATCTGCTCTTCTCTCCATTCTCGCCAACTTGTTTCACCTTTTTTGGATAAACTTGTGACTGGCGACGAAAAATGGATCTTTTATCGAAATGTTAAGCGTCGTAGACAGTGGCTTGGTAAAAGGGAAGGACCCCAGCCACAGCCGAGAAGGGAACTCCATGGGCAAAAGGTTCTTCTTTCAATCTGGTGGGATTGCCAAGGAATAATCCACTTTGAATTCTTACCATCTAATGCAACAATTAATGCTCAAATATACTGTCAGCAATTAGAGCGTTTGAACCAAGCTTTGAGGAAAAAAGACCTGCTCTAGTGAATCGAAAACGGGTGATGTTTCATCAGGACAATGCGCGACCACACACAGCAAGAATCACATCACAAAAGATCGAAGAACTTGGTTGGGAGAAAATTCCTCATCCACCTTATTCTCCCGACCTTGCTCCTTCAGACTACCATTTGTTTCGTAGCTTACAGAATCATTTGGAAGAAACAGCTTTTGTAACACAGGAAGAGGTTAAAACTGACATTTGTGAGTTCTTCGAATCAAAGCCAAAAGAATTTTACAGTAATGGAATTAGTAAGCTTGTTAATAGATGGAAGGAATCATAGATAATCAGGGAAATACAGTGTTGATTGAATCTGTAATTAAATGTAACATTTGGTCACTTGTTTTCTTTATTCAAAATTCGTACAGAACTTATGGGATGACTTGATATAATGACAATATCATATATATTATATAATAATTTAATTTATATATAATGATAATTATAATTTAGGCTCTACTTATGTATTGAGTACTGTTTTATAAAAATAAAAACAAAAATACTAAAGAACTTTGGATTAATAACCAGACGGTTTTTCCTATTTTTCTATATTTGCATATATATATATATATATATATATATATATATATAAGCGGGGGAACAATACACACAAGAATGAAAATCTGTTTAACAGCTTATACTGCGACTAAAACGTGGGCGGTAAGGTATTTATGACAGTGTCGTTTACCCCCACTATTCTCCATCAACAATCGTAGCAGTAGAGGAAGTATTTCATACGAATGCGTGGAAATTAGTCTAAAGTAAACAAATGCGAACAAGTCGGTTTGTTTGTATACTCAGCTGACTTGTACACAGCGTTCAGCATCTTGAGGCTTCACCGATTACTACGACTTCGACAAATGTTATTGTAGTTTACAATTAAAACTACAATTTTCAACATCCTTCGAAACGAAAATAGTTTTCTCAAAATATAATTAGTTCTAAAAGTAAAAAAGAAATGCATAGTCGGATTAATTGGCTACCAGTAACTCTTGGTAAAAATCGGCCACGTTTTCTTTATCGTCGAACCACGCTCCATTCTTAGTTTCAGCGGTTCAGAACTTTACAACGAAAATCCGCCATGTCATTTCCGTAGATACTACAATGTTACCGTCTTTAATTCTATTCTCCACACGTCGTTCATTGTAAACGTTTTAACAGTAACTCTAACCTGACTGGCTCGCGTACCTTGGACTTGGCGAACTTTTGTATTAAAAAGATACATAGGATTTACTTTTTAATCCAAGCTACAATTTCAGGTTTCTTGAGTAAAGATAGGCGAACAGGTAAATAATTTACGCCAACGTTAATAACTATAAATATTTATTGCTTACAAATTAGGTTGTAGTTTTAGTCTGCGGCGGATTGCAGCTTCACGTGACTTATTTATACAGTGTAACCCGGATATAAGAGATTTTCTCTGGTTCCAAATTAGAGCCTGTGTTAATGTATATACAGTGTAACCCGGATAGAGATTTGTCGGGACCGGAGAATAAGTCTCTTATATCCGGGTTTGGTCTATTATATATACATTAACACAGGCTCTAACTTGGGAGCAGAGAAAATCTCTTATATCCGGGTTACACTGTATAATATACCAAACCCGGATATAAGAGACCTGTCCGGCCCCGACAACTCTCTTATATCCGGGTTACACTGTATTTAAGAATTTCAGTCACTGTGCATTTTTCAGGCCGATACATGCGCGCAAGTGGCTGTTGGGAGCTGAGAGTGCTTTTACAGAGACGCCTGATATGTATACAACGCTCGCATATATGTGAGAGGCACGGTGGACTAATGGATAGCGTCTCGGATTGAGGAATCGGAGAGCCGAGTTCGTTACATTCACTTACGTGCTAATACACTTGGGAAAGGTATGAATCCTCTTCTCGCCCCCCAAGTTATTGGTGAATAGCAGGACAGACTGGGTTCTATAGCTTTGGACAGCAACTAGTCTAGGAGAAGGATAACTCTGAATTCAAAACTGCTGAGTGTCGTTTGGGGATCTTGTGGCAATTCGGCCATTCAAAAAGTGTGGTTGGTTCTGCAAAAAGCCTTCACCACTATAATCAAATCATATGTGCAGGTTGTCTGGGTGTCGGTTCCTGGGAACTGACTGACCTGACCTTCATACGTCGTAAAAAGGGTCCCCGGTAGAGTACACGATATATATTTATAAAACAGGCATGTTTTAAACCCTCACTTGAATAATTATAAAAGGCAAATGTTTAAAGTTCATGGTAAGAAAAGCTTTGTAGACTTTGGTAAAATTTTTTTGTTACCAAATTGTCTGTAAAATCTAAAATATTATATCTCACGATTTTGTGTGTGTGTGTGTGTATGGTCAATGTTAACCAAGAAAAGGGTAACTGCAATACCAAAATTTTTAGTAGCAAGCCTAGCAACGCATTCAATGTAATTGTTCACTTGTGGAAAACGTTAGGTTGAGAAAGAAAAAAAAACGATATTCATTTTTCGATTTCTTTCTTGAAAATTTGATCATTCTACTAATTTAAAACATTGATACAATTAGATCATGGATATCAGCTCAATCGTTTTGGTGAGCGATAGAGTACGTATGAAAGAAACAGAAGCAGAATTCCGGTTTCGAGCCAAGGTAAAAACGCAAGGTTTGAAATGCTGATTTTTAAGACACAAATACACGGCCATGACATAATGAACCAGATCATCATATCCCACTAACTGTCCAAAGATGTGTATAGTAAATATATTTGTACGCAGCTTACTTTCAATAACCCATTATTTCACGTGCCGTGTCCCTTCAAACGTGAACGATCACGGCTTTCCACCACTACCTATTCTCTGTAGTTCTTCGTAACCTTGTTTTTTTTTCACTATTTCCTGTTCTGCCATTCATTTACACAAGCCCGTTACTTGATGATTCTCCAGCTTTCTTGACTTCAAAATGTCCTTTAATGTGCCTTAGAGATTTCGACCGTCTCTTTCTCAGCGCCCTTTCCCTTTACATTTTTCTTGTCACAACCATATACCAGCATCCCTTCCACTTTACAAAACAAGATAAAGATCCCTCTTTCGCGATCAGCTGCATCGTTGCGATCTCCTACAACTCGTCCACGTTTTATATTTGTATTTTTTTTAAGCAGCGATTTTCTCTTTGGTTCAAGCCACAAATAAGACATTGCCAAAACTGGACTATGGCGGGGCTAATAAGCTTGAAAGATATGGTGTTTCGTTAAGGAATCCTGCACAATGCTAGTGGACAGGCTCATTTTCATTTTAAATGCAAATCTAACAAGACAATTTCCTCAATAGTGTCTAAACATTTTTTCACGCCAGAATCTATCTTGTACCCTTATAAGTCAACCATTCATTCGCGCATCTAATATTGCTGAAACATATGGTCTGGTGCTTCTGTTTGATATCTGGAGATTCTTGACAAAATCCAAAAAAGAATCTATATCGTTATCAGTGCTGACCTGGCATCTCGGGTTCAGTCATTTCTTCACTGTCGTAACGCAGCTTCATTTTTTTTTATAGAAATATTTTCGCTGTAATTGTTCTGATGAGCCTCCAGCTTTAGTTGTTCGAATTCACGAATTTAAATGCAGTACTAAAATGGCAGTTAGGTCTTATAGTTTCCTTGGTGAAATGACTAGTAATAATAAATACTATACTAACAATTTCTTCTCTCGTGTTTCTCCTTGTGAAACTCTGCCGTCTTCTTCGCTGTCATATCAACTACGAGCTACAAAAATTTAAATGCAATGTCAATCGTCATGTCTCCTCGAATCCTGTTCTGTAAACTCCTGCATCCTAGTGCTTTTTATTGCCTTGTTTAAATGAAATGATTTAAAAGAAATAAAATGAAATAAAAAGCTGAGTAATTGCACGGGACGGAATATATTCATGCGTGGTAACGTCCCTTCGAATTCATTACCTCCAGGTTGCGCAACAGTTCAAGAGATATTAGAAAATAACTGGATAATATCAGAACTAACGTCGTGTGTGTAGTAGAGGTAAACAAGCGGTTAAAAAAATTGAGAAAATTGGGTTGAAAAGGTGCTAATCAAAGGTTATCGATTTCTGTGATATCTTTTATCAGGAGTGGTTTAAAGCTTTCAAAATTTGTATGCATCTGCACGAAGTAGCAACCTTTACTATGCCTGTTCCTGATACCACATTAATCAAGATGCTGTCTGACTGTTCCATTAATATTAGCATCTTTATCCGAATATATCAAGGCGCCACGCAGTTAAGTATCTATCGATCATTTTGTCTCGCCTTTCCACTTAGGTAAGGAGTGGAACACGTCAGATAGATAATTAGATAGCGATAGAAAGATAAACATATCTGCTGTAACCCACTGACAAGCAATAATGAAGACACTGCAGGGATTTCCATCCATCAAATAAATTAATATTTTTCATTAAAAAGCTAGAAAAACAAGTCGAACATTGTAACTTTTAAAAACAGCTTAAGCGATTATAATTATTAGAATCGGTCTTTGTCATTCCGGGATTCGAATCTGATGGATTTAGGATTTGGATCAAGTGGCAGCGTTCTTAATATTCTGGTCTTTTTTAATTATGCTGCTGTCTGGATAGTTACAGCTGTTCCTTGAATTTCAACTTCTCTCAGCCTTTTTTTCCAGACCTTGGTACAATTCCAAGTGGGTCAGTCATGATTTATGCAATCATCATGATCATATCTTTGATTATTTTTCATTTTCTCGCTTCTACGTAGTTACTCAGATTTGCCTTTCTTCAGTTTCGCTCTGGTCAGTCAAAATAGCAACATTTGATATTGGACTGAGCTTTAAATCTAGCGATAAACCGTTGTTCACTTGACTTGCGTTTACCAGACAAATTTAGACGTGGTAGACATTTATCGCTCGCCAAATCAACCATTCGCCCTTGCATGGAGTATTGCTGCCATATATGGTCTGGAGCCCCTGCTGTTTGCCTCAGGGTTCTTGATAAGATCCAGAGACGGATATGCAATGTAATTGGCCCTGATCTGTCATCTCGTCTGCAGTCGCTCTCTCACAGACGCGCCGTTGCCTAGCTCTGTCTTTTTTACAAATACTTTCACGGTAATTGCTCCGAGGAGCTGCTTTCGCTGGTTCCCAGGCCTCATGAATTTAAACGTCCTACGAGACTGGCATCCCGTTCCCACCCCTTCACTGTTGAAACTGTTAGATGTAGACGTCTCTTCTACTCCAATAGCTTCATGTCTCGCACATTTCGCCTGTGGAACTCCCTTATTCCTGTTTCCCTGACAAATACAATCTCCAACTATTTAAGTGTAACGTCAATCGACATCTCCAGTTGCCTTGATCTATCCACTTCCCTTCTCCACATCCTTTCAACTTTCATTCCTATCTGCTCTCGCTCCAAATCTTTTGTAACCCCCTTGCCTTGATTGATCCACTATCTTTCTCCACATCCCCTCCTTTACCACTCCTATCTGCTCTTCCTCCAAACCTTCTGTAACCCCTTGCATGCTAGTGGCTTCCAGCCTTGCTTGGGGTGATAAGCTTAAAAAAAAAAAACGAAGTAACTTTTATTACCCCCCCCCCCCCAAAAAAAAACACGAAACACAAAGAATTGAATTAATTTCATTAAAAAATTAATATCTTGCCCGAATAAAAAAAAGGATAAAAATAGCAGCAATTTCCCATTCGAAAAAAGAAAATCGGCAAGTAGGCTTTTCTTTAGATGCAATCAAGACATTACAAATTACACTGTATCTGTCTATATGTGAGTGTTTATAAATATTTACATTATTCGGACTGTTGTTCGCAATTTTGCTGTTATATTCACAACGTTTCGGGCGTTGTACGCTCCGGTCTTCTTCATATGATTGGAATTTCGAACCGAACCCTTTACGTCGTCCACCTGAGTAGATTGTTCTACTTCCACGTGCCACGCCTCTTCCGGATATGTCAATTTCAATCGATTCCCTTTATTAACTCAACTCTCCAATTTAATTGTTCACCTCTGCTGTGGCCAGGTATTGAACTCACAACTCCTTGGGTCAAGTCACTGGATTACTTCAACCAACGCTTTTATCCATACTGAATAAAATTAAAAGCGATGGCTTATTTTTTTTTTTTTACAAGAAATAAGACAAAAATATTACCCGATATCGGGGATTTAGGGATATATAATTAAAAAGAGAAAACAATTATGTAGATAAAATTTCTATTGCTCTAAAATATTGCAAAAATAAATCAATAAAAAGTATATAAAAGGAATAAATAATGAAACTCCGAGTTACTTCTCATATATTTCTAATATTGTTTTCTATGCAGTGACCACGATTAGATGTTCCTCATTTTTTAAGGGTGGACGGGTCCTTCTAACATCAGTTATGTTTAGTTTGCTTTGTGTTAGGATTTGGTTTGTTTTTGGGTTCATCCCCTCGAGTAACATTGTCAAACATTAAATTTTTATCTATGAAATATTTATCATCATCAAATTTTTAAATCTTGGGGTGCGTTTTGTAGGACCCCCGTGGGAGGATGCGGCATTATGGTGTATGGACGATTGATTGGTGACGGACGTGTTTTTGTGGTGAATGCGCAAATTGCAATGAGTGAATGGGTCGTAAATCGGATTAGATAGGTATAAGATAGACTAGACAAGCCTCAACCCTTCCCGGCCTTGTGCCATAATTGTATTTTTATTACAATTAATATAGACCACGATTACATGTTTGTTCTTTGTTTGCATGAAACGCCATCTGTTTTCATCTTCTGATACAAAATCCTGTTGGGGCTAATGTTTCTAGTTGATGTAGAATTTAGTTGGAGAAACAGACAGTACTCAACTGTATTGGAAGTTGACTGCGATATTTATTATATATTTAAAAAAATACAATTTTAGCACAATGCCTAAAGACAGAGTGCTCGGATTGCTTGCCTGGGCGAGTTGGTGACTGGTTTTTATAAAATACTATGTGGGCAAGCCTATTCACTAGGTCCCGATTGGCTGATGACTGGTGTGGATACTCTGCTCAATAAATATCCGTCATTACACTGTGAATTCTGCTGTCTGAATTGAATTACAGGACACTTTTTTTGTCTGCCAACTAGACGCTAGTTGGGAACTTCCCTGCGAGAATGAGTATCATATTTTTGATTCTTCAGTTGAGACTTAACTTCGTATGACACAAAGAAATGGCAAAATCAAAAATTAAAAATAACAATTATTCCTGATATCAAAAGGAACAAATAAATACCCCTAAAATATGCTAATTGCAATAATTTAAAATAACATCTTTGGCCACAATTCTGTTTGTTCTCCGAGTTCATGGCAGAACATCTTTTGATAAAAAAAACAAAACAAAAAAAAACATTTATCTCTTTTAGTTAGTAGTAGAGAGAGTGGGACAACTACTACAGAAAGAAACGGCTGAACAATAACATCAACAACATTCAACGAGCACTATCGAAACTGTGCCACAACCCATGACGCCAATAGCGCCGCACGTTAAGCCATGGGTGGGAAAACATAAAAATTCAGATAGGTCGTATGAGAAATTCGTTGAAGTATTGCAATCATTCAAACCGTTTCGCGGTTGGGGTCTGCCTGGATACAGAGATTCACATTGCAGCTGAAGTACCGTGGTACATGTCCAACGATAACCAAACACAGAGTGACAATATACATTCATGAAATTAATATTAATGGGATATTTTTGCTACTTTAAACTTGTGATTTTTGCACATAAAAGTAAGCTACATTTGGGGATTATCAATTTTCAGACACTGCGATCACCTTTCGAAGAAAGAGTCAAGAGAATCCACACAACTTGTTCGATAGACTTAACACAGACAACGTTTACTAAAATATTATACGAGATACGAACCATATATTTTGTGCAAAATAACATTTAACATATT
The DNA here is from genome assembly GCA_964036315.1 of Acanthosepion esculentum. Taxonomy (NCBI): domain Eukaryota; kingdom Metazoa; phylum Mollusca; class Cephalopoda; order Sepiida; family Sepiidae; genus Acanthosepion; species Acanthosepion esculentum. The sequence continues at coordinate 121,663,248 of OZ038481.1, forward strand.
TTCCAAAAAAAATCTCTCAAATAGAACGTCTTAGAATTATATAGATGAATCGATTACAACTCCATACCGAATATTTTTATTGGAAAAATATACCTTCTGTATATTGACTGATTGATTCATTTTTTACGGTTTATCAACCCTTTGCAGGTTATTTACAACCAGAAAATATTTTTGGATTATAAGAAGTTTTTTTTGGAGATAGTGGTTTACAGATACAAGTCTTTAATTAACACATAGCTGGTGGAGGGGGTGGGGTGGGTTTGAAGAGATGGATTCACACCCTTCCCAAGCTTAATATAACAAACCCAACGGGAACTGAAGTCGGCTCTCCGATTAACAATTACAAGCCATTATCATTGCCCCACTCGCGCATTCAAGCTTAGAGGCACCTGGTATTTCTAAGCGGTCACCCATCGAGGTACTGAGAAGGCTCGGCGTTGCTTAACTTCGGTGATCGTACGAAGACTTATGAGAACTGCGTCAGATCTATCAATGCCCACTGTAATACATTACAGAAATAAAAGTTCATTGTTAATTATAGGTTTATCACGACAAAAAATATTAACTATAAGTTTATAAAAGAAATAAGTAAGAAAATTTTCTACTTCCACTTTAAGATGTGGGCGAACATTATTTTCAATCACATTCGATTTATTGGGCCTCTTTTATTCCTTTATTATTTCTCTCAAATATTTATATTTTTTGCAACAATGATAAAAATATTCTCATATTTAATGAGAATTTTATACTTCTATTAGTTTTCTTATTTATTGATTCGTTTCTATTATGCTCATTAAAGTAAAAATAAGTCGGAGTGGTACATTTGATACCAAAATGTTCACTTCGACATCCAGTATAAAAGATATAATGGTCGTTCCTTGTCATGGAAGAGGGCTTACTTGTCCCAATGATCCCAAAAGCAAAACCGTCTGGGAGTTCCACTTCCTGTAGAGCCACCTATGGCTGTAAGATCGAAGAGGAGGAAGACCAAAAGGAAAGCGACCCACCCAACGAAGAGCCAACGTCGGAATAGGCAAAGATCTAAGCGATCTCAACGGCCAACCCCCGAAGATTGCAACGTCGGAATAGGCAAAGATCTAAGCGATCTCATCGGCCAACCCCCGAAGAGAAGATTGCAACGTCGGAATAGACAAAGATCTAAGCGATCTCAACGGCTAAACCGGCGGAAGAGGGCAGCGCCAGTCGTGCTGGTGTAACCAAGGCGAACTTTGATAGACCAAATAACCGACAGCCTAATGCAACATGGATTGCCTTATCCCGCCCCAATCAATGCATAAATACTCTTCCATGATATTATCAGCATTCTTCCGGAATGTATAAACCATGAATTCCCAAGTCTCTTTTCTAAGAGTGTTGTATAGAAAGGTTAAGGTTGATGTATGTTAGTCTGTAAAATGTTTTACATTATGTAGACTGAATATAAAATTAAATGAAACATGTGTTGCATTGTTTTATCAGCCTACCCTTACTGGTGTAGAAAAAGTGTATTCATACTTTTTCCAAAATAATTTTTGTGAAGGTGAATGCAACGATCTCGACCGGAATTTGATCTCAGCATGCACGTGCTGATTGAGGATGCGATCACCTCCCTGTTAAATGTAAAATAAGAATGAAATTATGGAAAGTGAAGAACTCTAACGCAGCCCCCGAAACTACAATACAAGAGACTGCTGAACGAGCTGAACCTGAAGGAAAAATATATGGACAGTGTGAAAAGAAGATACCAAGAACGAAATGGAAAATCGAAGGGTGACACATGAAGAGAAGCTTCAGTGACATCAGCAACGAGGACACCCCAAAGGAAAATGGACGAAGAAGGAAAAAAAAACACAAAACGAATGAATAACAAATGAGATTCTCGACATGATGTAAAGGAGAGAGAAAACAATGCCATGACACGAAACGGAATACAGAAAAATACACAAACGAATAAAGAACACATGCAGACAGGTCAAAGAAGAATGGCACAACGAAAAAAAATGAATGAATGTCAGAGATACAGGTGATACGCATAAAAATAATATAAGAGAACAGGACAGAAAACATGCTCGTCAACAAAATCCAAGGACGGAACGTTGATATGATAGAAAGAGAAAACACTTATGAGATGTAACGAATATATAGAACTCTTCCACGACGAAAGAGAACAACCGATAATTCACAAAAAGTATTGGAGAATCTGGAATTATTAAAAACTGAAATGGAAGTTACACTCGTCAAATTGTATAGAAACAAAGAGGCAGGGACAAACGGAATTAAAATAGAGATGCTAGCAACCTGAGATGATTTCAGCATAAACAAGATTGCAGAAATTATAAATTAAGTTTACAACAGTCGGGATATACCCGAAGGTTTAAGCAGATATATTGTCATAGCACTGCCAAAGAAACAGACGCAAACCCAATTCTGAGAGAATTAGAAGTCCTACCAAGATTCCGTGTTAGCGTTCACAATCTTAATATAAGATATGCAGATGACACACTGCTGATAGCGGACACGGAAACGAACCGGCAAAACATCCTCGTTATAAAGATAACGAGAAGAAAGGACTAAGCGTAAACTACAAGAAGAATGCATGGTTATCAGCAAAAGGATGGACCCCAAAATGGAAATTACAGGTAGACGATAATAAAATAAATATGTCGGAAGTGTTCTAACAGGAAACGTTGGGGCGTCAACGTGCTGGTGTTCCAGAGGCTGGGTCTCCGCTAACGGTTTATTTGTGTGCTAAACATGTAGCGTGTCTAGGGCGTTTAAACCTGGAGGAGCCCTAGGTTAGATCACAGCCGATGACATAACTAGGTGGATCGCCAGGGTCGTGAACACCTGGTCGGTATAATTTATCTGAGGAACTCTTCCTCCTTGGCTGATGACCTGCGTCGAGAAAGTCCTTCGCGCAATGGTGCCGTATTAACGCGACCCGTTCACTTGAGTTTAGTGGTTTATATAAAGTATTTAAATACAGATTGGTGGTCAATTACGATACAATTTTAACTAAAATATCTTAAGATGTACGCTTCTTCCTTTGCTTCCTTAATCACGACATATTAGTACGGGTTTTATTCACAGTCAATAATTTATGCGAATAAAGTTTACTATTTACATTGTTCGGACTATCATCCTCATCTTTGTTGTCATATTTATCACAACGTTTCGGCCGTTGTATGGTTCGGCCTTCTTCATGTAGTTGGAATGTCGAACTGAACCCTTTACTATCTCAAGGACATAGTGGATAAAGGCGTTAGTTAGATCCAGAGACAGGACCCAAAGAATGTGAATTCAATACCTGGCTAAGGCGGTGGAGGACTTTGAGAGGGGAATTAACAGGAGATAACTAATAACTGACATCCATTAGGCATGGCATGTGGAACTAGAATAGTCTACCCCAGCGAGCGAAATAAAGAGTTCAGTTCAACATTCTAACCACTTGCAGAAGGCCGGAGCGTACAATGGCCGAAACGTTGATAAATATGGCAACAAAGATGAGGGTGATAGTCCGAGCAATGTCATTGGTGTACATAATACATCATCTCAGAAATATAGACAGATACAGAATAAAGTTTATTTTTTAATCAAAAGTGTAAGAGTGGGAAAAAAGGAGGGAAGCATGATCCACCATGCTGAAGTATCTCTTCCGTGCTGGGCTTTCCTCTCCGCTGCTTGGAGAGCTCCCCTTGCTGGAGATGCTGTTAGGGTTACCCTTTCCCGCCTGGACAAAATCCTCGGATCTGTTCTGTATCGGGATTGACGGGTTATGACTAGCTAAGACCAGCAAAGACCTTCCGGTCCGAGTGGGTGCACTCGGTTTCCCAACGGTAAAATAAACTGACCTTGTGTCGCATCCTGACTCAGTGGTTGGTGGTGGGGGTAAAAGTGGGAAAACAGAGGAAGACAGAAAAAAAGGATATATCACGATCGAATGATATTACGTTAGACTTCCAATATGTTTTCCAGAGAAAATTACATTTTTTTTGTTTGTGCCATGTTCGTCTGTTTCGATTGCCGTATTTAATTATACAAGTTTTTCCATTTCACTGAAGCAGACGATAAACACATGAAAGCGTTATCTTTTTCTTTTCTCACTGAAACCAAACAACGTCTGTCTGTCAGTCTTTTCCGTCTTTCTTCGTGATAAAAACGTTTTATTATATATGCGGTATGAGCAGCCCGGAACGTATGTGATAAGGAACAATCAGAATTATAATAAGCGTAGGCTCACTGTAAAATAATTACCAACTATTTTAAATGTGAAGCTGAATATGGCGTCAATGCTCTATGGTTATATTATATTTAGAAAACAGAGATGTTAAACACTCAGCATTCAAAAATATGAATGTAACTTACGTTTTCGGTCGAAAAGATCAACCCTTCCCCCTAATTTGTGCAGAAGTCCCATGTAAACAAGGATCCTGGCGGCGTTGTACTTGACGAATTTCGCGTATTTGGTACTGTGGTTGGTGTAATACCACTCGTCTGATGGCAGAAGCAGTTGCATTAGCATATCAGCAATGTCCGCCTCGCTGAGGACAGGATGATAACTGGGATTGAGGGCGATGCATCCGAGAGCTTGCAGCAAAAGACACAACAAGTGCTGAAATGAAAAAAAAAACAAAAAAAAACAATGACAAATCACAATGGATATCCAAGCAAAGGGGACGTACGGTGGAGTAATGGATAGCGATTCGGATTTGGAAATCGGAGAGCCGAGTTCGAATTCCAGTCAGTTCCATTACATTCACTTGCATGCTAATACTCTTTTCCACTAGCTATGGGTAAAGAGCAGGACAGACTGCGTTCTATAGCCTTGAGTAGCAACAAGAAAGGAGGAAAAACTGAATTCAAAACCGGCCTAGAGAGGATTGGGCTCCTTCAGGCGATTGTGCCCGGCTGCAGTACAAATGTTGCCCTTACGACCCTCCGGGTCACGGGCTAAATAAAAAATCCAAGAAAAAAAACATACAAAACAATGTAAAGTTGAAGGAATTATATGAAAAGATGGGGAAGGGGTGAACCTTTTAAACAACGAAACATCTATTTAATCTGTAGAATTATAACGAAAACTCATACTTTTCAGTAAAACTGCGCATTCAAACATCCTTATATGTGCCGTATACCTTTACAAAATAGGCGATCAGGGTTTTCCACAACGTTATCCCTTGTAACTCTTAAAAATGTTTGTCATTATACCATCCCTGCTATTCCCTATACCGCTATCAATTTACACATACTAATTAGGAAGAGTACTTCCTCTTTGCCTTTGTTCATTTTGCATTCAGAACGTCCAATTAATGTCAAAATCTCATAGCCGTTCCTCACTAGGATTAAAAGAAATGCCAACAGTATCTTTCCGATTCTAAGTGTTATTTTCATTTATATTTTTCTTAAAATTACCTGGATGCTAATATATCCAGTTTATGGTATTCACAAAAATCTTCTCTAGGTTCGTTGTCTTCCGCATAGTTTTACTAAAAGATATTTGGTTACGGGTTGAAGCCCAGTCTTTTTCACTCGCCGTTACGAGTTAACTGGGTTTTCTTGCTTGGATGTGACAACCAATCTAGGACAAACAAAACTGAATTCAAAATCGGCCCAATATGAAATAGACTACCTCAGGCTATCTTTCGCTAGACACACCTCTTCTGCTATAGTTGTTGTGCCAGTGTTGCCCTTACGTCCTGAAGGGGGTGTACGACTAGTGACAAACAAGAAAAACAAAATATATATATATATATATATATATATATATATATATATATATATATATATATGTGTGTGTGTGTGTGTGTGTAAAACTTGCGCGAAAGTAATCTTGTAAGAGGACTGATTGAGATATCATTACGTGTGATTTGTTACCGGCACTAATCATTTAGCGGTGACACATCAAAGACACTTTTACACGACCACTTTCAGACTTTCACGTGCTACCACTTTTGAGAAACAAATTTATTTTGTGACTAATTACTAATTATAGAAGTAATATAACTGACTATATAAGTCTTTAGTGGGAATCTTGCATTAAGAAAGAAAGAGAAAACAAATTTGACCAAATTTGAAACTTAGAGATTAAATTATAAGTTTTAGTGTTGCTTAAAATTACTTTCACAAATAAATTCCTAAAAAGATATAAAACGAAAATTACTTTTAAAATTAACTCCAGAACCAGTAAGATGTCTTTGTATAGAGACGGAAAATTTTGTCCATTCTACATGTTTCCGGGCTCTAAATAGTATTTTCGTGAGCACAATACGTGAACTGAGGTTGGGAAACACAGAAAATTAACTCATTCGTCAAAACAAACCTCCAAATTAGAAACTTACGTTCACAAAACTACTTTCTTTTCAGATATATAAATATAGAAAATATATTTTAAGAAATTTAAAAACTGAAAATTCAAAGCTCGCCATTTCTTATTCATATTGGTTTTCTAACTTCAATAATCAAGACACTTCCTGAGAAAAGTGGCTCTTTTGATCCTGATATCAGTCCTACTATATGGAAGTGAATGCTGGAAAATCTTACAGATGAGACTTAAAGCAACAGAAATTTGGTTCTACAGAAGGCTGCTAAGGATATCATACTTAACATAGGAGCAACGACCTAGTCTTAATGAAAATTGAAACAAAAAAATGCAATTTTACTTAAAATCAGAAAGAGTGTTGAAATTTCTAGAACACAGTGAGGAAAGTGGACGTGGAAAATTTGACACTAACAGGGCAGATTGAAGGCAAGAGAGACAGAAGAAGCACATGCATAACCTAGCGAGCGAGCTTGAGTAAAATGGACGACAGGACAGGGTTTGGTAGAGATAGCAAAAAGACAAAATTTACTAATAGCTACAAAGGAAATTCTGGAGAATCATGATTTCCAAAAACCTGAAAGGACATGGCATATAGAAGTTTCTGTAACAATCTTATTCGAATATAAAACGACTATTTGTTTAATTTGAGAATAAACCGAAACAATATTTCGGAACTGAAATTCTTGAGTTCTGTAGAAGTTTTTGTTTTAGAGATTCTGGTTTTAGAATCAGCAATCTGCATTTATTTTAATTGAAATCTGAAAGTTTGAATGAATGATTTAATTTTTAATCATCGGATATACATGGCTAAAACAGTTGTGTGTGTGTGTGTGTGTGTGTGTGTGTGTGTGTGTGTGTGTTAAGCATTTTCTTATATACCATTCGCTCATAGTGAGAGTTTTGACTGCAAACGCTTCCTTTATGGCCTTGTGACATAATCATTATCAACATACAAGCTTGATAATCAAAAGAAGAGACAGCAAAGACACAAAGACTAACAACATAATGGTGTTGTTGTACATGGCGATTTTATATTTTGCGCATCTTCTAAGTGGGAAGCCTGTATCGATAGGACTCTCCACATTATCTTTTAATATAGGATTATTCAGATATTCACTACAACACGGCAGACAAAGGCCGTTTTTATTTTGAGTTAAAGAAATAAAAGATATTCCTTATCTTTCCTAATGATGTATGCTAATCCACAGATAAAGAAAGTGAATCTATAGGATTTCATCATCTCATCCATTCTGAAGTGACAAATCAGCCAAATAGGGAAGGAGTCCCTGCTTGCAAATTAATATTTGATATTTGGAATTTTTTTTATATTGGCACAATGACAAAAATTTAGTAAAAATATAAAAAGAGCATATAATATTACATTAAGTAAATACTTTAGGCGCGAGTAACCTACCTGCCTAGAAAATACGCATTGGAAATGATGTTTTAATTCTGTTGGAACACATTTTTAGCATCGGTGAGATATACGTACACTATTTTAGTCACAGAATTATGGGAGAATACAAGAAGGATTAAAGCCAAACAAAAAAAACAAAACGAAAAAAAAAACAACCCCAAAAAACCAAAACGACCCCCCCCCCAACAAAAAAAAAACAAAACGAAAAAACAACCCAAAAAAACAAAACGAAAAAACAAAAAAAAACAAATGGAAAACTAAAACGAAAGACAAACGAAATGAAAAACACAAACGGAAAAAATGCAAAACAAAACAAACCGGAAAAAAAACAAAACAAACCAAAAAACGACCACACACAAAACTAACAAAAAACACAAACACACAATACTATTTCAAGTAACGGAAAAATTATTTTCTCGGAAGTGGCGACTAATATGTCTCATGAAAGTAGTATTTCTTTGTCATTGAGAGATTTTTATTGTATTACTTTTTCTGTGATAAAGATTCAGACTAGATAATTTTTTTAGGTATCAGATAGACTACAAGAATATATTAATTTCAATTATTGAATTACCTTAAAACGGAGAAAATAAAAACTAAAACTGGAAATGTTTAAAAATGAAATCTCTAAAGGATCAAAGAATTTGTTCACCTTTTTAAAGCATTTAACTCCCGACTTGGAACTGAATTAAATCAAAACACAATATCTTTTTGCAACAATAACTCCCCCAGCAAAAAATATTTCCGCCTGAAGGAATCTTATTACAGCAATTTAAACCATTGATATGGTAGATTTTACAAGTATATGTTCTCAAAATCCCATTATTCTATAACCTATAAGTACAGTAAATAAACTTGACGATACAGTTTGATTTTCTATGAATCAGATATTCATGGTCGTATAAGCAGGATATGTTTACGGTGACCAGCGGAGTTGTCTGAGAGCGCCCACGCACAACACGAAAAGAAAAGAATTCTCAGCGCCGAAGATGTAAAAGAAATCAAGAACCATGTGTCTCGTTCCTGAGTGATTGCCCAAATTCCCGATAAGTCTTCATCATAGATGACAAAATTCAGCCGTTTTAGGCAAATATTTCTTCTATCAAATCATCTCTCGGAAAATGAATTCAAGAATTACTACACCACTTTTCTTCCGCTCCCCTTGTTATAAACCAATTACAATTTTAGGTAGCTGGTTACATAGACAAAAATATGTAGAAACTTCGCTATCAACCACCTGAAAGACTCCTTCCTGCCTCTCATCAGCATGGCCGATACTAACCTTCATGAGAATCACTCGTTGCGCCTTCTCGGGCTGGCATTACGGGGTTCTATACCATTAATTTAGCTGATTAGTTGTCATGTGATTTGAAGTGTACAAACCTTTTAAATATTAAAACATTATCTAATAATGTTGATCTTTACAGTGTCCTCCAATTCATATCCCCTTGATGTCAGTTTAAACTGACTCCTTTTTCCAATATATGATTTAAATTTCGATGAGACTATCAGAATGTTCTATCCTAATAGTGTCTTTTCTTACACTTCTAGCCTGTGGAACTTCCTTCCGATTTCTTCTTTCCCTGTTAGCTATAATCTGCTAAAAGTCTAAAGGCAATGTTATTCGCCATCTTCTGTCTTCCTGAATCGTGTTCTTTTATTATCTTTTTTCTTCACTAATGTCTTCTCACTCTCTTTCACTACCAGTAACCTTATGCAACATAGTGGAATTATTGCATTGTTTGGGATGAAATGATTAGAAAAAGAAAGATGAACAACCTGTTAAAATGTGTGATTCTATGCCATTAATTTAGCTGATTGTCATCCGACTTGAAGTGTACAAAAGTTTTAAATATGAGAACATTATTTAATAATGCTGATCTTCATTACAATGTCCTTCAATTCATATCCCCCTGATGTCAGTTTAAACTGACACCTTTTTTCCATATATGATTTAAATTTGGATGAGAATCTACCAGAATGGTAAACATATAAGACAATTCAGGAATTTCCAACAAAACTTCTATCACCTGAATGACCCTTTTCTGTCTCGTATCATCAAGGCTGATACTAACCTCCATCAGTGTAACTCGTTGCACCTTCTCAGGCTTATATTCTTGGCTGACATGAAGTCAAAAGATTATATTGAATCCATTGCCAGGTCTACTTTTAAAAAAGTTGGTTTACTGTGTCATAGTAGACAGTTTTTTTCTCCAGAATATATCTTACATATTTGTAAGTCTACCATTCCTCCATGCTTTGAATATTGCTACCAGATATAGTTTGGTGCTCCTGCAGTATACTTAGAGATTCTTGATAAAATCAAAAGAAGGATCATCAATATTACTAGTCCTGATCAGGCATCTTGGCTTCAGTCACTTTTTCACTGCCATAATGTAGCTTCCCTGTGACTTTTCTATAAATACTTTCATTGTAATTGTTTGGATGAAATTTTCGATAGGCTTTATGCATATACGTTCAGTATTAGATTGATCACCAGTTTACAGTTAAATTGATTAGATGTAACCCTAAGTTCTATGCTAGGAGTTTCTTTCCTCGTACTTCTCGTTCGTGGAATTCTCTTCCAGCTCCGTGCTTTCCAGCCGACTTCGATCTTCAAAAATCTAAATGGAATGTCAATCGTTATCTAATGTTTTCTTGATTACTCTTCTATTGTTCTCGCTCGGTAATAATGTTTCTATTTTCTTTATGAACTAAATAGTCCCTGTGATATATCTTCTTACCGTTCTACAGAAAGTAAACACGAGATCGGTTCCGCAAGGAATAGTTTTATTTAACACCTGAAGATGCTAAAAAAGCAAGTATTGATCAGAAAATACTTTTTTAATAGCGTCGTCAGATAAAGATTCATGCGCGCGTCGCATTGCTCTAAAAAGATCATCTGTGTACAAAATTGGTTCAGTGATTTAAAATGGCTTCCAGGAATGGAACCATTAGGTTTTAGACAATCCTTAAACTCAAGAAACTGGCCAATCATGAACACCAAATAAGAAACCATGCAAGAAAAAAGAAATCACTTGAAAACTTCTAGAAGAAACAACTAAAAAGAGTAGCGCATGGTAAAGTGATAAAACCAAGCTGTTAACTTTCCACATCACCTTAAACAAAAGACTTGGAAGGAAACCTCTATCAATATTAGAGTTAGAACCATGGACGTCTAATTACTAGAAAAAAACATTAAACGACAGGATTTCGTAAATTCAACCGCCAGTAGCTATAAAATATTCAGTTAATGAAAGTCGAATTACAATTCTCAAAGTAAATTAATTTCATCAGGTCCTATTCGAAATTCCCCAAAAGAAAACCAGCGGGTGAAATGTGATTATAACCAAGATGAAATCAGTTTATGAAATCGCATTTCATTTTATCAAACAAAATCGTTCTAAAATAATTTACAAAACTTCGTATGATCATTGCAATACACGAGTACATTTTTACTATTATCGTACACAGTTTATATTTTGTATCGAAATAAATTCTCGGACTATCCTGTTTCCTACTGTCTTTTCCCCATCCAAGCTTCATATAAATCTTTAAGCTGGCAGCAAGATTTTAACAAGCGACTCCGACAACTAGCATTGGTTCGGTTGTTTTTATTTTATTTAGCAGCATATCAACACATCTATAGGTTATTTAATGACGGAATCTTAATATTTTGAACGCAGTTGGGTGACTTCAACTTCAAAGAAAAGGTATTGCTATTTATTTTGCTATAAATATGTATAGCAGGGAAATTTACTATAAATATGTATTTACAGTGTAACACGGATATAAGAGAAACACGGATATAAGAGAAACACGGATATAAGAGAAACACGGATATAAGAGAAACACGGATATAAGAGAAACACGGATATAAGAGAAACACGGATATAAGAGAAACACGGATATAAGAGAAACACGGATATAAGAGAAACACGGATATAAGAGAAACACGGATATAAGAGAAACACGGATATAAGAGAAACACGGATATAAGAGAAACACGGATATAAGAGAAACACGGATATAAGAGAAACACGGATATAAGAGAAACACGGATATAAGAGAAACACGGATATAAGAGAAACACGGATATAAGAGAAACACGGATATAAGAGAAACACGGATATAAGAGAAACACGGATATAAGAGAAACACGGATATAAGAGAAACACGGATATAAGAGAAACACGGATATAAGAGAAACACGGATATAAGAGAAACACGGATATAAGAGAAACACGGATATAAGAGAAACACGGATATAAGAGAAACACGGATATAAGAGAAACACGGATATAAGAGAAACACGGATATAAGAGAAACACGGATATAAGAGAAACACGGATATAAGAGAAACACGGATATAAGAGAAACACGGATATAAGAGAAACACGGATATAAGAGAAACACGGATATAAGAGAAACACGGATATAAGAGAAACACGGATATAAGAGAAACACGGATATAAGAGAAACACGGATATAAGAGAAACACGGATATAAGAGAAACACGGATATAAGAGAAACACGGATATAAGAGAAACACGGATATAAGAGAAACACGGATATAAGAGAAACACGGATATAAGAGAAACACGGATATAAGAGAAACACGGATATAAGAGAAACACGGATATAAGAGAAACACGGATATAAGAGAAACACGGATATAAGAGAAACACGGATATAAGAGAAACACGGATATAAGAGAAACACGGATATAAGAGAAACACGGATATAAGAGAAACACGGATATAAGAGAAACACGGATATAAGAGAAACACGGATATAAGAGAAACACGGATATAAGAGAAACACGGATATAAGAGAAACACGGATATAAGAGAAACACGGATATAAGAGAAACACGGATATAAGAGAAACACGGATATAAGAGAAACACGGATATAAGAGAAACACGGATATAAGAGAAACACGGATATAAGAGAAACACGGATATAAGAGAAACACGGATATAAGAGAAACACGGATATAAGAGAAACACGGATATAAGAGAAACACGGATATAAGAGAAACACGGATATAAGAGAAACACGGATATAAGAGAAACACGGATATAAGAGAAACACGGATATAAGAGAAACACGGATATAAGAGAAACACGGATATAAGAGAAACACGGATATAAGAGAAACACGGATATAAGAGAAACACGGATATAAGAGAAACACGGATATAAGAGAAACACGGATATAAGAGAAACACGGATATAAGAGAAACACGGATATAAGAGAAACACGGATATAAGAGAAACACGGATATAAGAGAAACACGGATATAAGAGAAACACGGATATAAGAGAAACACGGATATAAGAGAAACACGGATATAAGAGAAACACGGATATAAGAGAAACACGGATATAAGAGAAACACGGATATAAGAGAAACACGGATATAAGAGAAACACGGATATAAGAGAAACACGGATATAAGAGAAACACGGATATAAGAGAAACACGGATATAAGAGAAACACGGATATAAGAGAAACACGGATATAAGAGAAACACGGATATAAGAGAAACACGGATATAAGAGAAACACGGATATAAGAGAAACACGGATATAAGAGAAACACGGATATAAGAGAAACACGGATATAAGAGAAACACGGATATAAGAGAAACACGGATATAAGAGAAACACGGATATAAGAGAAACACGGATATAAGAGAAACACGGATATAAGAGAAACACGGATATAAGAGAAACACGGATATAAGATAGATTTGCTCTGGTCCCAAACTAGAGCCTGTGTTAATGAAACAAAATAGACCAAACCCGGATATAAGAGAAACCCGGATATAAGATACTTCTTCTCCGGTCCCAACAACTCTTTTATATCCGGGTTACACTGTATATATTTTTATTTATTTCTTTTTTTTAAGCTTATCACCCCAAGCAAGGCTGGAGGCCACTAGTACGCAAGGGGTTACAGAAGGTTTGGAGGAAGAGCAGATAGGAGTGGTAAAGGAGAGGATGTGGAGAAAGATAGTGGATAGATCAAGGCAAGGGGGTTACAGAAGATTTGGAGCGAGAGCAGATAGCAATGAAAGGTGAAAGAATGTGGAGAAGAGAAGTGGATAGATCAAGGCAACTGGAGATGTCGATTGACGTTACACTTAAATAGTTGGAGATTGTATTTGTCAGGGAAACAGGAATAGGGAAGGGAGTTCCACAGGCGAGATGTGCGAGACATGAAGCTATTGGAGTAGAAGATACATCTACATCTAACAGTTTCAACGGTGAAGGGGTGGGAACGGGATGCCAGCCGCGTAGGACGTTTAAATTCATGAGGCCTAGGGACCAGCGAAAGCAGCTCCTCGGAGCAATTACCGTGAAAGTATTTGTAAAAAAGACAGAGCGCGGCAACGTCGCGTCTGTGAGAGAGCGACTGCAAACGAGATGACAGATCAGGGCCAATTACATTGCATATCCGTCTCTGGATCTTATCAAGAATCCTGAGGCAAACAGCAGGGGCTTCAGACCATATATGGCAGCAAGACTCCATGCAAGGGCGAATGGTCGATTTATAGATTTGGAGGATCGATTCCGGGGAGAAAAATTTCCTGGCTCGGCACAACGAACCAACTTTCCTTGCGGTGGATGATGCAACTGACTCGATGTATTTGTTCCATCTCAGATATTCATCGTGTTTTGTTTGTCTTTGGGGACTCAGTTTGCACATAGCTAAGATCATAATGGGTGTTAACACCCCACATCAGGGTGAACCTGGGAACAGAGATGGTCCCACGCTCCTCAAAACCTTGAATCTCCCGATCAGAGGCATTGTATATGGTTTATCATAATCAGTACTACCGAAGGTCTAACCACAGCTCGGAAACTTTCTAGAAAACACAACGATGATCCTGTTATTTATTACGTCTGTTCAGCCTAGTCAGAGTTCAAAAGCGACGACGGGCGAAGAAACTGAAAGAGTTGGCATCTCTTTCAGGAGGGCGAGAATAGATTTAAACCAAAAGTGATTTTCATTGCTTTGCAAAATAGATGTTATGGAACTTCATTCCTCCCATGTATAACTTCGTATTGCCTTACTATTTAGTGTACTTGGCACCGTGAAAACGGATTCGTTGGTGTATATTACTGACAATATTCTATCGCCATTGGTTCGTTTTTCTCACGAAGAACTGATCGGCCAAAACGTTGTCTGAAGAACAAATACACAAGAAGTTCAATTATCTGAATAACATTGATATATTAATGACGTGTTAAAATGACAAATTATATAAAGGAAAATTGAATATGAACTTTGATCTTCTTAATAGCAGATTTATCACGGAATTGGATATTGCATAGATTTAAAGTGAAATAATTTCGTTAAAACACAAAAAGTCAGTCTGTTGTAATTGGACGATGTAAAATTAGCCGACAAAAATCAAACAAGAAACACAGTCAAACTTCATGTGAATTATTAGTCAATAAATTCATGCCGGACAGAGAAATCTTCCTCTATATCATTGCCAATAAATCAATACTCCTTGTACGAAGATGCTGCTATATTTTATTATCCTTATGGTAAAAAAAACAAACAATTGCAGCTCTGTATCTGGAAGATCCCTTAAAACGGCTTCGTTGGCGAGGCTTCTCTGCGGTTGTTATTAAGATCAGGACAATATTTTTCGAGGGATGTTCTGTGCTAACAGTTCCTTCTCTCGCACTTCTCGCTTGTGGAACTTTTGGGGATTCTTGCTTTGCAGTCGACTTTGATCTTAAACAATAAAAAAAATGCAATATTAATCGTTATCTTCCTTTTTCTTAATTCCTGTTGTTCTACTGTTCTCTCTCCTTAATCTTTTTTTCTCGAGAATTTCACTCAGTAACCACTTGCGTCTTTGTGGTTTTATAGCCTTGCTTGTAGAGAAATGATTAGTAAGAAAAGACTTGCATTGTCAAGTATCCTTTCTCGAGATGCGATAAGAGTAAACTTTAGCGTGACAACGAGATGATCTACAACATCTTATGAGCCGTGTCCCTTCAGGACGTTGTCGATCATGGCTATCTACAAATTAATGTCATTATAATTCTTTTCTTATCTCTCCTCAAAACATGTTTCGCCATCCATTTACTCAAGCACGCCAGGGAGATTATACGTTTCTTTAGCCATCTGTCCTGTAATATGTCCTGTGGGTATCTAATTTTCCAAGCTTACTTTCCCCATTGTTTCATAGAGATTTCAGTTATCTCTTGATGTGAAATGTAAGTGTTCTTTTTGTTTGCATTTTCATTAAAACTTCTTCGTTGCTCGCATTTCCTGTCCATGGTTTTCTCAGTATCCTTCTGTAGAACCATATTTCGGTTGCTTCAAGTCTCTTCATTTCTTGGAAGATGGTCCAGCATACACTGCTGTATAAGAGACATATTACGTAACAGTTCAATACACTTTTCTTTATAATGAAAATTTTGTTTCTTAATACTTTGCTTTTAAACGCAAAATGAATTCAGTAATGGATAGCTACACATGGTTTTGCTTTACTAGTTGCACCTCTGATGATGATCTCAGAAAGAGATGGAAAGTGCTTGGGAAATAAAAGTTATTTTCACTATTACAGTGCATTTCATGCATTATTTGGTTGTTTTATACGGAAAAATATCCGTGAATATGAACGGATTATACTAAAAATAAGCAGACAATGTTTATAATTTATTTAATCAGACGCACACAGAGGTGTGTATAAATAAATGAATAAACTACAACGGTGCCACAAAATAAAAGGATGGTAGGGAATCTTAGACGGTATAAATGAAAGTGGTGCTAAATATATTTTAAATATTCCCAAGTCTATATTTTAAACTTATCTTCTCATAAAATGGTCGGTTATATAGATCTATTATCTCACGGTACAGATTTCTTTGCGTTGATTTTAAGAATAGGGTTAGGAAGCTATTCCATCAAACAAATAAAATGAGGACTCTTCGTTAAGGCCTTCCATCTCTGAAAGACCCATGTTCACAATGGCCTGAAATTTCAACCAATACGATAAATTATTAAGGATAATTCAAGTGTACTACAGAGACTTGCTGTTACTTAATTTTCATCATACCAGTAAGATATGTACAATAATATTAAGAGTAGGCAATAAAGTGAAGACAAACCGAAACACTTCGAAAAAAGAAACATTCAAATATGCTAAGGAAATAATTAAACTAGAATATACGCTTTGCTATCGAGAAGTGACGCTTTTAGCACAGTCACAAAAATACTAAGGGCCTCATTAGATGAAGAAAAGTTTCAAAGACGGATTAAGAAGTCTAGACTGAAGTTTCCGAGGATTGCTGTCACTCGCACTACAGTCGTGACCATTAAAAAAAGAACATGTGATTTTATGTAATAATAATTCATACAAAGTTTCAGGAGGTTGAACATCATGAATAGAAAAAAAAAATTACATTGACCAGAATGTGTTAAAAACTTTGCAAGTAAACAACAACTTAACTACTTAAAAATCATGTGTTTTTAGATTTTTCTAGTTTTATTCAAAAGAAAAAACAAGTTTAGTTGATGATTCGGCATCATATCATTCCCATAACAAGATGAGAATGTTTCTTCGGCAGACAGATTATAATTTTATTAGTAACCATTTGCATGCAATACTTTTAAAAGGACTTCTCTTTGGTATTACTGCTTGGCGTGCATTGTCGTTTAATTTAAGTTTTAAAAGAAAAAAAAAACAAACTAAAACAACGATAGATAATACTTTAACAGCGAGCACGCGACTGACTTGCGCAGACAGACAACAGTGTTTAGAATTACAAGAGCCTCAGCAACAATGAGAAAATATACTTGATAAAGGCATTTCCTTCAGGAAAAAGGAATCAGATTTTAAAGCAAGAAAAATTACAATAAATTGAAAATAGCCCTTTGAAAAAAAAAAAAAAAAAAAAAAAAAAAAAAAAATCAAATAAAAATTTTAAATCTTTATTGAATTTTGTTAGGTCTTCCACGAGACCACAAACAAATCACGCAATGAATTAAAATAATAAAAAAAACGACTGAATTAATATGGCGTTTTCCATATTAACCCAGTTGTTCTTTTTACTATCAGAATGAGAGCAAAATAATCATTACATTGCTCGTTAACTGTTGAAAAGTTGTCGTGCGTTTTGTGGCTCGAACCTCTTTACAACAGACTTCATTAAATACTCCCATAGTGCAAAATACAACAGTACCTGTTTCATTTTGAATTTTAGTCATCACACCAAAAATATTGAAAACTGTCCCGCTGTAGGCGTCACGACATACTCTTGATTGCCTATCTTAGCACAGTGAGAATGTTATGTATCGAGAATATATCCCCGACTTTCTCGTTGTTTAATTTAAGGATCCATTGAATAGGCATCGGAGTTGGGCATATCTTTGTGATAAGGAATATGGGTATTCATTCGTTAAGCGATCTTCCAAAACTTATGTCAAGTATTAAGAAATTGGCAAATTTTATAAGAAACAGAGAAAATAGAACTGAAACTATGTAATCGCGGTACACCAATATCAATAAAAGCTGGGCGATCACATTACCGATAACGAGACTGGAGGCAGCAAAAAGGTGGTCCTACAAAACGAGGTTGAATATCATGGACCGAACACGTGGGCAACGAATATTTAGAGAAAATTGAAACAAACTTTACGTAGCATGATAAAAAAAAGTGTTATCATCCCTAAGCTTGCGGAAATGGTTTGTAGAGCAGAGATTAGCAGATTTAAAAAGTCTGCATTTTCTAGGGACTAAAAAGGATAGGGAGTTACAAATATTCACTGTTTTGCGAATTAAAAGGTCTTATTTCCCGACAGATATTATGATATTTAGCAAGCTTATTTTAGCGTTTGCCACGCATTAGTTGGTGACCATATAATTATATTATCCCGCACGTTGTTTGTCCTCTACTTCCTTTTCCAGGCACCATACGCTCAGTGCACATTCTAGCGAGTCCTGCACTATATATGTCAAAAGAGGCTCATAGATTTGCTACGGATGATATCGATAACATTTAAAAAGTGGTTATTTCCACTTTGTCTGTTCGTTTATGTTCTTTGATGATACGTATCATATATATATATATATATATATATATATATACACACACACATTTTAAGACATTTTTATGCTTATACATTCTTTTAAAAATAATTGTCGTACTTTGTCCATTTCAGACTGTGACACATATACATGTGTGTGTATACACACACAGATATACATGTGTGTGTATACACACACATATACACATGTGTGTATACAAACACGAACATATATATATATATATATATATACACACACACACACACACACACACATATATATATATATATACATTAAATATTGTCTGCCTTTTGTTGAGAGCCTTTTCTTTGTATTGAATGATATTAAAATTCCTTCTGGCTTTTATTCAGAAAACTGTTGCAGATTCTTATTATGACAGTACAGATTTTGTAGCAATACAAATACAAGCACTGCTCATGTAACAGTGTACTTATATAGTGACATTATTAGAGTGCATACCTCCAAGCGATTTACACATGACATTATGATTTATGAAAATATTAATTCCAATTAGCCTTGCGAAAGCCTTCGTAAAATACGATATATATCAAAATGCGGTAGTAATTATAGGTTTCTAAAAAATAAAATATTGTATTAAACTTCTTTTTTTACCTATAATCCACTAATATTCACCTTATAAAATCGAGCGCCCAGCATTATTGGGTTAATGATTACATACATTTTACGTCATACAGATCGGAGCAATAATCATGATTGTATCTGAACAGTGACCTTTTTCTAACACTATGTCTTTCTCATTATATATCTTTTCAAAACATGACCGAGTATGGCACTATACAACTTCCTATCTTTTATTGCTCGAAGTAACATGCTCCTTTACGATAACCTCCTTTGTCCGACTTTTATCCATTCCTTCAAACTCGTTGAGTTGTTTACTCAACAATTTGCCAGCTTTCAATATATCTTGTGAAAATGTTAAATTCTCAAAGTCTGCATTCAGTTTCTCGTAAAATTTTGTATAACCAGACACACACACACACATATATATATATATATATGCTTTTTATTAACTGTCCTTTGTTAGTGCAGAAAGTAGCTAAAAACAAACAGGGAAAGCAAAAGTGGGTATATAGTAAGTATTATACTAGTATTGATATGTTTGTATAACCAAAGCATTTTGTGTCTTATTACTGTATACCTACTTTTGCACATATTTTGACGTGAATTTCAATATATTAATACACATTGTTCAGATATGATTTGAGGTGGTCTGTAGATTGTATAAAGAAAAAAAAGTCTTGGAAACAAATATCGTTAATAATCCTCAGTTAAGGAAAAACCTGACAGACAAAACAGTTCTTTTTTTTTTTTATCTACAAACTTGTTTTTTTTAGCATGGATTAAAAATGGTTGGTATATTTTTAATTAGTCTGACAATAAAAACAGACTTTTGTTTTCTTACTTCCTGCATAGGCTGCGCAATTATGAATAGGAAATTTGCCAAGTAGTCGCTTACCTACTCTTTATCAACAACCATGGCAGTGTTTCTAAGATATAAAAAAAGATGAGAAGTGGTTTCATCTTTTTTCAAAAACACAGGAGTCCAAAAAGAGAACATCAGATATACAATCTCAACGATAACCATTCGATTACTGTTCTTCCGATAGATCATCGACAGGTGTTATATTTAAATCGAAGCGCTCCCCCAAAATTAGTCAAAGCAGTTTGGTAGTAGTTTTTGTTTTACGGCACATTAAGTTGTATGCGTTATTTAAAAGGTCGAAATCTAAATACTTTGTACACACTTTGTAAGCGATCTGGGATTGCATAGGAAATATTTGTCGCAGATTACTTCCACAACGCAGAGAAAAAAATCACTAAGTTCAGACACGAACATCGGGGGCAGAAAGAAATGCCGAAAACTCGATTCGCAGGTACTATCTCACTCTCCAGCAAACGCGGTAGCCAAAATACCCGAATTTTCTCCCCGATTCGAGAACAGCTTTTATCCGCCGAGCATTTTTTTCCTTTCGTCGACAGCTAGGAGAGGAAGCACAATTTTTGCATATCAAAATACGTTTAGAGCGACTCGTTTTTTAATTTAAATATTCCGTCTTCAGCTTGTCATGCGGAATACGTGCCCTTTTTAGTTAGTAATTTACTTTTTCGCCACATTTTCCGTCTAAGGATACACGCTTGGTTTGACGAGGTAAGTCGCAGTTTTCTTCGCTATACACTTCTTTTTTTCATAATAATGATTTAGTGATACAAGCCTTATTAATTAACCCAAGGTTGGGTGTGGGCGACAAGAGGAGGATTGATACCTTTCCAAAGTGTATTTGCGCGTAAGTGAATATAGCCAACTTAACGGGAAATCAAACTCGGTTCTATTAATAGGCATTATAATTTACACCACCCGCACATCCAAGTTTACAGCATGTGGGATTCCCAAGTGGTCACCCAGTATGCAAGATAGTTTCGTCACTACCATTCGGAGAAGTAAACTCAGTCGAAAATATATTATGTAATATGAGTGTAGCTGTAACAGCAGGATTTAACGCGGATTTGTTTTTTACGGTTTATCAACACCGTTTCTTTTATAAAACATTGTATTTTTTGCTAGTGAATATTGCATTAACACCGAGATAATATTTTCAGATACAATTCTTACTATTTAACCCATAGTTAACTGGGTGAAGTGATGAATCTATATCATTTTAAGGGTATTTGCGTGAAAGTGAATGTAAATAACTAATATCAGAGTTTTCATTCCGATTCGCCCTCCCTTACATCCGATTGAACATTTAAGTTTTTCTTCATGTGATAAGCATTTTAGCGCGAAACTCTACAGTCGGTCAATCGCATAAGTAAATTGAAACTTTGATTTTCTGAATATTCCAACAAAAGTCTTAATCTTATTTTCTCACTTATCCAGGTATACACAGTTTTTCTGTTTATAAGAAATTCAAGATTTTGATCAGTATCACCATCAAGAGTCCTGTAACCGATTTGGGTCGTAGGGACAACATATATACTACAGTCGTAGAAGTGATGTGTCTTGGGCAACATAGGACTAACTGAACCCAACACTTTTCAGGATGGTCTGACTCCAGAAAAGTATGTGCTTTGGGTATAATTCTACAGATTAACAAATAAATGTTTCGTGGTTTAAAGGGTTCAGGACCAAATCTTTTCATATAACTCCTTCAATTTTACATTGCTTTTTGTATTTTGCTTGGTTATTTTTTAGCTCGTGACCCGTAGGGTCGTAAGAGCACCATGTGGACTGCCGCCGGGTAAAATAGCCTGATGGAGCCGGATCCTCTCCAGACCGGTTTTGAATTCAGTTTTTCCTTTTTTCCGTTGCCACCGAAAGTTATAGAACCTAGTCTGTCCTTCTATTTACCCATAGCTGGGGGGGGGGAAGATGGATTCATACCTTTCCCAAGAGTATTAGCACGTAAGTAAATGTAATGAAATCGACAGGAATTCGAACTTTGCTGTCCGATTCCTCAAACCTAGACGAAATCCATTATACCATCGTGCCTGGCTGCTTGCTTCCAACGCAAAAATTAGTACCCATGGTACTACCATCTTTTAGACTGATATAAGAATATATAAGTTTGAGAGAATGGTGGTCATTGAGGAATGGTATAATGGTTAGCAAGTTTGTTCCGATAGATCAATCACTAGTGAGTAGCGTGTTGGATCCTCATTGGATGTCATTAGTAAATCACCATGTTTAAGAGAAGATTTGTTAAACCTTACTGACATTGGTTGTTCACACCAAGTACCAAATCCAGTTAGCAGCGAATTGAAATGTACTCTACAATTGAGTTCAACATAAGCTCTTTCAATTTATCCTAAGTCCTGGGTATGACGACAAACTACATGCGGCAGCAGGGTCTCTGATCGGGAGGTTTTTTAGGAGCGTGGAACGACCTCTTAATTGTCGTTGTTCCAAGGTCCACTATGACTCGGGGTAGTAGCACCTGATAGGGTCCCAGTTAATAGCAAATAGTGAACCCACCCCGAAACAACAACACTATGAAAGTATAAAATACATTTTAATAGTAAAAATGCAAGCAATACATTTTTATATACAAAAAGACAATAATATATATAGTAAAATGATTAGCGATGCATTTTATCAGTAGCTGAAAGCATGCAATTGCATTCAAAATATATCTAGTTGAAGGCATAAGCTTGTGCTCAAATTATTTAGATGTCGACATTAAATAACCTATCGTGGTTGATATGCCTCTAAACTAAAACAACCAACATAAAAGAACTCTTTCAGGACATTAATCCATATAATATCCTACAATTTCTTGCATCAAACTGTATTGCACAATATAACTTCAACATAAAACATATTGTATCACCGTCGCCTCTCGTAATCATGTCCACAAAAACTGAATATAATTTACCATGTATTCAACTGTGAAAGAAGAATAATATTTTTATTACTTCAAAGCTCCCACAAAAATTAAATGTCAGCATTATATGACCCATAAAGGAGTTGATATGCCGTTAAATAAATCAACCGAACAATCAATTTATCCTCAAGTGTAATTTTGTTAGCTGCCTGGAAAATTCTTATCAGTTTGAACAGAAAATTGCTTCAACAAATTTATTCTTCAGAAGCTACTCTGAAACTGGTAGCAAAGAGTAATTTCAAGATACGGACCTCTGAGTTAAGAGACCAGCATGCTTCCACTTCCAAACGTTCTCAAAGAAACGAAAAGAATGATTATATAAATAAATAAATAAAAGAAGAAAGACATTACAATGCAAGTGAACTCGTAGAATTGGTGCAGTTTTTGATTACAATATAAAATAACGTATTTAGTAACTCTTAATTTTATATTTTCTTTGCCTTTGGAGTTGTTTAAGACACACCGACGTCAGTAGTGTATGTAATCAGACTTTAGTACAGTAGCTTATAAACGAATCACGTACTTAAAAAAAAAAAAAAAATCGTGTCTTTTGCACCAGAACATATTGAGAAGTAACTTTCATTTTTATAAAGGAGACCGATATAGGAAATCTTTCATATTCTGCGTTGTATCAGTAACATTAAGTAAATTCTAAGCCGAGACGGAATGCTTGTGTTAATCGCTAGGGCAATAGTTGTGACAGGTCGGCATATTTATCTCTCTAACTTAAACGGGGGAATATATGCAGGCAGAGAAAGATTAAAAACGAACATAGAGGTGACTTATCTTTCATTTACCGATACAGTTTCTTATGTGAATGGCGAAAAAGAAAAAAAAAGTCGAAATGAGCAAAGAGCAAGTGAAAAGTATTCGAGAAGAACTTCCTATTTCTTTTGTTTTCGAATTAGCTGAGAGAATACTAAGCAGAAACGTTCTGCTGTGGCAGACACGCACACGGGTTTGGCAAGACGATTCAAGCTCGTGTTCTCTCACGTATGACAAATATTCAAATAATCGTAACAGATAAATAATGCACATTCACATTATTCGGACTATTGTCCTCATCTTTGTTGGCATATTTATTACAACGTTTTGGCCGTTGTACACTCCGGCCTTCTTCAGGAGGTTGGAATGTCGAACTGAACCCTTTATTTCGCTCACTAGGGTAGACTGTTCTAGTTCCACGTGCCATGTTTAATGGATGTCAGTTATCAGTTATCTCCTGTTAAATTCCCTCTGAAAGTTCTCCACTGCCTTAGCCGGGTATTGAACTCACTCTCTTTGGGTCCTGTCACTGGATCTAACTAACGCCTTTTTCCACTGTGCCATGTGTCCTTGAAGGCCGGAGCGTAAAACGGCCGAAACGTTGTAAAAAACATGGCGACAAAGATGAGGACAATAGTCCGAATAATGTAAATAGTGTACATAATATCTCATCTCAGAAATATAGACAGATACTGAAAGGCCGAAACGTTGTAATAAATATGGCAACAAAGATGAGGACAATATTCCGAATAATGTAAATAGTGTACATAATACCTCATCTCAGAAATATAGACAGATACAGATAAATCATTCTTTTAATAATTCTTACTATCAAAGATTCAGTCACTACAAATTACATTATACACTGATGACTTTAAAAACGCCTTTAAAATAGCATGTTTATTTAGCGGCATATCAACATCTTATGGGTCATTTAATGCCGAAATTTAATTGTCTTGAAATCAGTAGTAATTTCTTTACAAAAATGTATTGCTGGTAATATTTTTTCCGTACAGAAATGTATTGCTAGTATTTTACTATTAAAAAAATGTTGACCTTCATAATGTTGTGACCTCAGTTTAGAAGTTAACTATTTGCCCATAGCTTTGGTCCTAACAGGTGCTACCATCGCGGATCAGGGTGAACCTGGGAACAACAGTAATTAAGAAGTGGTCCTACGCTCCTCAAAACCTCCCAATCACAGCCCTTGCTGCCGGATGTAGTTCATCGTCATACCCATGACGTTTTAAATAAATAAAAGCACTCCAAGCAAGTCAATAGTGCCACTTATGATCAATGTATTAAAGTGAAAGAAAATGAAAAAAAAGGTTAGCGAAGAAAAAGGACAATAAAAGACAGGAAGGCAGTGAAATGGAAATTGATGTAGTTATTCTTTTAAGATCATAGGTGACATAAGTCGGAAGAGAATTTCAAGAGGTGGGAAAAGTAAGTATTAGAATAGAACTTACGATTCCAACACTAAAACGATGGGATGTGGTTGCCAGTCTTGGGGTCCGCTTAAATTAATGCAGTCAAAGTACCAAGGAGGAAAGATAATTGAAACAATTGCCATGAAAATATAGAAAAGATACGTGAAATCCATGTGACGGCGGTTGGAATGTGACTGAAGTCGTAACACCAACTCAAGGCAAAACTATAAACTTTCCGGCATTACTATCAGTTTCCCCATAAACTATCTTCAACTACTAGATGCAATATATATATTGGAGTAATGGACAGCGGCTTGGATTGAAGAATCTGAGAGCCGAGTTCGAATTCCAGTCGAATCTATTACATTCACTTTCCCTTGTGAAAGGTATGAATCCTTTTCTTCTCCATCCAGCTATGGCTAAATAGCAGGACAGACTGGGTTCTATAGTCTTGGATGGCAACTGGTCTAGGAGAAGGAAAACTCTGAATTCAAAACACGTTTGGGTAACTTGTGGCAGATAGTGCACCAGGTCTTAGTATTCGGACCTTCAAAAAGTGTGAATGGTTCTGCACAAAACCTTCACCACTATAATCAAATATGTGCTGGTGTCGTGTTTCTAGGAATGATTGACCCTCATGCGTAGAAAATCGACGGGAGAGTCGAGAATATATCAGAGAGAGAGAGAGAGAGATGAGCAGACTAAGGAACAAGAATTATTCCTGTACGTTAGTGTGCATTGTAATTATCTCATATAAATAGTGGGCTATTTCGTTCTGACTACGAGGAATGACGGAAGAAAAAGATCTAGAGACGGCATTTGGTTTTAGTGACAAAAGAGAATACAGTGTAGGCGATAATGCTCTCATGCGTTTAACATCTGCTTCATTGAAATAGAAAACTTTGTCCATTTTGAATCTTTTCCTTCGTATTCTTTTACTTTAAATAATTACCTGTATTGATTCTTAATTTGTTATTGCAGTACTTTTTTTTTAAGATGTTAAACTCAAATATTTAACGATTCAATAGAATTTCCCCGGGTATTTTCGAGTCACAAAACCCGCAAGTGGCTTATTCAGTGATTAACTTAAGAATTATGATTCATCAGAAATTTCAGATAGCAAAAGCGTGAAATTATCACGGGTACTATTAGTAATTAAAAAAATCTGAAAAAAAGGAAAAATTAATAGAAAAAAGAAAAAAAAAGAAAAAAAAAGAAAAAAAAAAGAACGAAAGATTAATCTTCTGCGCTCTTGCCTCCCTAAGAAATTAATCAGAGTTCGAACTTACTCTCGATAAAGTCTGGCTAATCAACAGCAATAGATCTATCTGCACACAGAAAACAAGCTACATATGTGTCCATTCGCGCGCTAATGAAAGATTCGCACGTGCGGTGAACGAAATTAGTAAATACTGACAGTCTGAGTAACATGCCTAACATCTGATTAATTACAAGCATCGTATCCGTAATTGTGTCTGCTCCATTATTTCAGAGCTGATCGATACGGATCAATACCGAGGTGATTAATTAATGTGAAATTTACTTTTCTCAAAAGAGAAGAAAAAGAAAAGAAAAAGAGAAGAAAAAGAAAAGAAAAAGAGAAGAAAAAGAAAAGAAAAAGAGAAAAAAGAAAAGAAAAAGAGAAAAAAGAAAAGAAAAAGAGAAAAAAGAAAAGAAAAAGAGAAAAAAGAAAAGAAAAAGAGAAAAAAGAAAAGAAAAAGAGAAAAAAGAAAAAGAGAAGAAAAAAGAAAAAGAGAAGAAAAAAGAAAAAGAGAAGAAAAAAGAAAAAGAGAAGAAAAAAGAAAAAGAGAAGAAAAAAGAAAAAGAGAAGAAAAAAGAAAAAAAGAAAAAAGAAAAAGAGAAGAAAAAAGAAAAAGAGAAGAAAAAAAGAAAAAGAGAAGAAAAAAAGAAAAGAAGAAAAAAGAAAAAGAGAAGAAAAAAAGAAAAGAGAAGAAAAAAAGAAAAGAGAAGAAAAGAGAAGAAAAGAGAAGAAAAGAGAAAAAGAAAAGAGAAAAAGAATAGAAAGAGAAAAAGAATAGAAAGAGAAAAAGAATAGAAAGAGAAAAAGAATAGAAAGAGAAAAAGAATAGAAAGAGAAAAAGAATAGAAAGAGAAAAAGAATAGAAAGAGAAAAAGAATAGAAAGAGAAAAAGAATAGAAAGAGAAAAAGAATAGAAAGAGAAAAAGAATAGAAAGAGAAAAAGAATAGAAAGAGAAAAAGAATAGAAAGAGAAAAAGAATAGAAAGAGAAAAAGAATAGAAAGAGAAAAAGAATAGAAAGAGAAAAAGAATAGAAAGAGAAAAAGAATAGAAAGAGAAAAAGAATAGAAAGAGAAAAAGAATAGAAAGAGAAAAAGAATAGAAAGAGAAAAAGAATAGAAAGAGAAAAAGAATAGAAAGAGAAAAAGAATAGAAAGAGAAAAAAGAATAGAAAGAGAAAAAAGAATAGAAAGAGAAAAAAGAAAAGAAAAGAAAAAGAAAAAAGAGAAGAAAAAGAAAAAAAGAAGAAAAAGAAAAAAAGAAGAAAAAGAAGAGAAAGAAATCATCAAAAACGAGCTGAAAATTAAATGTACTCGCTTCAGTTTGGTATGTACACTTTTACGAAACCCATGATTGCATCATTCTTTTCATATGTATAAGCTTGTACACAAGCAAGTTATGTTTGCAAATAATCGATAACACAAGCATCCAAAACCGAATACAGATATTCCTGGATCAATCTCGCTATTTTCTAAGTAAAGATTTGGTAAGAGGTTCCATGCATTTTCAACGAGTGAGAGTCAAACTCACGACTCAATTTAAAGGTTTCCTCAGTGTCTTTTCTATAAATCCCTTTCATGTTAAATGTTCGGGTGAACGCTTCGCTATGGTATCTAGATTTTTTAAATTTAAGCGCAGTACTAGACTGGCGTCGAGATATCAATTCTCAGTTGAGCCGGCTACATAACTCTAAGCTATGCAGTTTTCTTTTTGTTTTTACACATGGAACTCCTTTCCGGCTCCATGCTTTCCAGCCAACTTTAATCCGATATCTAAAATTGAAATTTAATCTAAAATTTAAATGCAGTGTCAATCATTGTCCTCCTGATTACTCTTCTCTCTCATTATTAATGCTTGTGTTAATTCTTCCACGCCCTGTAACCCCTTGTGTCTTAGTGGCTTTACTGCCTTGCATAGGATCATACCAATAAAAAATAAAAATAAAGGCGAACTTGTCCTTGTCTTGATCACGAAAAAGCGGTCTCTGATGTAATCTGTGAAACCCTTCACTCTCGTCGTTAACGTTAGCTTAAGTGATGCAGTCTCATAGCCGCGCTGGCATTATACAGAGCTATGGAGCCCAGTATGTCGGGGCTAGATTGCCGTTCTCTACTCTTTGAAAGGTCTCATTAATCTTGGTCTAGCAAACCTCACCGCAGATGTCATTCTGGGATTACATGGTACTCAGTAGTTCTTGTAGAGGAAGCCTACATAGAATTCAGAAGTTCTGATTTAGCAACTATTCCAAGCTATAAAACCATGATGAGATTCCATGGATAGGTAAATAAGTATTAGAACATTTACAAACACCAAATAAAGACACACACGCACACATTATAAATGGAATTAATTCATGTATCAAATTAAATCCACAGTTAATACAAATATATATTCTATCACCCTAACCCGCCCAACTAGAAATTTGATGCACGCACACACACACATTTCCTAATTTCTTTTTGCTACCGTCTTCAGGAATCAGACATAAACATTGCGAAACACACAAAAAACGCCGACAAGAATTCAAACTAAGGCCACAAACAGTGGACAACTGATATTTACCCGATCAATAAAAACAAATATAGAATTCGAAATACTATGATATTTCCTTCGTGTTCACTCATTCCCCACAAAATGTCTGATGAAGCTGAAATAAAACCAGCGAAACATGTCAAACTTTTATATAAAAAAAAATGTTTTGTCCCTCATATGTGTGCGTATATGTGTAATATAGTCTTAAGATTTGCTATATTTACGGGTAAAAGTGCCGAATAACTATAATAATAATGTAATATTATAATTTAATAATAATGTAAATATGAATGTGGAGACTGAGGTTAACACCACGTGGTAAGCGTGATTCGTGCGTGGACGCAATCTTCAGGTCATGTGTTGCGGCTATTTATATATACAGATCAATGGTGCATTATGAGTAGCAAAGTCAGATATATTCGTTTTATTGTATTATCTTAACGGTTATTTTTCATTATATATATATATATATATATATATATTATATATATATATATATATATGACTAGACTTCAAAATTCTTTAAAAATTATGTTGTTCAGTTGGCGAGTGTCTACTTATCTTAATAATATAGATCGAAATTTGAATGAACATGGATGTATGTTTCTAATCAGTATACTCCTGTTATAACTCGATAAATCTGCGTTCGCGAATACACCTGAAGGTGAAAATCACTGTCATTTCATATTTCCATTTTGAGAGTTTTCCAAATCGATTTAGAAATCGCCTTTAACAAAATTCATATACAACGTGATCAGAGAATGTGTATATTGCAGATTGTCTTTACGATTGAAACTAAAATGTTTCGCTAGAAGAAAACACATTTTAATAAAATCAAACTAATGCATAGAATTTCTCGGAGAAATAAACACAGATTCCGAGCGAAGTAGAATAAGAAAAAATAACTTACATTATTTATATTATTCGGACTATCTTCATTGCCATATTCATTCATATTTAGGCCGACGTACGCTCGGACTTCTTCAGGCGACTGGAATTTCAAACCGAACCTTTTATTTTTTCACAGAGGTAGATTGCTCTAGTTCCATGTACCATGACTCTTCATCTTTATATCACTTTAACCCAATTTTTCAAGTTTCGTTCACTGCTGTCGACTAGTAATGAACTCACAACTATTTGGGTCTAGTCATTGGATCTAACCAATGTCTTTATCCAGAGCTTATATTGCAATTTTTTTATTCTTCATCGTTTTTCTCTATCATTCCTTATTACTGGATCCCATATTTTATTCATGTCTATGCTTGATCGGCTCATGAGATTTTTGTGGTCTAGCGTATGTGCTGATTCCTTAAGTTTTCGTATTTTCCAGTGATGCTATTTATTATTTCAACCTTATCCCACTTTAATGACCTTTTTCCCCTCCATATGTCGTCAGCTACACCTGATCTTTCTATTTCCCCTCATGTCTTACCTTACAGGGGGACAGTTTCTCCTTTGTATTTCTTACCACAGCTGCACGGGATGGCCTATACTCAGATCTTAGTCATGTTCTACTCTATGGGAGTGGGTCTTACTCGGAAGAGGTGTCTGCGAAGTTTTGAAGATTGTTCTGATGTTATATAGACCACAAATCATTTGCATTTTCACCGATAATCCTTTCACATATGGCAATGAAGATAAGAGTCCGAATAATGTAAATAATTCAAGTAATCATAATACCTCATCTCAGAGATATAGATAAGCAAAATAAAGTGGAAAATATGATTTGGCAATTCTAATTGCAGTAAAAAGATTAAGCTAAAACAAACGAAAAGAGCTAAAAACTCATAATTAAAGTGAAACTTGAACTAATGGGAAAATTAAGAGAAAATTAATAGGGCAAAAAGAGTTTGAAATACGAACAGGATGTCATTATTTCTATACTGTGTTGATGGATCTTCACAACTTCCTTTCCATAGTTTGCAGTGTCACCACATGAATCCCGTAACCCATTAGAGCCGGAGGGATACCACATGAAATGCAATCATAGAAACATTGGTGCTTCTAAGGCAAAACAGCCTGTCAGAGAAAATCCGTTTTTGGTTCATTAGCAGTCATCGGAAACTAGAGAGCCAAGTCTGCACTGGTATTCACTTTCAGCTGAGTGATGGATTCATGCCTTTTTTCCCACAAGTGCCAATGTAACTGCGTCAACCGGCATCCCAAGCCCACTTTCCGCTTCGATGACCATCACGCTATGCACACATCGATAACGTTTAAATACTTGCATAAAAAGACAAACGGAATTCATTGACAGTAGGCACATCATGTTGAGGATTATCGAAGAGTCCTTTGGAAAGAGATGTTTCGAAAATTTAATTACGGCGCGGGTGGTGGGGAGTGGGGTGAAGGGGGGGGGGAATATCAGCTTTGTTAATGCGCAGCGTCAGAAATCCAGGTTTTTATCTGGGCTTAATAATGATCCTTGGCTCCAAAGAGATGCATGCAGAATTTATGTCATTTTTAATCATTTCATCCCAAGCAAGGCGAGAAGGCCACTAAGACGCAAAGGTTTACAGGGAGTTAAAGATGAGACGATTTTAGTGAGGAGACGCGAGAAAATAACAATAAAAAACAGAAAGATAGACGATGTCGACTGAGGTTGCATTTAAATTTTTGAAGATTGTAATTGACAGAAAAGCAAGAAATCGGGAGTCCCACAGGTGATAAGTGCAAGAAAAGAAAATTGGATCATATAGGAAGAATGGATTAAGTTGAGTCACAGACAACAACAGTGGTCAAAATTCTCCTCGAATTAAAGTTGAAGGTGAGGTCACATAAGTGT
Source organism: Acanthosepion esculentum (assembly GCA_964036315.1). Classification (NCBI taxonomy): domain Eukaryota; kingdom Metazoa; phylum Mollusca; class Cephalopoda; order Sepiida; family Sepiidae; genus Acanthosepion; species Acanthosepion esculentum. Next base: position 121,695,238 of record OZ038481.1, read on the forward strand.
GTGTGTGTATCTGTCTGTATTTCTGAGATGAGGTATTACGTACACTATTTACATTATTCGGATTATTGTCCGAATCTTTGTCGTCATATTTATCAGAACGTTTCGGCCGTTGTACGCTCCGGCCTTCTTCAGGTGATTGGAATGTCGAACTGAACTCTCTCTCGCTAGTTCCACGTGCCATGTCTAACGGATGTCAGTTATCAGTTCTATAGTTATAATTTCCTTCTCCAAGTTCTCCACCGCCCTAACAAGGTACTGAACTCACACTTTTGGGGTCCTGTTACTGGATCTAACTAACGCCTTTATCCACTATGTCATGTGTCCTTGAGGACATCTGTGTATGAATTTCTGGGTATTATAGCCCTGATGTATTCAGCAACTACTTTTTTTTACCAGTGCTCATATTGCAATTTTTGCTGTTATCATTGCATGTTTTTACGAGAGCTCATATTGCAATTTTTATTATCGCTTTTCTCTGGCACTCCATATTACTGGTTCCCATATTGTGTTCATTTCTATGCTTGGTCGGCTCAGAGAAAAGCGATAACAAAAATTGCACCTCGCTGAAGATGCTGCAAAAATGGTCGGTTCTCTATACAGCTCCATTTAGTACTTGACTATGTTATCCTCTACCTGTACAGGAGCCAGATGAGATCGAAAAATGGAGTACTGCTGCAATACATGCCTAGTGCTCACTCTCCGGTCTTGATAGAATCAAAAAGGAGTCTTCGACGCCTTGCGGCTGATTATTTGACACCCTACAACCATTTTCCCCACAGATGAATGAATCGTCGCCTGCTGTCCTCTATTGCCATGAAAAGTGTTCAGACGAACTACATTTCGTAGTTACAACAGTTCTAAACTTCACAGAAATGATCCGTCCTGCAGCGAACCATCTTCATTTCCTTCGTATTTCATTCGTGTTATGTAAATTTCACTCAACTTCTTCCAACGAACCGCTACTTCGTGGAACCAAATCCCAGAAGGATGCTTCCCAGCTCATTGCAATTTTAACCTGTTCATTCAAGTCTAGTGTCAACAGTTATCCTCCATACATATCATTAACTGTGCCCCTTAAATCTTACTCTGTAACCCTCTACTTTGAGTGACACTTAGGCCATGTAAAGAGGGATTATTTTTGCAAAAAGAGCAAAATGCAATTATTTTAGAGAGGTGCGGGTAGTGTAACTTATCAAAACACTAAATGGAATCGGTGAATGGAGTTCAAATTCCGGTCAATTCTGTTTTGCTCACTTTGAACTCGGCGAAAAAGCAAAAACAAAAAACAAACAAGCAAAAAAACAAAAAACAAACAAAAGCAAAAAAAAAAAACAAAAGCAAAAAGAAAAAAACTAAAACAGAATATCAAGACAACTGGCTGTGCTAAATTGCCCAGACAATCCCATACAAAAATATCCAATCCAGAAAAAAATTGGTAACGTTTAAGTTTTCATATACCGTGGCTTAGTTTGTTTTGAGTAAGATTTTCTTCATGGAAGAGTCTGAGGATCATATCGCGCGTGAAATTAACAGTCACATTAAAGTTCTTTGTCGCTTCTGTTTTGGATCACATATATACAAGTTCCATTATTTTTGCGTTATATTGCCACTAAGTATTTTCATAAATCCTCAGCTAAAATTAACTAAAGCGTGTGTGTATGTGTGTGTGTGTGTGTGTGCGCGCAGATTTTGTTATCTTTGCGAAGAATCAGTAATGTCACAAGTATTGTCAGTTGAACTGAAATCGTTTTTGCTGTTGAGGTTATTCTACAAGCTTTTTACGTGCCTAAACCATAAGGAAAGAGAAATCTTCCCCTGAGACTGGAGTTAAGAAAGGACCGATTTTTTACAATGAAGGAATTATCTGAAGAAATGTTGGCCTGCATACCGTCATGGGAAGGATAGTGTACACAGAACATGAGACAAGCATTGTGGTTGATGCGAAGATTTACTTTCTGTCTGTTTCTGAAAGGATGTTTCATAAAATTCTCATTAATATTTACGTTAGTCTCAGACATAAACCCATTAACACGGAAATACGAAAATAAACATTTACAAATGCTATATAAATGATTTCATCGTATAACGATTCGTAGCTGAGCTTTTCCGATCAAGACACGAAATGAATTCAAGATCCATTTAGAGATCCACTTCAGTTAGCAAAAAGTAATGTCACAAGGTTGTGTTTTCTTTTTTCGTATATATATTTTAAGGAATTAAAAAGTAATCTTTCTTCTGTCAGACAATGCAGTTGATTGCAGTTGCTTGTAGAGATAAAATCCTCGATTACTTATTCATTACAAGATTATAACTGATGCAATTAGAAAATTATTTTAAAAGTGCACACGTTGGATGATGGTACAACGAGACAATTATATAACAATTATCATGGAATCCTGGAGGGTTCCTTGTTTTTTTTGTCCATAAATTCTGTCACGTGAAAGCAATGATTAACAGTCCTACTGTGATTGAAACGTCGGACTGGGAAGGTGACTAATGACTCAAACGTCCTGTCTGGACAGCAGAAAGTAAACTTGAAAAAATACGAAGATAGGCAAGGCGCACATATACTTCACTGATCTTCTGTCGAGGGCCAGCGAAAAAACTCAGTTACGACTGATGCACTCCTCTCCACGCTTAAGTGCGTGCAAAATAAAAAAAATAATTGCAAGAGACCCGCCGAAATCACTTCATGACAGACACAAAAAGAGACATATAGCGAGAGGGGTAGAGAGGGAGAGAGGGAGGGAGAGAGAGACGTAGAGAGAGAGAGACGTAGAGAGAGAGAGACGTAGAGAGAGAGAGACGTAGAGAGAGAGAGACGTAGAGAGAGAGAGACGTAGAGAGAGAGAGACGTAGAGAGAGAGAGACGTAGAGAGAGAGAGACGTAGAGAGAGAGAGACGTAGAGAGAGAGAGACGTAGAGAGAGAGAGACGTAGAGAGAGAGACGTAGAGAGAGAGAGACGTAGAGAGAGAGAGACGTAGAGAGAGAGAGACGTAGAGGGAGAGAGACGTAGAGAGAGAGAGACGTAGAGAGAGAGAGACGTAGAGACGGGGAGGGAGGGAGAGAGAGGGAGGGAAAGAGAAGCAAAGGGTCGATGATCTACACGGTAATAGAGTAAAGATACAACAGAAGTGTCGATCAAAATGCATATGATCACTTCATTTTGATGGCCTCATGTTAAAATACTAAAGATAATTTTTTTCATTCGGCCGCACGAATTTCGGTGCCATTTTCTTTCTTCGATAAAAATTAATCAATGACTGACAAACATAATTAAAAATGTATTCACTTGAAAAGTAATTATGCTTTTGCAATATTAACACTTCACTCGCTTGCCTTTTTTACTGACTAGTTTATCTTACACATGGTAGCTAATACATTAGTAAACTGACAGAGTAGGGTTTCTTCAGTCCTTGTTTTGAGAGGTATTAGGTAGTAGTCTCACCTTGAACATTCATGCTTATCTTATCAAGAGAGCAAGCGCAGATTAAATCATTAGTATAAGACAGGTCGTAACACCATTAGCGTGCTGAGTGATATAGTGTTTCGTAGTGGTCACCATCTTCATGGCATACTTGGTATCAATCAAACTCGTATGAAAGTGGAGTATGCGTCAGGCTCTACGAATGATGATGCTGCCACCTGCAGTCAGCACTTTCTCCTATTTCCAGTCGTTTGATTCTCCTTTTGACTATCTCAGATTATTAATCACATGTCGTCGCAAATGGAATATATCTATATATTAAATAATTAAGAAAGAGATAAATTACAGTCATAAAACCGTAAGGTTATTTCCCCAGAAAATAAATATGTTCCTGGTTCATCAGGTCACATCTCTGGTAGCTACCAGACACGTGACCTGATGAACAAGGAAAAATATATTTTGTGGGAAGAGAAATTAAAATTATGGAACCTTACGGTTGTCTCTTTCTTAATATTTGCTCTGTTGTTACATTGAGCTCTCTAGATTACGTCCTCTTTGGAATTATCCACACGGATTACCAAACACTCCATTGCCTTTATATATATATATATATATATATATATATAGTGTGTGTGACTGCTTGCAAGAACCAGTGACTAGGGAATTTTTTGATAATTCTTTTTCATTGAGTAGATCGTAATAACTGCATGTTAAGCTAGTTATATAATTTCTTTATAAATCCGTGAAGAACCATTGAAAATATATTATGTAATCATAAAATGTCGATAGAAAAAGGAGCCCAAAGATTTCAAGTTACTTTTTTTTAAAGGCAATAAAGCCGCTAAGACACAAAGCGCTACAGAGTGCGTAGGAATTGGAAACAGAAACATTAATAATGAGCGGGAAGAGGAAAGAGTAATCAGGAAGACAGTAGATAGTGATTGACATTACGTTTAAATTTTTGCGGACTAAAGCTGGAAGGGAGCTCCACAAGCGTGAAGTGTGAGAGAAGAAACTGCTAGCATAGAACTTACGGCTACATCAAGCTAGCTCAAATGTAAATTGATGAGATCTCGACGCGAGTTTAGTATTGCGCTTAAATTCATTACGTCGAAGTACCATAGCGAAGAGCTCACCCGAAAAATTACCCTGAAAGTATTTATAGAAAAGGCACAACGAGGAAGCCTTACGGCGGTGGGAAAATGACTGAAGCCGAGCCGCCAGATCAGGACCGATAATATTGCTGATTTTTCTTTGGATTTTATCGAGTAGCGCAAGGTCAATAGCAGCGGCGTCGAACCATATGTGACAGCAATAGTCTAAGTATGGATGAATGGTAGACTTATAGAATGATTCTGGAGAGAAAAAAAGATATGCCTCACTACAGAGTGAAACATCTTTCTTAGCAGGTGACCTAGCAATGCATTCAATATAGTCTTTCCACTTAATGTTAGCCCGAGAAGGCGCAACGTATCACTTTGCTGGGGGTTAGCATCAGCCATGATGATGGAAGGCAGAGATTGGAGAGTACACGATTATGGAAGTAGCGAAAAAAAATACTGAATTGTTGCAGGTTATGGCTGGGGGGGGGAGAATTTAGAGATTATGTGTGAAGAACCCAGGAACTTGCTCAGCAAGAGATATGAGTATGGGACAAAATGTAAACAAGAAAAAAAATCTCTACTCACACAATGGGAGATCGTAGGAATGAATATATATTTATACACACGCAAAAACAAAGCAAGCAGTATGTAAATGATCATTAGAACCTTGGTTTGTTCGTGTTACTGCTCTATAATTCATAGAGCCATTGGTTTTTGTAGTGGGAAGAGCCCGTTTTTTTTGTGTTTTCTTTCGCTTTGTTTTTCAAGTTGTTTTTCTTTGGCAATCAGTTGTTGGTTGGGATGTTCTTTTATGGCTTATCAAATAGCTCCTTTTGTTCTGGGATATATATATATATATATACACACAAAATCTCGGTTATAACAGCATGGGATAATATATATATGTGTGTGTGCGTGTGATATATATATGTGTGTGTGCGAGTGTTATATATATATATATATATATATTGTGTGTGTGAGATATATATATATATTGTGTGTGTGAGATATATATATATTGTGTGTGTGAGTGTTATATATATATATATATATATAGTGTGTGTGTGTGTGTGAGTGTTATATATATATATATATATATATATATATATATATGTGTGTGTGTGTTATATATATATATATGTGTGTGCGCGCGCGAGTGTTATATGTGTGTGTGTGTGTGCGCGCGCGCACGCGAGTGTTATATATATATATATATATATAGTATGAGTTGAGTATCGTCATTAATAATTTTTTTGTCACATTCGATTCATACATTAAATGTTTTATTTCATTTTCTACCGTCTGTAATTATCTGGAGAAGGTAAAGTATTTGTACCGTAGCGGCTATGCATGTATGTATGTATGTACACACGAGATTATTTATATATATATATATATATATATATATATACACACACACACACATGGATGGATGGATGGATGGGCACATATATAATTGGTGTGTATTGGAAAGTTCTCGTCTCGATCCTTCGCGTAAAATATCTGGGTTTGGTGAAGCGAAAAACATTTCAGTATCATAACATCTGAACAAGGGAAAATGTAAGGAAAAAACGATGATTGACGAATAAAATCGATAAGTAAAGTAAAACGTAAGATACAAAAAATACAAAACATGTGAGTGAGTAAACTGGAATCGCTATAGAAAATTATGAAATGTTGCTTCTGGTCGCCTCGCTGTGGAGCCATGTTGTCGAGGTAGTCTCGCAAATAATTGCTTCTGTAATGAGATCCATCTTCCCAGGGTGCCACGCACAATCGTATGCAAAACAAAACCTAACTTCGTAACTGGAGAGTTAGGTGCCTGCTGTGGTCCAGTGTCTAGAACCGAAGAGTTCAATACCAGGCCACAGCAGTGATGAACCAAACTTGGAGAGTTGACTTAAAAGGGAAATAACAGAGATATGCGGAAGAGGCATGGCCCGTGGAACTAGAACAATCTAACCCGGTGGACGAAATAAAACTTCCAATCACCTGAAGAAGGCCGGAGCGTAAAACGGATGAAACTGTGAATATGGCAATGAAGATGATGATAACAGTCTGAATAGAGTAAATAATGCTATCATTCTGTAGAACACATTTTTGGTAGCATCGATGCCTCTTCGGCATATAGCCATACCATTTCAGAGTTAAAATACAATGTGTTAGCCTATTTCCGACATATTTATGATATCTATTGCCTTTAGGGAGAAAATGATTTAATTGCTTACCTTTATCCTATTGATGCTGTCGATCTAAGATTCTTCAGCTTCATCGGTAAAGAAAGACTACTTGTCTCATGGCATTTAGCACTGCCAAATAACTCATTGCCGAAGAGTTGACATTTCTCATCCATCAATGCACCCAAAACCTATTCATATAGCTTCTGTCTGTCGCTGAAAAAATCCGTCACCTATGAAACTTAGAGATGTAATGGATGCCGGCAAGTAACTCCTGAAACACAAAGTGCTTCCCAGCCTAACATCTTGATTATCTGTTAAGCCAAATTAATCCTTGCTAGTGGTGCGATACAATACAGTACGAGGCTCATGCTTCTTGTTCGATATCTCTCATCAAGTATAAAATTCAGCATTGTTACCGAAACATCGAGATTCTGGAAGTTGATCTAGCTACAATGAAATAGTTAATTTAAATAACTGCAAATTAACTATAAAGTTTTTTTTTTAAAGTACTATTAAAATTCCAGTAAATTTCGTAATATTCATTTACGCAAAAATACCCTTGAGAAAAGTATGAATCCAACTGCTTCGAAGTTATAGGTTGAACAGCAGGACAGACTGGGTCATATAGCCTTGGTTGGGAAGAAAGAAACGTTAACCTACTGCGGGAATATCTGCGTAGTCAGTGATGAATCGACAGATTGATCATCGTCCAAGCGTGTCGCCCGTATGACACTTAACTGACTGTTAAATAGTGTCATTTTCAGCATAAAAATATTAAACACCGTTACTCCGCAGTTTTATGTAGAATGTTTTAGATCTCCCCGAAAATTAGACTAAACAATTAACATTCAACACAGTAAAAAATTATGAAATTTTATTAAATATAAAATAACATCGCATTGTTTTTGTGTTACGTAACTGCTCTTTGCCTTTTCTTTAAATGTTTCATGGTAATTGTTCTGATGAACTTTCTTTTATCGTACTAATAATTTATGTATTTAAGTGCAGTACCAGAGTAGAGGCAATGCCTCATCGTTTTATAGTTGAAATCGCTACATATTACCATAACGAAATTGACCACAATTTTGACATAAAACAAATGCTACTCTAATTAAAAGAGACGATAATTCTCTAAGAAGAAAACATCTAGAAAGTGCTTTAATCACTTGTTCACCCACAGTAAATATGCATCCGGGTTCTTACGTTTCGCCATTCTTAGAGATTTAATAAAGATTATGAAAACAAAAAAAACAAAAAAATCCAGACAAAATTGGCAAGATGGTATAAAAAAAAAATGTAAAATCTAAAACTGCCAGCGTCTGTCGTTCATGCGCAAGTGTTGTCACAACAACGTAAAGAAATTCAATCCGATGAAGTCCTAACGGATGAAACGCGTCAAAACAAACCTTTTCCAATTTGTCATACATTTTTAAAAACTGTTGATATATGTGTGTGTGTGTATATATATATATATATATATTTTTTAGGTACAAAATTTTATCACACCAATAAAAGTATGAAGCTTGATATTACTAGACATATTAAAAACGGGCAAAGCAACCGATTTCGCTCCCGCTCTTCAGGCTTCCAGCGGGAGATTTAATTTAAATTAAAAACACAGAAAATGTACAATGAAAAGGAAATGTGGAGGAGACAAAAAAAAAATTATGAGCAAAAGGAGCAAGAGCAAATGACAGCGAGCCCCAACAAACACTCACGTTGTTTGCACAAGGAAGGCTTGCGGTATCCGATGTAAAGTGCCTCCAGCACCTTAAGGTGAACTAACAAGTGTGACCGGGACAGCACGGTGAACCGGTCAACACTAAAATTAGCTGCACAAAATCTGCTCTTTAATAGGTGCTCGCATATGGCGGAACCGTAGGTGTTTGGGACGAGTCCCTTCAACGGCAAGGTGTGGTTCCTGATTTTGGTAGGAACGTGCTGTTTAATTCTCATGTCCAGGCGTTGTGTATATAACATATATATAATTTTTATGACAAGATTTCTGCAATATTCAAGACGGTAGATGTTTTAGTACTTCCCGAAAATTAAACTAAAAAAGTAACATTCAACACTGACAAATTATGGAATTTTATTAAATGTGATTAATATTCTTCTTGTGTTACGCCACCAGAAGCGTTCCGTAACGTAACTGCTCTTTGCCTTTTCTATAAATATTTAATGATAATTGTTCTAACGAATTTTCCTCTATGGTACCTAGACTTCATAAATTTCAGCGCAAGGTTTCATCATTTTAGAGTTAAAATGACATTTGACCGTCAGTTCTACGCACCAGTTTCTTCTATCGCACGTCTCGCTTCTGGAATTTTCTTGCAGTTTCTTGCTTGTCAACTTTGATCTTCAAATATGTAAATACAGTGTCAATCACTACCTTCTGTTTTTTAAAAATTCTTATTCTTTTATTGTCCTCTCTCCAAATATTTCTCATTCTCTAATACTCAGTAACCCTTGCGTCTTAGTGGCTTTATTGCCTTGATTAGGGTGAAATGAATAAAAACATTTAGATCATTTAAAGACTACTTTGGCGTTATCAAAAAAAAAAAAAAAAAAAAAAAAAAAAAAAAAATCAAATCTAACGGCGAGAAATGACCGAAATTTTACCAAATTTAGAATTCAGCCGTTTTTTTTAATGTTTTTTTTTACGGCTTAACCAATTGAAGGTTATTTAAAGCCAGAAAATATTTGTAGAGTAAGAATTTTAATCATTTACTAATACAAGTTCTACTAGAAAAAAAACTGGATTCGTAACCTTCCCAAGCGTATTTACGTGTTTCAACGTGATATGTCAGTAACTCATATTCATTCAGATTGTCATTCAATCTTTATAGATTTCAAACCTTTGATGAGAGAAAGAAATCTCCTTTACAGGGCTCTATTCAGTACGCTACTAGTGTGTTGTATATACTGATAACAAACGATGCAGAGATCCAGGTATAGGTCACCAACTTGTGACCCTTTAGACACAGACGCTACCAATGTTGCCGTAATTTCGATTGCCTATATCACTGCTCCAAAAAAATTTATACTGAGTAAATAATTAGTTATATCGAAAAGTTTCTACAATAGACTGTTCTGCTACACTATGACCGATTCCAATCATAAAAGAAAGATGATTGCTTTTCTAGAAATTAGTCGGCCTGAATATGCATCATCTTGAACAGACACTCTTTTGTGAAACGCGAGCGCCAGTCAAAAACTTGGTTTTCGACTAAAAGTCTTAATAAAAAAATGCTGATTTTGAGGATATCGGTAGCTTTTTTGTGCTCAATACAAAATTTGATGCATGTTCATTAGTTTAATTTTTCAATCATTGTAACGTCGCGTGAAGGTGTTTTTTTTACATAATATTAGGCCTCACACAACTGTAAACAACTAGAGAATCTCCTAACAGAATTTGTACAGACTCAGCGTACTGAATACCTATCTTGAAGACCATTTTTATTGAACAACGCAACAGAGTCATAAAAATTTTGGTTACTAACCTATACATTTCGAGTACGTCGGTCGGAATGCACACTTAACAAAAAAAACAAAAACGGGCCGTCCGTTTCAAAAACGGGTATCCATTAAAATAGCATTTGAAGTTCATATATATAAAAAATTTCTTTGAAAATTTTCTGTCTGGATACACCCAACACAGGAACAGCACATGTGTCAAAGAAATTAACAGAAAAAATACTTAAAATATTTAAAAAATAAATTGTACAAGTGAAAATTAAAAACACGTTTATTTTTTGTTTATTCAATAAAATCTCTCTCGGTCTCGATACGGCATCATAAGCAAATTTCTACCCGGATTCTTTCTTTCAATTAGGCAGTAATATCCACAAACTCTTCCTTGAGCAAGTGTTTGGTGTTGTGGGACCACAGTCCACAGTTTTACCCTCGCAGACAACCCTAACGATGTGGATTGAATTCGAGAGACAATTGTACAAATTGAATTAACATTTTCTGCGCACATTCGCTATTAGGTATCTAGGAATCAGATCTGTAGAAGACATATGCTCTTTTGCAAGTATTTATTATTCTAAGGTTCCACCAGCGTGCCAAGTAAATCAGAGCAGGGAACTGCACCAACCCTTATTAACTTGTTTGTGTTCGACATCTTCGACCCGCTGAGCGAACTCAACCGAACTTGCAACCTCTCGCCGATCAAAAGTTTTCTTTCTCTTGGTAACAGTCGACATGTCCCTATCAGAGGTCTTCAGCTTGTTCCTGATCTTTAACAAAGAAGCTCATTCTAGAAGGTTGCTATTATCTTAGATGCTGCGGTTGACAGTTTCTGCAGCACGCACGGTACACCTTTTCATTTCTTGTATCAAATTGTAGACAGAGGTTAATGATCTTGCATCTGGAAAGAGATATTAATGCTAAAAATTTGGCGCATGTCGCGCAACATTACGCTGCGGCCGGCTTCTGCTAAATGCGTGTTCTCGAATACCTGACGCATCCTGAATGCTCGTCTACTTATTAAGATGAGATTTGATCAGACTTGTTAGCCGACTTAACATTTTTAACACTGCCAAATGTACTGGAAATGAATTATCGTGTTCGACCACGCCGGTCGAATTGCTATTGATTCGCAAGACTGATTCCGTAAGACCAGCTCGGATCGGAGAGATGACGGTGGAGAATGCGGAAGTAGGATTAATCGCAAGCGGAAATTACATTCGCTGAATGCAGAGGAGAGCGAAAGGAAGCGATATGTATGATGATTACGAGAGTTGGGGAAAAGAAAACGAGAACAAGCGATAGATAAAGAGTGAGAGGTCAATGGGAAACCAAAACAATATTGCACAATATTCCTAGTTGGATTCTGTCGTCCGTTGTCCTAATTCCATTTTAGGAAACTTAATTTAGATCGAGTACGTACAACGTTGCAACGTCTAAAATTCCTACATTTGAATTGATAGTTACAGTTCCCTTGGAGGCTTCAATTCTGAAGTTTTTATTATTCTAATAATAATTTGGCATACTGCCATATCACGTTGAAATACCTGTTCCTGTGCGACCTCGAAGTCGAGCCTGGTCTGTACCCAGATGAATGACCGCTTGGGAATATCAGGTGCTGTAAGCTTGGCGGGTGATGTAATTCATAACTGCCTTGAATTGATAATGCTAAAGCAGTGTTCCAATCCTACTCGGGTTCGGTATATCCATTTACTCGTAAATACCTTTGGGAAAGGTATGAACCCACCCCTTCTCCGCCCAACTCTGGGTCAATTAGTAAAACTCATCACTAAACCACTATTATCGCCAAGAAGAAAAAAAAACTTTTCTGGCTTTGACCTACAGAAGAATGATAAGCCTTAGACAAAAGAATCAAATTTAATCATAATTTCATCTATGTCCTTGAAAAAAAAAAAAAAGGATCTTAGAATAAAAGGTTAGATAGGGAAAGTCATTCAGAATTAATAATATGAGGATTAAAAGGGGACAGGACTGGAAAATATTTTTAATACGCGGGTTGTTTGGAAGAAGAGCGAGTTTGTTGTCTCATGATTACGAGGTTTACACACAGCATAATATCTGTCTGAATTTCTGGGATGAGCAGTTATATACATGCCGGCTCTTTTCCTAATCATTTTGTTATAATGTTTCGGCTGTTGTAGCCACCTCGGCCTTCATCAGGTGCATGTCGATTTGGATAACCTTCATAGTATTTCAAACTAAACTTTGTACAGGGGTACATTATTCCCGTTCCAATATCCATGTCTACGCATATCTCTTCTAGGTTTGGTTTGCTTTACGGCATAATCAACCTTAATGGGATTATTTAATGCCGACAAGATTTTCATTGCCGGTAATATTTTTTTTCAAAAAGTATTGTTGGTAACATTTTTTCCAAAAATGTATTGCTGGTATTGATATTCTAACGTAAACAAAGACAATATATCATCGGAAATGGATTAAATGTGGGAGAGCACGTATTTACTATGAAATGTCTCTAACATTCAAGGGAGGTAATAATTTTAATGCATTTACTTGGATAAAAGTATCCATAAAAACGTATAAACAGAAAACATTAAAATAATTGTTGGTTTTAATACATTTCTTTATATATAAAAAGATGCATTAAATCCGACAATTATTTTAATTATATATATATATGGTTTTCGATTCTAGCCAGAGGCAACCGGACGTCTAGCCACACTGATGAGCTGTGATACAGCGAAACAGTGTCTGTGGATGACAATATATATATATATATAAGTGAACACTGAAGTCAACACTCAGAGGCGATAGGCTGTTTCATGCTAGACGCAATCGTCATCACACACACATATATATATATTATTAGCGAGCATAATGATCAGAACGATGTTAAGAAAAAGTCTAAATGTGAAATTGTTTTATTTTAAATCTTCAAAGAACATTTTAGAAAGGAAAAAATAAGGATATAAAGGTAAATTATATAATTCCAAAATATAAAGTTCAATAAACTTATTTTGATAAAGTTATAAGAATAATTATATAACATTCTAAAAAAAATAGATGATCAAAAACATCAGAACAATTAAATAAATCCATAAAATTTTATAATTATTTTGCATTATTGAAAATTTTTGAGGGTAGGAATATAAAATGGGGTATTTTACTAAATTACACCGACTGTTTGCTGGCTCTTGCATTGTACACATGGCGAAAAAATCTGTGACGTCATTGGAACTTAGAAAACTGATTGTCAAGTTATGTAATGAAAATAAACCCTCGATTGGGGATATTTCAAAGACTGTGGGGAAATCTAAGTTTTATTCATAGTATTTTAAGAAAACTTGAGGAAACTGGGTCATGTGAAGCCAAGAAACCACATGGCAGGCCTAGGAAAACTACTGCAAGGGAAGACAGATGGATTGGTAATGAATAAAAAAAGATCGATTTGCGACAGCAACCGCTATCTCTAAAAGTGCTAATGCTAACCTTGGCATTAAAATATCAAGGCACACTATTTCCCGAAGACTTAATGAAATAAATTTGAACAGTGGAGTAGATTCTACGAAGCCTTATATTTCTAAAAAGAATCAAATGAGCCGATTGAAATTTGCCACTGAACACGTCATATGGACAGAAGAACAGTGGGATTCTGTTCATTTCAGCGATGAGTCAAAGTTTAAGATGTTCGGTTGTAAAGGGAGAAGGTTCGTTCGACGCAGTCCTAAGGAACGATATTCGCCTCAGGGCACAAAAAGCAGCGTTAAATTTGGAGGAGGAAGTGTGATGGTGTTTGGCATGATTTCACCCGCTGGTACGGGACCTCTTGTTAAGCTACACGGTAAAATTAACGCAACTGTATACAAAAAGATATTGAAGAAACATGTACCTAATTTGAGAAGTGCAATTAATCAACCAGCTGTATTTATGAAAGATAACGTGCCGTGTCACACAGCGAAGTCTGTTAAGACATTTCTTTCAGAGTAGGATGTTACTGTTATGGAGTGGCCTGCTCAAAGCCCAGACATGAATCATATTGAAAATGTTTGGAAGTTACTAAATGAAAGAGCTAAGGAAAAGAATCCAACAAACGTCGAAGAACCATGGACTAATTTGAAAGGAGAATGGGAGAAAATATCCGTTAATGAATGCAAGACATTAATTCGCTCATGTAGCAAAGTTGTCAAGCTGTTATTGCAAGTAAAGGTCTACACATCAAGTACTAATGAATTATGAACGCTATTTTCATTTGGATATGATGTGTCCATTATAATAATTTGTTAATCGTTCTGATGTTTTTGATCTATTTTTTTTAATGTTATATAATTATTCTTATAACTTTATCAAAATAAGTTTGAGCTTTATATTTTGGAATTATATAATTTACTTTTATAACATTTATTTTCCTTGATAAACTGTTCTTTGACGCTTTAAAATAAAATGTTATTTCACATTTAGGTTTTTTCTT
>OZ038481.1:121722369-121799869 GCA_964036315.1 Acanthosepion esculentum
TTCAAACATGCATATACACTAAAATAGTGTAATATAAACACATACACACACCTGTGTCCACTCTTGTATCTACTTTATAGAATAGTCATAACGGTAAGAAAAAAAAGGAGAGAAAATCCTTTTCATACAAATGCTTTTACTTCAGTTAACAGAATCTTAACCGTCAGTTCTGGGCTTTAATTTAGGTAGAATTTTAAAAAATTTGATCTTGGATAATCAAACCATTCAAATCTTTATTCAGTGCATTTGTTTTATTTTTAGAGCTTAAGTTCTTAAGCAAGTTGGCAGACATTGCAACATGGCCCGAAGAGGTTAATGTATACACAAATTTGAAAATAATTTTTCGCATATGTAAAAAATGTCATAAACGGTAACAGCATCAGTACAGAAGCAGTCATCAGGGCATAAAGCTAGGGCTAGTAATTGCTTCGGGACTGAAGTAAAAGGTGCTACAACAATGCCTCAACAAAACCCCGAGTCGTATAATATGCAGGTAATTTGTGAAAATACTAGATCCATATGAATGCAACTATCGCTCAATTTTGTTATTTGTTTATTACTGTAGGTTTAACAATTTTAGTCCGGAATGTTGAAATTAAGTTAAAAACAAAACACTCAAAGACACGGACAGACAGACGGAGACGGACAGACAGACGGAGACGGACGGACGGAGACATCGTTTTCATTTTTTTATCCATTTATATTTTCCCCACATGGCTATAAGGCTGTTATCTTCCCATTAGCCTATAAATAAAGAACTGTCGGGTAGGACAGTTTTATGAAACTATGTGTATCCCAGAGAGTGGAGGAACAAATGTATAATTATTCTACGAGTTCTTGATATTGTTCCCCCCCCACCTTTTGGACGATCCCTTCTTCAGCCTTCGTCAAGTACATAATGTATAAGAGAAGAGGAAACGATAAAGAAAAAAATCAATGTTTTCCGAGGTTGATAAATGTCGAGGGGAGAAGGTCTAATGAATGCTGAGAAACAAAAATTGTTTAACAACTATTTCCCTGCTTATTGCGACCAGTTAATTAAAGTAGCGCTGAGTGATTTGTTGCCTTTTGCTCGACTAAGTAAATCAATGCCAGACGAGACGAAAACGTAAACAGTAAAAAACGATAGCATACCATTCGTTATTACAGCGATATTTGATCTACACTGATAATGTCATTCTCTAAAATTTGCTTCAGCTGAAACAGCGTCACGATAGTTGATCACTCAGTGAGGCTCGACATTAGTAACGGCTAGTGTAGTTGTACGCCCTACTACCTATCTGGCTATACAGAAGAAATCACTTTAAAAAAAAAAGTTCAATTTTAGCGTTGCGATTGCACGCTTCAATAGTTTATATCCATTATCAATAACACATTTCAAAGAAACATATTTCGATTCGTATTATATTTTTTCGTCTCGGGTGCTACCTGAATTTTATCAAAAACAAAATAATTTCCATGCCGGAATGTGCAGTCGAAAGTACTTGCGTATTAAAGAAATACCTTATACGGCTTATAATTTTTAAAAACAAGGAACATAACATTCATCAAGTGATTAGTAGTTTAAGGCATCTTTAAAATTTTGTTAGCGAAGGGATTTCGCCATTTTATAAAATTAACTTTACAAATTTACTTTTTGTATGAATGATTCATTCTAATATAAATTGAACTGCCCCCACATATTATATATATATATATATATATATATATATATATATATATATATATATATATATATCTCCTTCGCCATTTTAATTTATTATTTCATTTACAGTCTTAATCTTTTTTCTATTCTATAATTTTCTTACCGTCTTAACATTGATTAAATTTTGCTGCCACCTTTCTTTTAATCATTACTTCTTCGTCATTTTTAATACCTCTGGTCTTTTTCTTAGACTTTCCATATAATAATCGATTAACACCGTTCCACAAGAAGAACCTCCAAATATTTCTGAACTGCGTTTTCGGCAATCATCCAAATATTAGAAAAAAGTTCGGAGACCTGGTCGTATTCCTCCTCTCTTTCGTTTATTTATCAAGTGTTTATATTGATTAGAGCCAAAACTATGCTTAAACTGCTAACAGGAAATACGTTTACCAGAGGCTTTTCAGTCATAGTAATATTTAAAATAGTAATGGTACGCGAAAATACCTCTGGGAAGTTATGAATATGAAGCTTTTTTCCTCCAGTTATAGATAAATACCAGGGCAGACTGAGTCTTGTAGCCTTTGTTGGTAACTAGTCTACCGCAGAAAGTAACGGCGGCATACTGCGGGAATTTCTCCGACAATCAATCATGAATTGTAAAGATACATGGTCGGCCAGGTGTGCATCAAGCATGGCACCCAAGGAAGGAATATGGTAATATTAACAGTTTCCATCTAAGGAAAATTTTGCCATTCATTAACCGAGCAGACAGTGCCACCTTCTGTTGAAATGTATAAAATATTTCTCTTAATACAGTTTTTTCAGGAAAAGTCAGTCAGTTATGTGCCATGCGTGATACACGCTTAGGCGATCATGTATCTTTCGATACATGACTGACTAGGCAGATTTTTTCCCCGAAGTAGTTTGCCATTTCTTTCTGCGGTAGACCAGTTGCCATCTAAGGCTACAGAATCCGGTCTGTCCTGCTATTTACCCATAGCTAGTTGAGGAGGGGGGTAGAACGTATGCAATGAATGTAATGGATTCGATTGCAATTCGAACCCGGCTCTCCGATTCCTCAATCCGAGCCACTATCCATTACTCCACCGGACTTCCTTTACTTCAGGAAAATAGATTTTTGAAATTCTGTAAGTTATCTCAATTTCCACTCTTGACAGGGGTTCCTTTCGTTGATATGGTGTGAAACTTCAAAACCTGATTGTAATTTTCTTTTCGAGTTGCGTATGGCATAGTTGTTGAAAGTCCTGAAGTGATGAGTTTTCTTTTATTTACCGGATTTTTTTCTGATTCGGTAGCGCCGGTCTACAATTTCCTAATAAGGATGGTCTTCAATAAGTTTTTTTAACGTTATCAATTCCAAAGCTACACATTGATACCTGTCTATATTTCAGAGATGAGGTATTTTAACTATTTACATAGTTCGGACTGTTGTCCTCATCTTTATTGCCATATTCACAACGTTTCGGTCGTTGTTCGCTCCGGCCTTCTTCGGGTGATTTTCGAAATTCCAACGTATATCACCTGAAGAATGCCGAAGTGTCCAACGACCGAAACGTCGTGAATATGGCAAAGATGAGGAAGCAGCTTTCTATTAAAAAATTATGCAATAAAAAAAATCGACAAGAGGAAATAATTGTTAAGAAATAGTGAATGCTGCCTCAGTGTCGGACAATAGCTAACGAGATTGTTCGATTGGTTTGGTTTATTTTACTCCATATCAACATCAATGCTTTATTTGATGCCGACAATTTTTATTGCTGTTAATAATTTTTTTCTTTCACACAAATGTATTGCTGGTAATAAAACCTATTTTTACACCTTCATAGCGTTTTAACCCAAGTTTTGGGAGAGTAAATATTTTCCCATAGCTGGGACCCTAACAGGTGCTACCACCACGGGTCAGGTTGAGCCTGGGAACACCAGCATTTAAAAAGGTGGTTCCATCCTCCTCAAAACCTCCCGATCAGAGGCTTTGTTCGATTGATTCTCATGAGAAAGTGGTGAAATCGGTGCTCCCCTGGTGACAAATAGTTTCGTTTTCTCAAAAGGCTACAATGTAAGTAAACAAAGGAAAAAAATCTTCATCCCATAAAGTAATTTGATGAAAAACAACATGTCTATCAGAGATCAGATAAGCTGACAAAAATTTCTCTTTCTGTGCGGATATTTTAATTGCCATTATAATGCATTTACTAACAGGATTCCCTTCAAATACTTTATTGATATTAAACAGGTTGACTTCAAGCATATTCAAGTCAGCGAAATACTACGGTGGGTAAACCGATCAACATTACTTTTCCAATCGCTATCATTTGTTTTTTTGAGCATAAGTTATTGTTTATTGTCTATCGTTGACATAATACGAACGAAGTTTTTACCTTTCCATGTCATTCGTCCATTGTCGGTCATATAAGATGAAAACTGAGGAACATTTAAAAGGAGGATCAAGCTTTTGATAGATACCTGAACGAGACATTTTTCAATATATATTTTAATTAACAAGTAAGTAATCATTTGTCAGAATCCCATGAAGAAATCGTTTAATGAACGAATTTTCGTTGAATTTTTCTATGACTGGCCACACATTTTTTGACAGATTTTTAATTTACTTTTGACACTTGTCTAAAACTTGACGGCAGTTTAATTTGAAATTAAAAATCTACTGAATAAATAAAAACAGTATAAAACATTTCATGGAGGCAAGATTATTTTTCAATGGCCACCTTTCGGCTCTCTTCCTGCAGTTAAAACCAAAATGATAGTTTAAAATAATTGAATAATTTAATCATTCTTTTATGAAATTAATTATCAAGTCGATAGCCATATAATTTTATGATTAAGTTCAACTTAACTACTGTAGATTTAAAAACTGTTCGGCAGTATCATGGCCAACACAGCATATAAGTCTAATTTCGAAAGAATATCCTAATAAATAGCTTATTGGGAAAACTTATTTCTCGCGCCGATAATAGGAAAAAAAATGAACGTCTACGAACTATTTTAGTGAAAAAACGATTTTATGTTGTTCAAATATGAAATTCACTCCAAATGGCGTGACTATCGTTTGCCAAACTCGATTAAGAAAGAAATAGAGAGTTATCGCTCACTTACTAAGCGGGTTGATAGATTTTTTTCCCGATTATATGAAAAGAATTATCAATTTATTCACGAAAGAATAGTCACCAATTCGAAACCCAGCGTGGAAAATTTACTTCAAGATTTTCAATAATATATATATATATATATATACTAGCTGGTGATAACTAACTACTGCTTTTACTCAGCCTGCCCAGTTAATAGTAGTCGAGCCCACAAAATATCGAAAAGAACATGTTATATTTCTCTATACAAAAACCTAACTAGAGTGGGAGTTTCTTAAAATCATTGACTTTATTGTAATCTAATAAAATCTTGAAAATGTAGTAATTTTAAAGAAAAAATACTGTCTTGAATTCCATACGTGTACGCATTTTTATCAAATACCAGCACAGTCTGGATAGGGTGTAGTAGGTAATTCTTCAGCTTATCGAAAAACGGACTTTCTTGAGACAAAATAACGTGCGGCAGAGATAAAGATTTCCGAAAATCAGCGTACCAGAATGGTGAGAGCATTAAAAGAAATAACTAAATCGTACTGGCCTTTGTATATGGCATTGGTAAAATTAGCCTTTTCCTTACAAGCAAACATTTGGCAGTCACTGATTGAGCAGTCAGAACTGCTTTCGGTTGGAATTTATAAAAACACCTCTAAAATTCTTGATGATCAGAGAAAACACCTCTAAAATTCTCTTAAAACCCTAAGAAAACAGGTTTCTCAAGATCGCGCTTTCCAGGAATTAATATGGCACACAAGAATACCGATCATTCGAGAAGAAAGATCCCTAAGTTCAAATAAGATATTTCATATTTCGAATAAAGCACATACTAAAAATGAACTGTATATAGCCACCAAGAAAACTACATAGATGAGGATATTAGGCCATCTTATCCAATAGATGTATTGGACAACCTAAAGGCAATGGAATGTAGACAGACGAGGTTTTAAATTATAAATTGAAGCCTATTTCAGGTTTATTATTGCCGATATAATTTTTGTATTATTTGTTTCGTTTCCGTTAAAGCCGAAAAGGTTAATTTTCATTTTAGCATCCGGGCTCAATTCGCATTAAAAATTTCCAGAATACTTACATTTATGTGTAATTGTAAATGCTTCATTCGAATCTGGCTTGATAAATTTGATAAAATCTACCGTTTTGGAGTTTCGGATTCATTCAGGTCATTGATGGTAGTCATTACTGGAGTTGTTTGCATGCATTCGGCGCGGAAGACAACGTAGTGAACGGAAGGTTTACTGATTTTACTTGTCTCAATGCGTGCGCAATAATCAGGACAAGTAAATATCCCAGTCATAGTTATTCTGCAGCGAATGTAGGCAAACAACGCCACTAAAGGCTTCCCGCGATGCAAATGAATCCGAAATTTTACTGTCGATAACTGCAAAACGTTAGATTTTATCAAATTTATCAAGTCAGATACGAATGAAGCATTTACAATTAAACATAAATGTAAGTATTCAGGAAAATTTTAATACGAACTGAGCTCGGGTGTTAAACTGCAAATTAATCGCCGAAAAGATATTTAACACCTTACCAGGAAGAGCGAAATTAAATGAAACAGTCTAATCGTATTTGTGAGAGTCACGGCATAAAGACAAGTAAAGTAATTCTGAACTTACCTGTCCATTTTATTGGTTCTGTTACTGCAAAATGTTTCGGACGATTTTTTTTTTTTCGATAAAATTCAGGCTTGCAAATCGTTTCACAAAAAAGAATATTTTAATGCTCGTTTATTTTTCGGCAGTTTATTGAACCTATCCATGCATGCAATAGAAATAATCATGGCCCAAAAAGTAAGTTTCAAATGGGAAACTCAAGTGTACAATGAAATAAATGTTTTGAATCTATCTGTGATACAGCTATTGTGACACGTCAGTGGTCATTAACACTAGCTTTCTAACGTTACAAGAGATACTACCTTGACGTAGGCGGGAGATCTTTTCCACAGTGCAAACCAGAAAAAAAAGTAGTAAATGAATACCTTTGCAGTAAAGGTTATCCCATTTTCTCAACGTGTGGAAGAAAGAATATTCCATATTATACCTGCGATTGTTCAACTCCAAAAGGAACTGTCAAGGTGAAAGCAGTATTTTCTATTGGAAAAGCTGTCAATACCATATGACTTAAGCTCCAAGCGACATACCTTGGAGAGTACATCCATGAAGCGGGAGGGCTAGGGTATCTTTAGCGCCAAAACGTAATAGTGAGCTTAGTCGTTTCCATTCGGCATTCATTGAATAAGCAGCATTAATGGCGGTCGAAATTTATAACATCTGCCATTTAAAACAGTTGTTCAGGAAAATAGGCTTCTCAAACCGGTTAACTTAAAACTTTTTCTATAACTTTTCACTTTCAAAATGGAATATTCAATTTCAATTTGAGAACAGTAACTCTCAAAATGGAACACAAACTTTAAATTTGAAAATAGTAACGTCTGAACCAAACGAATAGAAAATATAAAAAAAATAATTCTTTACAAGAAAATCATTAAATTTTCATTATAAATAAAGCATGTCCTCCATATTTAAGGGTTTAGGAATCCTGCCTTGGATGCCTGCAATGAAATTTGAGCACATTGCTGGTGTCAGCGTTGAAAGGGCAGCATTTACACACATTTTTAGGGTATGGAGCCTATTCTCTTTTTGCTTAAGGTTAGCCCTTCTCTCATTAGAATTTCTTGGGTATTATCAGCCAATTTCCTCTTCACGTCTGTATTGAAAATTGACAAAAAATTCTCAATCGGGACCACTTGAGATCGTTGGCTAAATTAAGAGACATTTTATACGGATAGGAGGGGAAGATAAAGGTTCACCCTAGACTTGAACAAGTTAAGATTGTAATGATCGGGAAAACATTCCCTTGGGAGTCTGTTCCATAGTGCAGGGGGAAGGAAGTGCTCAAGAAGAACATACTTCTTACCGATAGAATACGGATGCTTTTGATACAATATAAATAACATGGCGTGTCCTGGCCGTGAAGGTTAGAACTGGCGTAACCAAGAAATGTAGTTTGTCCAAGCATTTTCCATGGGAGTGGAGGCAGAGCAGTACGAGGCTTGCCACAAGTCACCTGTGAGAGAATCTGGAGGGTGGAAAATAATTTCTTGCCCATAAGTACTTGGGGACGCTTTTTAACTCCATTGAGACTGGAAAGTGAAGACTGGGCAGCTCCCGCCCAAATATGACAACAATACCCAATTTTCGATCTGACAGAGGATAGCATAATAAGTCGGGTACTTAATATAGTCGCACAGGAAGCCTATCATTTTCCCTGCATATTTAGCGATGGATCGTATGTACAATTCCTATTTCAGGTCAGGTGTGACTATAAGGCGCAATAGTCTCTCAAGGCACGAATCTTCCCGAAGGGAACACCCGTTCAACGTGACTGGCGGTAGATCGGGGTGCGATCGGGGATAAAGGAATGTATCTAGTTTTCGAGACTTTGAATGTAAGCAACCAACTGTACCCTATTGAGAAGTTACCGCTGTATCGGATGAAAGATCAGCTTCCAATCTCTGATCATCAAGAATTTTAGAGGTGTACCTGCGTATCGTCGGCATAGATGTTTACTAATGATCTGAGTATATTCATAAGCAGATCATTTATGTAAACCAGACATTAGTCCTAGAAGTGACTCCTTGTGGACGAATGCGTTAGCTGCTAGGGCCCCAGAGGACTGCCCGTTAATAACTACTTGATAGGAAGGACTTTATAATTGAGAAAACACTTCCAGTGATTCCATAGATTGGGAGCTTAAGTAGCAAACCTTTGTGCTACACGTTGTCAAAGGGCTTCGAAATATCTAATTCTATGGTCCTTGATGTGTGCTTGTCGTCAAGAGCCTCACTATTTCTGTTAGTAATAGTAGTTAGAATATCAGCAGTGGATCGGGCTGATCGAAAACAGTACTTCTCATCACTCAAAAGTTTGTCTTTATTTAGGTGCTCGACGATCTTCTTTTTTATTATAACCTCAAAATCCTCATTGATAATATTGAGGAGACTGCTGGGTCTATACTGGGAGGTGTAAGGGAATTCGCCCGCGTTCTTGTAGACTGGGGACACGTCTGACACTTTCCCCAGGCTTGGTAAGGATTTCTCCTTCAAGCAGCAGTTGAATAACTTTGCTAGGATCGGGGATAATTCTGGTTTATGGACAACCGTTGGAATTTTGTCTTTTGATGAGTCTAGAAACTTCTCATGCTGTAATGAAAGTATCACTGAGATTGTGCTTAGTGAGACGTAAGAAGTTGTCATCTAACGTTGGTCTTGAGGCAAAGATCGAGGCGAAAAACTCCACCTTGTCTGTTGAGAAAGATATGAACTCGGGGCCATTTCTAATTGTGGGAACGGCCGCTTTTCATCTTTTCATAATTTGGTTGGCGATCTTACAATTTGATTCGTTTCAATCTTGGCCTGGACAGCTTGTGTATGGCTACATTTTGCGTTTTCCAGAACTTTCTTGCAGCGACTGTGGGAGGTTCTGAAACTACGTCGCTCCTTGCGATAAATATTGAAATAGTGATTCCGGTGAACTATCGCTGCAGGGCTTCCACGGGTAAACCTGACTTGCATGGATTTTTTGGTGGGGGTATAAAACTCTCCATCCCCGAAAGGATCTATTCCGAGACGGGGGTAGCAGTTTTGGGGGCAGCGTGTTTGAGGAAGGTTAAGAGAGGAGATTCCATCATATAGGATCAAAAGCTGTCGCTGTCTACCTTCGCGTAAAGAAAAATCGTTTTATGAAATGGTAAATCACGGAATGCCTTTAGCTTGGCATAATTCTGGATACTGCCTAAAGGATACTCTGACGTTCCTGGGGATGGTAAACGTTCTCTAAGTATTTGTCAGATCATGATGTTCATCTGATGTTCTGTTCAGGATGCGGGTATGTTCTTTGATGATCTGAATTAGTTTATATGCGATGGAGAAGTCTCTGCAATATCTATGTTCTTCATCGACTTTTTTTTTTCGAGTGGAGTAACCAGTCTTTTTAGTGGATATTGAAGTCACCGCAGATATGAATACTAGCTGAGGTAAATTCAGTGAGGATATATATTTATTTTGTAAAAAATACAAAATTGTGGCACAAGGCCGAAGGGTAAATGGGGGAGAGGTTGGTCTTTCACTTGCTATCCTATTCCTAGTTAACCACAATCATGACCCATTCATTCATTACATTTACACATTCACCACAAGAACTCATCCATCATCTTTCAATCCTGAACACGCACTGAAAATACTACATATTCACAAGGGTCCTACAAAACTCCCCATGAATTAAAAAATTGTAATGTTCGTATATATATATATATATATATATATATATATATATATTTCATGAAACATGAAATGCTGGGGAGGGGATATGTACCTCGAGAAGAAACTCAAAATGTCAACCAAAGACAAAACAAACACAAAATAATGTTAGTAGGAACCGCCCACCCCTCAAAATAATAAGAGCGGTAACTGTATTTTATCGATAGATAGTCAAGAAGCACACTCACTACTGGAATGGGGAGGGAAAAATTAATGACGGAATGGGGAAAATCAAAGACTGACTCGGCAAATTCAGTGAGGATATTATGAATCCTCTCAGATATTCGATCGAAAATAACTGTCCGATCGTCCTGATGGCAAAGACGAATGTGATACTATAAATAAGTGACACGTGGATGCATATACAGCAATATATTTGAAGTGTTCACGGTTTATTAATTCTACATCCTGAATTTTTACGATGTATTCTTGATATGTGTGATGCAAATTATTATTTCAATTCCAGGTCAAAGTTTTTGGTTTGGAAAGGTTTATCTCATAGTGTTAGGAGGTCTGGGAAATTTTTAGCCCTAGTCCCATGTGCGCGTGAGACACACAATGTACACTCAGATTTTGCCAAATTCCATTCGTGTAGTTATTTGGATAAATGTCTATGTGTGGCATAGCTACGGGAAATCCTAAGGGATCTGAGTAAATTTTGTCACTATATCTACGTACGCGTGGGGTTGCTACTATAAAAAAAAGGTCTTTGTGTCGTATTCTGTTTCAGTCAAGGGTCTCATAGGGAATAACGGAAAAAAAGAAACTTCCGATATCAATCATGTTGCTACACTAGACCAAAAAACGGTTGTACGAATAGTTTTAGACAGAAGAACCTCAGGATCATTTTCATTATCACAAAAACTCTTCGCAATCGGCCAGCTGAACCAAGAATTTTCTAATATCGGAAGGGATCTCCTCGTTTACTTCGCAACCGACTCAGAGAGAGAGAGAGAGATGATTGGTTGTTCAGTGAACGTTTTGATGCATTTCCGTAGTCATGTTGCTGATTGGCCGTGCCGAATGTTCATAATTTTGGACAGACGCTTAACCAAACTTGAAACGCACAAGCCACTTAAAACCTGTTTCTGACCGCCCTGGGTATGACGATAAACTACGTCCAACAGCAAGGGCTCTGATCAGGAGGTTTTGAGGAGCGTGGAACCACCTCCTAATTGCCGGTTTTCCCAGGTCCACCCTGACCGGGGGTGGTAGCACCTGTTAGGGTCCCAGCTATAGGAAAATAGTTAACCTCCTCCAAAACGTGGCAAAGCTCTATGAAAGTGTAAAAATAGGTTTTAATACCAGACATACTTTGTAAAAAAATTATTACCAGCAATAAATATTTGAAGAAAAATATATCACCAGCGTATTGCTGGTAATATTTTATTTTGAAAGAAAAAATGTTTCCAGCAATATATTTCTGAAGAAAAAATATTACCAGAAATAGATTTTTTGAAGAAAAAATATTACCAGAAATAGATTTTTGAAAAAATAAAAATGATTCCAGCAGTATATTTTTGAAGAAAATTATTACCAGAAACAGATTTTTTGAAGAAAAATATTACCAGCAATACATTTTTGAAGAAAAAGTATTACCAGAAATAGATTTTTTGAAGAAAAAATATTACCAGCAATACATTTAAAAAAAAAAGTTACCAGCAATACATTAAAAAAAAAAAGTTTCCAGCAATATATATTTGAAGAAAAGGTATTACCAGAAATAGATATTTTCAAGAAAAAAATATTACCAGCAATACATTTTTGAAAGAAAAATATTAACAGCACTAAAATTTTTCTCGGTATTAAATAACCCATTAAGGTTATATGCCTTAAAATAAGCCAAACCAAACCTGTTTCTGATTACAAAATATTTGCTAAACGTCTGCCGAATTATTTAGATCGTTCGATTTCCTGAGTTTTATGCAAAATCTGATGAAACGACATTGCTCGAATTTGTCAGTCATCGTAGAGATTTCAGAGCCGTTGTAACACAACGTGACAAAATCTCAAGTTATAATTGAACAAGTGTCGATAACACGAAGTCTATTGGCAGGAAGACTGGAGGCCAATGAGTGATATTTGAGCGTTTATTTCTATTGAACATTATAGTCCAGTTACGTGCTAATAGAATCTCGTATAACATTTGACTTTCAGTGCCCAGAAATCGTCAGACCCCGACAAATTTATATCCAGAAGTTGAAATCGAAAAGTCTAAATTAGCCAAGAAATTCTTTAGGGATATGTATTTACGTAAATTTCCCCGTGGAAAAGTTTTATATCAGAGATGAAAGGTGGTATATTCATCTAAAATGTAACACACGGCATCTTAATGCATCTGTGCGATGTAAAACGAGAACATATGTGTAACAAACAGAATCTAATTGTTTAATGTGAACAAAAAAAAAATGGTAGATCATATCCATATAAAGATGTTACACGCGTTTCTGAGAATGAAATAACCTATATTACCGGAATATGAAACAATGAAATATCCTCTACTTTTGTATACCAAGTTTAGTTTCGCAAATAGCTATGTGTCTCTTAAGGAGGATTGAACTCTCTCCACAACAGTAATGGTTATCCTGAGTATGTTGCTAAGCATTGTCACACAGTCTGGTATCCATGTATATTTCGTAAACATTAATAAACGCAGTGAGGCTCGAACTCACTATTCAGTAGCAGTGGTCAACCAGATAAACTTAGTAACATTACCCGACGCCGAGGCATCCAAATAAAATTACTGAGCTCTTGCGTTCAGTACTCCTTGATATTGAAAGGGCCACTATCTAATTACCCTTTGTGTCAAATGCAAGTGTCGTTTGAAATTGTCATTCCGGTGGAATTTTGTTTTGTTAAAAGTTCGAATAAACCATTTACAGTATTCTGATTATTGTCCTCATCTTTGTTGCCATAGTTATTACAACGTTTCAGCCGTTCTACGCTCCGGTGATTGGACACATAGCCCAGGGAATAAAGACGTTGGTTAGATCCAGTGACTAGACCCAAAGAGTTATGAGTTCAATACCACTCCGCAGCAGTGGTGAACCAAAACTTGGAGAGTTGAGTTAAAGGGAAATAACTGAGACATCCAGAAGAGGCATGGCATGAAAAAAATGAAGTTAATTTACTCAATATCTGTCTATATATCTGAGATGAGGTATTATTTACATTATTCGGACTATTGTCCTCATCTTTGTCACAACGTTTCGGCCGTTGTACACTCCGGCATTCTTCAGGTGGTTGGAATGTCGAACTGAACCCTTTATTTCGCTCACTGGGGTAGACTGTTCTAGTTCCACGTGCCATGTTTAATGGATGTCAGTTATCAGTTATCTCCTGTTAATTCCCCCTATCCAAGTTCTCCACTGCCATAACCGGGTATTGAAATCACACACTTTGGGTCCCGTCACTGGATTTAACTAACGGCTTTACCCACTGTGCCATGTGTGAGTTCCGGTTATGGCGATGGTACCTAACACAAGGTTTAAACAGGTCCATGCCTTTGCATGGAGGTGTCGATATAAAAGGAAGAGAAATTACCTCGGCTGGTATTTGAACAGTGTTCAACTACTGGGACTGTCTATTATAGTAAATGTTTTTAAACATCAATTATAAGAAGACATAATCAGGAAGAGGCCAAGTAAAGGAAAGAGAGAAGAAAGGACTAAACATCAATCGTAACAAGGCAGAAAGTATGGTTGTCAAAAAAAGAAACAGGGTAAGATTCGAACTACGAATACCGAAATTAAACAAGTAGAACAACTTAAATATTTAGGCAGTATTTTAACAAAGGGCGGAATATCTGATACCGAATGCCGGGGGAGCATTGGAATAGTGAAAGATGCCTTGCAAAAGCTAAGCAAAGTAATAAGAAACATGGAAATTTTGTTAGAAACGAAGAAAAAGATTACTGAACTTTTATGTATATGAGAAAGCTGGGCAATCTTCTCACAGATAAAGAAAATGCTTTCAGCATCAGAAATTTTCTACAGAAGAACGCTAAGAATACCATGGAGAGAACATGTAAAGAACGACGAAGTTTTAGCGAAAATAGAAGCAAAATGTACACTTATGCTGAGAATCAGAAAAAGATAATTGAAATTTCCAGGACATATAATGAGGAAAGAGGGCTTAGAAAATTTGACTACAAGAATTAGAAGACATAGCAGAAAATAAACATTGCTAAGAGCTACAAAGAAGAGGACGTTGTGGTTATTTTCATCGGACACTTCTCCAAGAGTAACATCAACATTCTCCTTTGGAAATTTATGGTATCAGCAACTTTTTCAAAGCTACAGTACAAGGCAACCCCCCCCCCAAAAAAAACAAAAACAAAATGGCGGCACCCATAGAAAGTCAATTTTTGTATTTTTATCAAGACAAGTGAGTAATAGAATTCGTTTATTAATACAGGCGTACATATGTATATTACACATTGATTTAGTAGCGATAACGATCCTAAGTATACCGTCTTAAAGAGAGTGGCCTAGTCAGAGTCCTGACCATAACCCAATTGAAAACCTTTGGGCGATAATGGACAAGCCTGCCCATAATAGGAAAGTTAACACAGAAGATGAGCTTTTTCGCGAATTGAAGGAATGTTGGAGAAATCTGGCAAAAAACGTTGACTTGGAAAAGAATTTTGTCTATAGCATGCCACGAAGAATTAAGGCCGTTATTAAGCAAAAAGTTACCCAACACAATACTAATTCATTTTTTGACTTGTATAATGTACATCTGTATTAATAAACAAATTCTATTACTCAATTGTCTTGGCAAAATACAAAAATCGACTTTCTCTGAGTACCCCCTTTTCTTTTGCCTCGTACGAAATAGGTCAGTGATATCCATAATATCAGCTTAAATTAACAATGCTATCGTTGGGTAGGCTTTTAACAAGAGATTAAGCCTCTCATATTAAGCTTATACGTTACTTAGTTTATTCAATTTAGGATTTCGATATTTCATATCGGCAAGTGAGTGTGCAGCTTTCTCTTCTCGTGAATTCTTTTTCCTTCTCGGGGGTAACGTTTTATATCGCCCTGTGAAACAGCTGTATAACGTGTGCACACCCTAAACACAGCTGGATCAACCACCTGTTTACATGACATCAAGTAACGGCGCGAATCTGCATCTGGTGGCTAGGAGGATATCTCTGTCAACCAATAAATGTACCTATTTTCTCTACTGTTCTGCTTTAATACTGAACGCAAATCATATTTTGCTGGTATCTGCGTTGAGCTCAGGGCATATGAGGATACTTGCAGATCAACTTCTTTTCGAAGTAAGGGGTTCGTTATTGACATTAAATTTGATTCAGATTATCCTGCGTTTCTTGGCGTAAATCAACAACTACATATATGTCAGCAGCTACTAATACTGATTTTTTTCAGAAACTGAGACATGCAGCCAAAGTGTGAAAAAATATGTCGGATACAAAGATTTGAAAAGAAAATAAACGCCATGGCATCAGTATAAACAGTCATATAATGACATAAGATTGATGAATAAAAAAAAAAACATATCAGAAGTGAGACACGAATACCACAGAGATAGGTCGTTATGTTAAATAAACAAGTGAAGCTATTAAAAAAATAAAGAAATATACTTTTTTGTTTTCGATTTGCTAAATCTACCAAAAAATTTCTAAAATTAGATTACGGAAAAGATTTTAACATTTTTAAGATTACTGAGTACTTAAAAATTATATAAAAAAGCGCTCACCCGTCATTTTCTTAAATTATCTTTTAACAGAAAAGCTCTCCGTAGAACAATAATAAAAGTGTCAACCCTTCGTAAATCGCTTGTCAAATGATTTACAAGGTGTTGACAAGCACTTAATCACGCTACTGTTTATTTAAAAATCAATTTCACTTTTATTTTAACCTTAAAGTAAATGATATTTGTTTCAAATCAGATTGATTATAATTTAAGCCAGCTAATATTTCTCAAGTAAAATTTCAGTAAAGTATATTTATTTTTGGAAGATTTTTAAAACGGAGAATTAACTTTTGTTTACAAATGTGTCAAAATGGCTGAAAGCTGAGATTTTAATCAATATAATTTCTATTTAAAATAAACCAGCTGACTGGAAATAGTACAAGTAATCAATTATCTTTAAATTAAAGCGAAAAAAAAAGCTTTAATAATTGTTTATTTAGAAAAATCATTTTAAAATTTAGATATCGCATTTAATGCTTTCTGTTCAATCTGTCTCGATCGATTTTTTTTTTTGGGGGGGGTGGTCTCTATTTAATATTTTGAGTTTCAAACCAACGAAAAAAACTCAACAAATTCTCGAAATATCTGAACTGTTTTAATGCGTTGAAAATAGGAAACAAAGTCTAATCAGTCGACCAATACAACAGCTTAAATTATAAACGTGTCGCTTTATCGATATAGTCAATATGTACGAATCTTAATGCCGAAAATGATTTGCATATCGTGCCTACTTTTATGTCATCAAATCTTTTTTTATAATACCTATGGGAGTATCAGCGACAATAATTTGGAAAATATGCCTTTCCTTTTCTCCTTAACGCGAGGAAATAAAAAGTGACATCTGATGGAATAACATAAAGTCGATTATCGCGACGCCAAGAAAGTTCTATGAAGAACAAAGGGTAACTTCTTAGCATTAAATAGAATGAACTAGTTTAACTTTTGAGGAAGCACAGACTAACTACTCTAGCTGAACAGTTTAATGTATGAAGCCAGACAGTGGTGATGGCTGTTATAAATATTTAATGTCACAAGACATAAATAATTGTTCCGTGGCTTTATATATAAGATACAGCTGCAAATATTGTGATAAGTAGATGACGTGAAAGATAACTTATACTGCAGACGATTGAAAGGGAAGAAGGGTTGCAAATGAATATGAATGTCGTAAAAGGAAAAATGGTCTGGGGGAGGAAACAAGAGACAATATTAATTTAAAATCGCAATGTTGTGATTACAAAAGTTACTGCAATGGTAATTCATCATAGAGATAATAATCGTTAAAATAAAGTTGAACAGAAGTCGTATTACAAAGAGAAAACATTGGGACAGAAAATGATTTAAGCAATCAATCCAAGAAAGTAATACATAAAGCTTTTAAAGGATGACGCATGATTTAAAAGAAGAAGTAGTAGTAGTAATAATAATAACAATAATAAGACGAAAGAGAAGAAGAAGAAGAACCAGAAGATGAAAAAGAAGAAGAACCAGTGGCAGCATTTAGCTGATACAAAAAGAGTACAGGCAATTCCATGGCAAAGTAGTAATCAGAAAACATTGGTGAGTATGTACGAAGTAAGGCCTCGAGTACGCGGAGAAGTGTTACTAATAATAATTTGGGCAATCAATCCAAGAAACTAATACAGAAAGCTTTTATAGGATGACGCATAATTTAAAAGAAGAAGTAGTAGTAGTAGTAATAATAATAATAAGAAGAAGTAGAAGAACCGGAAGGAGAAGAAGAACCAGAAGAAGATGAACCAGAAGTAGAAGAAGAACCGGAAGGAGAAGAAGAAGAAGAGAGAACCAGAAGAAGTAGAAGAACCGGAAGGAGAAGAAGAAGAACCAGAAGAAGTAGAAGAACCGGAAGGAGAAGAAGAAGATGAATCAGAAGAAGGAGAAAAAGAAGAACCAGAAGAAGTAGAAGAACCGGAAGGAGAAGAAGAAGATGAATCAGAAGAAGTAGAAGAACCGGAAGGAGAAGAAGAAGAACCAGAAGAAGTAGAAGAACCGGAAGGAGAAGAAGAAGATGAATCAGAAGAAGTAGAAGACCCATAAGAAGAAGAACCAGAAGACGTAGAAGAACCGGAAGAAGAAGAAGAACCAGAAGAAGTAGAAGAAGAACCGGAAGGAGAAGAAGAAGAACCGAAAGGAGAAGAAGAAGAACCGAAAGGAGAAGAAGAAGAAGAACCAGAAGTAGAAGACCCAGAAGAAGTAGAAGAAGAACAAGAAGAAGTAGAAGAAGAAGAAGAAGAAGAAGAAGAAGAAGAAGAAGAAGAAGAAGAAGAGGAAGAGAGAATCAAGAGAAGGAGAAGATGAATCAGAAGAAGTAGAAGAAGAAGAACCAGAAGAAGTAGAAGAACCGGAAGGAGAAGAAGAACCAGAAGAAGTAGAAGATGAATCAGAAGAAGTAGAAGAACCAGAAGGAGAAGAAGAAGTAGAAGACCCAGAAGAAGTAGAAGAAGATGAATCAGAAGTAGAAGACCCAGAAGAAGAAGAGAGAACCAGAAGAAGTAGAAGAAGATGAATCAGAAGAAGTAGAAGACCCAGAAGAAGAACCAGGAGAAGAAGAAGAACCAGAAGAAGTAGAAGAAGATGAATCAGAAGAAGTAGAAGACCCAGAAGAAGTAGAAGAAGAAGAACCAGAACAAGTAGAAGAACCGGAAGGAGAAGAAGAAGATGAATCAGAAGAAGTAGAAGACCCAGAAGAAGTAGAAGAAGAAGAACCAGAACAAGTAGAAGAACCGGAAGGAGAAGAAGAAGATGAATCAGAAGAAGTAGAAGAACCGGAAGGAGAAGAAGAAGAAATAGAAGATGAATCATAAGAAGTAGAAGACACAGAAGAAATAGAAGAAGAACCAGAAGATGTAGAAGAACCGGAAGGAGAAGAAGAACCAGAAGAAGTAGAAGATGAATCAAAATAAGTAGAAGACCCAGAAGAAGAAGAAGCAGAAGGAGATGAAGAAGAAGAAGTAGAAGAAGATGAATCAGAAGAAGTAGAAGACCCAGAAGAAGTAGAAGAAGAAGAACCAGAAGAAGTAGAAGAACCGGAAGAAGAAGAAGAAGAACCGGAAGAAGAAGAAGAACCAGAAGAAGTAGAAGATGAATCAGAAGTAGAAGATGAATCAGAAGAAGTAGAAGAAGCCACGCATAGCACATAACTGACTGACTGGCGATTCAGGCTATTTGGTAATTTCTGGTACGGATTAATTCTATATTATAGGCAAATAATATATATATATATATATATATATATATAGGATATTTTATTCTTTGTGAGAAATAAGTTTTCAGATCAGGTTTAATTGGCGTATTTTTGCGAAGAGGGTTTTTGTCGAGTGTCAAATTTACTAGAGGTAGTATTTTTTAAAAATGTATTTCGGGCAATTTGATTATAAACATTTACTTTTTTACATTAATATTGTTTTGAACCCAGTTCGGGGGGTTAACTATTTGCTCATAGCTGAGACCGTAACAGGTGCTACCACTCCGGGTCAGGTTAGACCTGGAAACAACACCAACTAAGTGTTCGTTACACGCACGCTGCTCTGACTGGAGGCTTGCATCGAAGCGTAGTATCTGTTCGCAGATCGCTCGCTTTGTCGGCCTTTTGGCTGAAAGCGTTACTTGATACTTACCTGGTGTAGGGATTCGTCCCTGCGCTGGTAGTATCATGGCTACGACTAGCTTGGACGGGCTCCGACCTGGACCAGCTATGACAAGACAAGCTATGACCAGCTCTGACCAGCTTAGACAGGCTATGACCAGCCAAGACCAGCGGCCCGGGTGAAATCACTCGGCCCCCACGTTAAAAACCGACCTTGTGTCACAACCTCAATCAGTGGGGCTTCAAGTAAATACCAAGTGTTCGTTACACGCTCTTCAAAAACTCTATCAAGTTTATCGTTAAACCCAGGGCGGACCTAATATTGTATAAAGAAAAAAGAATTTCTCTTATGGTGGATATGATTACGTTAGGACACGATCAATCAAACTGGAAAGAGAATGACGAATACAAAGAACTTGCTGAGAAACAGGTTAGTTTAAATTCGTGTTCAAAACAGAACAAAAAACATATCCTGGGTTGTGCTATCCAGTCCTCACTTTTAAACCTTGGCAGAGTTCAAAATCATTTATGCGGCTTTGTGTGTGACTGATTTCCACCGTACAACGTCTTTCTTGTAAACGAAGCGTTGCTAACGTATCACGACTCTATCGCTAAATGCAAAATGTTCAGACAAGTATTAGGTTCACCAGTTCAGACCTTCACATCTAGAACTCGACATAACGTATACACGGCCTCAAATCACCCGTATACTTTTGGTTAGGAGAAAGGTCCACTCTGACAGCTTCTTTCCCAGAACTGTCACTTTATAGAACCGACTGTGAAGAGGATGATTCCTCGGCCACAACGATGTTAATCTCCTCAGGTCTAGAGTCAACCATGTAGTGATTTTCCAGGCGTAGCTTAGATGTGGCACAAGGCCGAAAGTATTGAGTACCCAGTGAGGATCAAACTTACTACTCAGTTCGTAACTATTCTAGCGGGACAAGCTTGCTAAGCATTACACCGCCTTGAGGTGCCGAAATGATTTTTTAAGCGTAGCTTAGATGTGGCACAAGGCCGAAAGTATAAGGCATCCAGTGAGGATAAAACTCACTACTCAGTTCGTAATTGTTCTAGCGAGACAAGCTTGCTATTTGTTGTGGTAGGATCCACCTAATCTGCATAGGTGACTACCGACTATATAAATAATGGTTGGTACCGGAAGACAGAGGGCGAAATCACGAGATCCAACTAGAGACTCTGACCGACTGCGACTTAGTCAACACATTCTCCAGGAACGGTCTTCCCAGAAATATACAGAAATACTATATGTAAATATTGTGTACACTTTCTTGTTATAATACATTCTTGTTCTAAGTACATTTTGTGTTGCATTATTATTCCATGCATTAGTCGAGATTCAACAATGAGTCAAGACTCAACACTATTACATCGACTCAAATGACTTTCTAAGCGTAGCTTAGATCTGGCACAAGGCCGAAGGTATGGAGCACCCAGTGAGGATCGAACTCATTATTCAGTCTTAATAGCGAACACAAGCTTGCTAACCATTAAACCACGAGGCGACACCCACCATTAGTTATCCTATATATCGTCATAATATACACTTCTTTCTTCCTTTACATATTTACAGCCACCTCATCCAGTAACTCTCTACCATGAGTGGATCTTGGGCCTTGTACTTGAACAAGAGTATATAAAAAAAACTTACTGAGATGGAATTTTTGAAATATTCTTTTAAAATAGGGACTCAAATATTGTTATGGGAATTAACGAAAAGAAGAGAAAGAAACAAGAAGGGTCTTTTGTAGCTTTTTAATAGATTTCTCTTCCTGTGAAATAAATCCCAGAACTGAACGACTGTTAGTTGTCGATTACGATGTATAAAACAACAAATCAAGAATAAGCAACGATTCTTGAAAACTTTCAAGAGCAAGGGCCATCAAATAGTATTTTCTTTTAAGTGCCGTGCCCCTTCACAACGTACGCGATCATGGCTCTCACATCCTCCTTTTCCTTTGTAGCTTTTAATAAGTTTTCTTTTTCTTATTTTTCCCAGACCCTGTTCTGCTATCCACTTGCTCAAGACCATTAAGTATGTCCCTTTTTCCCTTCATTCTATCAGATTTTCCAAGCCCTCCTTCCTCATTACGTGTCCCAGAAATTTCAACTGCCTCTTCCTGATCTTAAGTATACGTTTCCATTCTCTCTAAAACCTCGTCGTTGCTCACATTTTCGGACTATCGTATCCTTATCATCCTTCTGTAGAAACCACATTTTTGTTCCTTCGAGTGTCTTCTTCATCTTTGAGGAGATTGCCATATAGGACGACAAATATCGCGTAACAGTTCAGTTCTCTTTTCTTTGTTTCCAACGAAATTTCCCGTCTCTTAATACTCTACTTAGCTTTTGGAATACGTCTTTAGCCATCCAAATACATCTTCGGATCTCAGTGTCGCACTTTCCGTCCTGTTAGGCTTGATTTTAGTATCCCTGATCTGTAATTTGTAATTTGCGTTCATCTTTTTGCTGATGATTATGCATTCTGTTTTCTTATAGTTTATGGATAGTCCCTTCTTCTCGTTCTCCTTGGCTACATTCAGTTTTGTGCTTTCCTTATTTACCTTATCATGATGATCATCAGATCTATGATTTGTTGTCATCACAAAGTCACAACGTATCTGAGGACCTGCCCAGTTTCCTCGATTGCTAATGTCTCAGTTTCTGTGTATAATGATGTTAGCCCATTTTTTTCTGCCTACTTCTTCTTTTTACGCAGGTGATACCTTGTAAGGCGGCAGTGGAAAGATTATTGACTCGTGACGTCACGTTATACTATACGTAGAGTATTACATAATTTTCGAAAACACTCAAAGGATTAAAATACAAGTCCAAACGAAACCCTTTTGATACGCGTCAGTATGTACGTGCCGAAAGTAAGAAAGCTGTGATGGAAAAAAATAGGCAAAGGGAAAAAGACAAATACCAAAACAAGAGAAAATCTAACATCAGAAAAAATTATTTTGGATCCAAGTGTAAAACGAAGAAAAAAAGTTTTGTGAATCGAACAATGTATCAATTGGCGAGCACGTTTTTCTTCCTAAGTTATCTTGGTTTCTCATATCGAGTCCAATATGTCTGTGCTATCATGCGAGGCTTTTAAAATTGATGAATAAATAAATAAATCTTACACTATATTTATTTCCTCTGTTGATTTTGTAGCTCATTTTGTTTGTATTAATTCTATTGCCTATCTCATCATATTACATACGCGTTCACTCACACACGTTCCAGAACCTTTTCAAAAATTTCTTTTACGTCCCTTCCTTCGCCATTGACGCTATTTTCAACAATATGAAATGTTTTTCCTTAATTCATCTTCATTTGAAATCATTTTTTCTTCCTTTTTATTCATCCAATAGATATTTTTCTTTTCTCTTCTTTCCTTTCTTACTTTTGGATTTTTTTGATTGATTTCTTTTGTACGGATTATCAATCTTTTGCATGTTAATAAAAGCCAGAAAATATATTTAGGTTGTAAGAATTTGTTTGGAAATAATAATGAACTTACTAATACAAGTGACACTAATTAACCCTTAGCTGGGGGGAGTAGAGGTGGAGACATACATTGCGCGCAATGGAATATAACGAACGCGAATGGAATTAGTATTCGGCTCTCAGATTTCAGTTGTGTGTCGTTTTCCATTAAAACACCTGCACATCCAAGGTTACAGCACCTGGTATTACCAAGTTTGGTTTGGTTTTTTTTTTTTTCAGCATATCAACATCAATGGGTTATTTAATGCCGACAACATTTATTTTGCTGGTAATATTTTGTTCTTGTCAAAAATCTATTTCTGGTAATATTTTTCCTTCAAAAGTATATTGCTGGTAATAGTTTATTTTTCTACAAATATTTATTGCTGGTAATAATTTTTTATTCTGGTATTAAAACCTATTTTTACACTTTCATAGTGTTTTTTACCACAGTTTCGTGGTTAACTATTTGCCCACAGCTAGGACCCTAACAGGTGCTACCATCCTGGGTCGGGGCAGATCTGATATTAAAACCAATTGTCACACAAGTAGGAGTGTTAACTATTTGCCTATAGCTGGGACCCTAACAGGTGCTACCACCCCGGGTCAGGGTGGAATTGGGAACACCAGCAATTAAGAGGCGGTTCCACCCTCCTCAAAACCTTCTGATCAGAGGCCTTGCTGTTGGACGTAGTCTATCGTCTTACCCAATTGGTCACCATCTAGGTATTGACCTGGCTCAACGATGCTTAACTTTGATGATCCTACAAGAACCGGGTTACGTGTTGAAATCATTTCAGTTAACCTGCCTCTCTCTCTTTCTCTCTCCATTTCTTTTTGAAACTTTTTTTTCTTCATTTCTATTCTTTGAAATATTTTCGATTACTTTTTCATTCTTTCTTCTTCAACTGATTTCCATTCTCCTTCTAGATTTCTTTTTGAAACTATTTTCTTTTTATGCTTTTATTGTTTCTGGATTTTCCTTTTATTCCGCCTTCGTCTCTTTTTTATTCTTCGTCTCTTTTATTCTTCTTCTGTTTTTTTATTCTTCGTCTCTTTTTTATTTTTCGTTTCTCTCTTATTCATCGTCTCTTTTATTCTTCGTCTCTCTCTTATTCTTTGTCTCTTTTTAATTCTTCGTCTCTTTTTTATTTTTCGTTTCTCTCTTATTCATCGTCTCTTTTATTCTTCGTCTCTCTCTTATTCTTTGTCTCTTTTTAATTCTTCGTCTCTTTTTTATTTTTCGTTTCTCTCTTATTCATCGTCTCTTTTATTCTTCGTCTCTCTCTTATTCTTTGTCTCTTTTTTATTCTTCGTCTCTTTTATTTTTCGTTTCTCTCTTATTCATCGTCTCTTTTATTCTTCGTCTCTCTCTTATTCTTTGTCTCTTTTTATTTCTTCGTCTCTTTTATTCTTCTTCTGTTTTTTGCTTCGTCTCTATTTTATTCTTCTTCTGTTTTTTCTTCGTCTCTCTTTTATTCTTCGTTTCTTTTATTCTTCGTCTCTCTTTTATTCTTCGTCTCTCTTTTATTCTTCGTCTCTCTTTTATTCTTCGTCTTTGTTATTATTTTTTGCGTCTTCATCTCTTCGTGCTAAAAGTTCATTCTCCTTATTGACTTCATTTAACACTCAAAAGTTATTTCTCTCTTTCTTAAATACCTATCACTGAAATAATGATTGACTATGTCTTTGAACGAACGAAGACTTTAGCTCTTAGCGACGATCATTCTTCTTCGAACTTTGTGAATTGGCGCTTCAAAATCACAAAAAAACTGTATCAAATAACAAACTATTTCACTTGAGGACTTTCAACAGCAGCGAGAACTGAAATGTATATCACATATAACTCGAATAAAAAATAACATGATCAAGATGTTGACGTTGCACATTTCTTCAAACAAAAGGTTAGGAAAGAACCTCCATCAATACTGGAAAGAGTGATAAAAGCTACAGGACTTTAGAAACCTAATCTCCCGAAAGATTGAGACAGTTTTTATAAATGTCAACCGATAATAGTACTGCTTAACCGGCCAATAAATGATTCCTTACGAAACGACTAACATTACCAATAACATTATTATTCATCTTCTTTTTCTCAAGTAGGTTTTATGCCATAATTTAACGACAAGGAGGGGCTCATTAAAAAATAACCAAAGATGCAACCATTTCTTTGCCTTTCTACATCAAAAAAACTTTTCTCGGAATTCTGCTTATCCCAAGAATTGCTGTTTCTGAAGAACTTCAATTTAACTCTCAGCTACTTTTGGATTTTGTCTGTCACAGTTCCAAGGAAGACAACAACAGGAACAACGACTTAAGTTCCACATACGCGTTATCTGATGTTTCAAATGTTGATAATTTGCCCATTATTCTTTTTTCATTCTCATCTAAACTTACGCCACCTGGTACCGAGTTATGGATGATTTAACGCTGTTTTTCTTAATCTCCTGGAGAGTATAATTACCCGCCATCTTGTTTTAATTACAGTGTAACCCGGATATAAGAGAGTTGTCGGGACCGGAGAAGACGTCTCTTATATCCGGGTTTGGTCTATTATATATACATTAACACAGGCTCTAATTTGGGACCAGAGAAAATCTCTCTTATATCCGTGTTACACTGTACTAATATTATTATTAGTAGTATTAATTATTTCATCGTTCCTTAGGAACCCTGAGTGAAACAGGCTTGGTCGATGATGTCCCTTTTCTACTCTTCATTCCTTCTTCAGGTACCACAAGTGATGCACAATCGGGAAATTATGACTCTTTTTTGATTCATGATTGACTTGACAGAAGAATTCCTTCAGTCGGCTGCCGTTACCTTCTGTAGTAGACTGGTTGCCAACTAAGGCTTTAGGATGTAGTCTGTTCGACTATTTACCCATACCTGGTGGGAGAGGAGATGCATTCACACCTTCCCTAGGGTAGTAGCGCGTAAGTGAATGGAACGAACTCAACTGCAATTTGAACTCGCCTCTTCGATTTCTCATTCAGAGTCGTAATCTATTACATCACATATACACCTAACTTTACTTCAACTGGTATTCCCAAGCATTCATTCATTTAGGTACTGACTAGGCTCGATGTTGCTTAACTTTGTCAAGTGTAAATCCCAGAAATAACTATTTCCTGACAGAATTCTAATTTTGATTAAATATGTATTTTTCGATACAGCGTCCTATTAAATGGCGAACATGAAGACGATAATTCTCTTTGATGTCTTGCTCAAGGGTGACGAATAAAAGCGATTTAGAGGTGATATATTTGACTTGGAGAAACATTCCTCGTCAGGAATACAGGTAAATCTTGTCTTCTAATTTCTAAGATTTTGTAGTTTTTAGAAAGTTCAAAACCAGTTTACACCTTCTATTCGACAAAGATTCCATTAAATATTTTAATATACAAAATGACGTTCAGAATCATTATTTATTTGCCTATTCCCAAATGTAAATTGGAAACAAGGTCTGTTTAATGTGCGCCCCCACCCCGAATACATAGGAATTAAGACAAAGATTAATCAGGCTCCTCGTAATTTCCTTTTGGGTGCGCAAGTGGGGTCAGAGACTGACACTGACAGTTAACCTTTGTGTAGTGGAAGAATTGTTGCCTGGAAGGACTTATTATCATTACCGTAACTACGAACGGTCGAGTTTCTGGCTTTTAAACCAGGATGGAATTAAAATAAAAACATAAGAAGTCAAATATTATTTGGTAGTTATTTAAACGTTGCCAATAATAAGAGATTAGGATTAATTCTATTATTCGTGGTTAACCTAGTTTGTGACAGCTCAAGACAACCTAGTACTTACATGGATTTATTTTTTTCTTTTAGTGGAATCCGGATATTCATACAATATTAATTTCTTATAGAGAACCAGGTATTTGCGATTAAATCGCTTAAAATACTGCATTTTTAAAAATATATTAATATCATCAATATATATTCAAATAAAGAAACACACGCATATATATGAATCTGTATGTAGGAGAGATGGCTTTGAAAATTTGACATACGCAAACTATGTTGAAGGCAAGAGGGACAGCAGAAAGTAGCGAATGACATACCTAACGGGCTTAAGTAAATAGACGACAGGACAGGGATTAGGAAAAA
The DNA here is from genome assembly GCA_964036315.1 of Acanthosepion esculentum. Classification (NCBI taxonomy): domain Eukaryota; kingdom Metazoa; phylum Mollusca; class Cephalopoda; order Sepiida; family Sepiidae; genus Acanthosepion; species Acanthosepion esculentum. Next base: position 121,749,417 of record OZ038481.1, read on the forward strand.
TAGCAAAAAAGTAACAAATAAAACGAAATACTGGAGAGTGATGATCGCACGCGCCCTGAAGGGCCACGGTACATAAAAAAGAAGCTTTTGGAAAATTCAACGTTTGAATCCACTTTTCTTCTGGACTTAGCAGTGTTATTAAATAATACTCAGTTTATATATTAGGTTCAGTCTTAAGTAAATTTTGTTTTAGTAAACCAATTGTAATGAATAGTGTATGGTCCTAATTAATCCTGTCCTGGGTATGACGATAAACTACATCCGCGTCCTGGGTAAGACGATAAACAACGTCCAACTGCAAGGCCTCTGATCAAGGAGGTTTCGAGAAGCATGGAACCACCTCTTAATTGATGGTGTTCCCAGGTCCACTTTGACCTGGGGTGGTAGCACCAGTTAGGGTTCCAGCAATGGCTAAATATTTAAACCCAAACTGGGGTCAAAACACTATGAAAGTGTAAAAATAGGTTTTAATACCAGAAATACGTTGTAAAAATTATTACCAACAAAAAATTTTTGAATAAAATTATTACCAGCAATACATTATTACCAGCAATATATTTTTTTTGAAAAAAATATTACCAGCAATACATTTTTGAAAAAAGAAAATATTACCAGCAATAAAAATCTTGTCAGCATTAAATAACCCATTGAGGTTGATATGCCGTAAAACAAACCAAACCAAACCTAATTAACCATTCCTTAAATATATCCTAACAGGTGATGAACTGTGGGTTGCATACCACAATGTCCACCGTAAAAGGCACTGGAGTGACAAGGGTAAATCTCGACAACCGATCCTAAAATTGTGTTCCTTGCAAGAAAGCTGTGCCTGTGGTGGTATCGTCCGGGTATTATTAATGTAGATTTCTTAAAATGCAGTAAAAGAAATGGATGTACATTTATACGTCCAGCAGCTACAATGTGTCCCTAAATTTTTTGTCGAAAAACTCTCTGTGCTCGTCAGTAGGAAATGTGTTTTTCTCTACGATGACTCAAGGCAGCGTATAGACAGTATAAAGCATGAAAAATATTTGGAACTCGGTTGGTCTGTTCTACATTACCCGTCGTATTCATCGAATCTTGCACAGTAAAATTATTAACTTGTTCGATCCCTTCAAAACACTTTAATGAGGAATAATTCCTTTAATGAAAACCATATTAAAGGGTTCGTCGAAAACTTTTTCACGTCAACATCTATGGAAACAGATTCTCAGAGCTGCTTGATGACTGGCAATAAATCATTGCCAATAATGGTTAATATATAACTGAATAAAATGTACTTTATTTTTTTGAGGATTGAAGATAAGAAACGAAAAAGTAAATAATTTATGACTTAAATTATATTATAAATTTGCTTTTACGGCTTATAAGCCTTTCGCAGGTTATTTAAAACCAGAAAATATTTTAGATTGAAGAATGTTTCCGAGATAAGAATGAATTACTGATACACATCTTACCATTTAACCCATAGCTGGGAAGACAACAAAGTCATTTGCGCAAAAATGACTATAAGGAACCCAAGTAAAATTCAAATAACAGCTCCTGTTTCTAATTCTGAGCCACTATCCTTTACCCCACACGTACATCAAAGGTTACAGTCCCTGGTATTCACCATCAGTCACCCATCTAGGTACTGACGTTGCTTAACTTCGGTGATCGTACAAAAACCAGTGTTTTAACGTGATACGACCGTAAGCCTAATATTATCAAAGACAATCATTTGAAGGTATTGTTGAGAAGAGTTACCTGGTGTTTGATAAGAATGTTATCACAGGTGAGAAAAACGATATTAATAATTAATATTAATAATAAATATGACTTGATGTCAACGCCAAGTTAATGTTAGATTTATATATGATACACAGGAGTCGGCAAGCTTTTGCTGACTATGTACCGACTTAGGGTTTTTAAATCATTCATTGTGTCGACAGCATACGTATTTTTATACAAGACAATGTCAATATACCCGTTCTACAAACTATTTTATATCGTAATATATACAATAATATGTAAAACACATTAACAGAAATAAACTGTTTTTAAAAGTTTTTTGTTAAAGTTTTTATTATTAATGGGAGTCGAACGAGTGAACTATTTTGAAACAGCTAAATACCTTCTTTGCGTTGGTTCAGACTTCATGATGTCATTTGCGGTTGTGTGCTATTGGAAATTGCTTGGCGTGTAACGTATGGCACGCGTGCCGTAGGTTGCCAACCCCGTGATACAAGACAATTTGAAAATACTTTTATCTTGATACATTTCGTCGATTCAACAGTGTCATTAAAAAAAGGGTTTTATTTCAACTTATTCTATCTTAGTGAAGAGTATATCTTACGTTAAGTTTCTTGAACTGTATCGTTTTCTAAATAGTATTTTGCTAATTTCAAACATAAAGTGTTTCCACTCTAAGTTGTTTCCAGACCGGTTTAATAAGAACAGGTGATGAACAGAAGTCGCCTAGTGATACGTTAAAAATGAAAGTTTTCTCAGACGAAGACGCATGGAAAGTGTTATGATTTACGAATCTCCCATCGTCAATATAATAATCACCTGTTCGAACTAAATTAATGTCGAAACGATGTGGAATACAAAACCTTTATGACAAACGAAACCCGATTTGAAATTAGTAATATGTAATAAAAAACAAACAAAAAAAGTTATTACTGATGAAGTTGTTTTATCGCCGAAACATGTCAACATAAAAAAATCAGTTTACAATTCCGTTGAATTCTCAACCAGAATGAAATCAAAAGCAATATTAAACCCAGGACACTAACCATGGGTATACAGCGCAAATTTTCATATTTTTAATTACAATTTTCAGTACCTGATTTTTCTTACCTAAATAATACGTTTTTCAGTTCCTATTAATGTTAAACCAAAGTACAAAGTTTCAAGTTCCTGCATGTAAAATATTTAAAATAAAGATTTATATTTCATATTTTTTTTATATTTTCAAAATCGGGTATGATATACCCATGATTAGTAGTGGGGTAAGTTTAATTGATGGTTAGTGTTCTCGGGCTAAGAAATCTGAAGGTGCTATAAAAGAAGGTACCTGAAGTTAAATATGATAAAATAATTTACTCACCGGGTCATTGTTAGGATCGAGGGCTTCCACTAAGGTTTTCACGTGCCCATCGGCCACGACGCGATGCTGTACATTTGTTCCATGGCACATTACGACTAGAATACGTGCGCTAAGAATCTGAAGGCAATGGTGCGTGCACTGACGCCGTCTCGTGCTCGGTGAACACTTTTGCCTGGTGCCTATAATTCGCTTGTGCATTGTAATATTATTATGCAGCACGTTGAGAATTTGGCTCGGGTCGGCATTGGTGACAATCTCGAGCGGAGTCCGATTCAGTGGCATGGCCGGTGGTCGCACGTCGTCGTCGTCCTGGAATCGATCGCTGTAACTCGGGTCTTTGTTAACGAACTTCTTCGACGTGGACGACAGTTTGCGGCTGAGGTGCGCCGAGTCGTCGAACGACGTTTTGGGTGCGACCGTTTCCTTTCGCAGCGTGATGCCTCGACCGCACACCCCACTTCCAGTGTTACTACCGCCGCCTCCGCCCCCGCCGCCGCTACCGCTGCCGCCGCTTCCGCCGCCGCTACCTCCGCCGCTGCCGCCGCCTCCTACGCCGACGCATCCGACCCCGCCGCCTAAACCTCCGACACCGCTTCCTCCTCCCGTACCAGCGACACCGCCATGACCTCCTACACCACCTCCACTGGACCCTCCGCCACCTCCGCTGCCACCTCCACCGCCCTCACCGCCGCTGCCGGCTGTTCCCGGTTCCTGGATACTGTTCGGACAGGCGGCAACATTTTCGGTGCTTAGCGTCAAGGAACCGCTTTCGTAGTTTCGATGGTAGATACAGAGATCTAGAATTCTGTTAACTGTACTCAGAGCGGTGAAGTGAAGGGATTGTTTGCCGCGTAGAAGATCAAATGTGATGCCAAGCAATTTGGTAAGTTCCAGGAATATGGAATGCTTCTCTTCATTTGAACGGGAACACTGCAACTGTTCATAACATGTCTGAAAAATACAATGAAATCATATAAGGCATCTCTCAAAATATTTCCATGAGGAGATTTTAAAAATGATTGCGTTTTCTATTAATATCTTCTTTCAGTTAGTCCATACGCACTGTAAGTTTTCCAGTCTTCTGTTTACACCTCGTACACTCAGAAGACTTGGTGTTGCTTGAAAGCCACCAGATCAATTAGTGTAGTTGCTAAACAACTACATAGTAATGATGACAATACAGTTATTGCTGAAAAGATTTCGGGTTCCCCAAATCTGACCAAATGGTCAATTTTAGGGACTCCTGTCTTTTTTTTTTCTCCCACTCGTAAAATCTAATCTTAGATACAGTGTAACCCGGATATAAGAGAGTTGTCGGGACCGGATACGAAGTATCTTATATCCGGGTTTCTCTTATATCCGGGTTTGGTCTATTATATATACATTAACACAGGCTCTAATTTGGGACCAGAGAAAATCTCTTATATCCGAGTTTCTCTTATATCCGGGTTACACTGTATATAGTAAAATTACAATAATCAAGTGCAATTATAACTGACTCAAAATGTCTCAAAACTTCTGGAATGTACCTCATATATCGAAATAAGTCTTGAATTATGGTCATTTTTTGGATGACCCAAATGTCAAATAATTTTTCATTTTTATCTATGTGTGTTGAAAAAGTTATCTTCTTTCGTGTATTTCAATGTTTGGTAGGTGAGATTATGTTTACGATGAAAGATGTTGATGTATCAGCAGCATTAGAAGCAGTAGCGACCGTAATACAGCAAAGAGGAAATTCGGGATAATGATAATTTAAGTTGTGTAGTTATTTCTTCCAAGGTTGATAATAAAATTAAGAGGAAGTTAAACAATATCGGAAATGAGTAATCAGGAAATTTTTATCGAAATCTGGATAGCAAAATTAGATCCCGATATTTATATAAAATAATAGGCTCAAAATTGGACCTACAAATCAAGAATTGTGTCTAAAATATCATTGGTTAAAAGTATATGTAGTTAACATTTTGTTCAACAATTCAAGAGGGAAGAAACTAATATTTTGTTTAATCCTTAATTTATTCATAATAAGATTGTAATATAGCAACATCTCTAAGGAGAAGCTTATTTCGATTTTTAAACGTAGCTTAGATGTGCCACGTCAAATGTATGAGGTACCCAGTGAGGATCGAAATCACAATTCAATCGCACTTGTTCTAGCAAGACAAGCTTGTTAACCATTCCATCACGTCAAGGTACCCTAAATGATTTTCATATCTGTTTATATCTCTGAGATGAGATATTATGATTACTTGCATTATTTACATTATTTGCACTGTTATCCTCATCTTCATTGCATATTCATAACGTTTCGGCCGTTGTACGCTCCGGCCTTCTTCAGGTGATTGGACACATAGCCCAGGGAATAAAGACGTTGGTTAGATCCCGTGACTAGACCCAAAGAGTTATGAGTTCAATACCAGTCCACAGCAATGGTGAACCAAAAACTTGGAGAGCTGAGTTAAAGGGAAATAACTGAGACATCCAGAAGAGGCATGACTTTTTGGACTAGAGAAATCTACCGCGGTGAACGAAATAAAGGGTTTGGTTTGAAATTCTGGTCACCTGAAGGAAGGCCGGAGCGTACAACGACCGAAACATTGTGAATATGGCAATGAAGATGAGGATAACAATCCGAATAATGTAATTGATACAAGTGATTTTCTTAAGCATACGTTGGATGTGGAACAAGGCCGAATGTGTGGAGCACCCAGTGAAGATCGAACTCATTACTCAGTAGTAATACATTTAGCGATACAAGCTTGCTAACCATTACGCCAACATTGAGGTGCTCCTAAGTAGAATCTTATGAAGCTTTATGATATGAATATTCAAAAGGTGTCTCCATTTGTATTGTTACTCTCCTTTTTCGATTTACTAGGACTATAAAAGGACACTATACGCGAACCTTGTATTCTCAGTTTATTAAATCTTTCTTAACGCCTACACCTGCGTAATTTTGTCATTACACTTTATTTGACTTATTCTGCTTTCGTATTGACAAACGTTTATTTTATTGTGATGGATAGTAGCAAGGGAGAGGAGAGTTGTGCCTATTTTATTAACATAAATATCGGCTGTAAGTGACAAGAAACGAAGCCGCCTTTTTCGAGAGCTTTCATTGGTTACAAAAAAAAAAAGAAAAAATTTGACAATTCGAATTTCTCTGTCTCTGGAGACTCGTTTTGCAAATAAAGTGACAACTTCATTTCAGTAAAAACAATACAAAAAGCTCGTTAGAAGCATGTCTGGCACAGGGATCCGTCCCTGTGGTGGTGGTGGTGGTATCACGGCTACGACTAGCTTGGACCCGCTCTGACCAGTTTGGACCAGCTATTACTAGCTTAGACCAGCTTTGACAAGCTAAGACCAGCTTAGACCAGCAGCCAGAGTGAAAATTCTCGGTCCCCACGTTAAAAAACTGACCTTATGTCACAACCTGACTCAGTAGGTGGGTGGGGGCAAGTAAATATCTACAAAAAGCTTGTTAAAAGAAAATCTGACCGGATAAAAAAAACAAGTATTAAACAAAGGAAATTCAATTAATGGATTCAGTCAGACTTTGTCATTTCGTTTCTTAGGGAGAGCTTTGACGAAGGGTCTTACATCACTTAACTGAGAAAGGGAATAGTTATTACAAACTTAGCAGAGACGAGAAGTGATTGCCGAAAAAGCAGTACCGATATATGTAGATTGGAGAACTAGGATAAATTCAGGCAGAGAATTTCTCCCAATAACCAAATAAATCGCTACTCTTTACGTCTTCTCCCATAGATAACATAAGATATATTTTAGTGCTATCAACATCCCCACCTGTCATGTCTATCACTTCTTCTTCAAGTCATTGGCAAGGTAGAATGATTTTATTTGGTGTCGTGACATTTTTAATCAACATCGGATTTGCATACAGATGAAATCACACACACGTTTTCCTTCCTTCACCGTTTAAAATACACTGGGGGAGAAGACAAAATTTTTATATGCAACTACTTGTATGGAGGACGACATGATTCTCTTTATAAAAAGTGAAGTAAAGACAGCATAAAAATCGTGAACTGGTATATTCCCAGTTTAAAAAATAACATCGCAAAAAGTCTTTCATTGTTAGTCACATCGTCTCTCTGTTTTTGTCTCATATGTTTTTGTTTTTTTTAAAAGACATTTTGGATAAAAACATCAATCTTCATTCAACATATGACAGGAAACAAAATTTGATTATTATTTTTTTTTAAATGTAATTCATTGAATCATTATTTTATCAATGTGCGCACTGTAAATAATTGGAAGCATTCTATGTGGGATCATGTGACAGCAGGTCTCTGCAAATTTCACCTTACTAATCTTGCCGATTTCCAGCATCTTCAGCTTGTAAATATTTTCCGTCCTCTCACAGATTTTGCGGTTCCTCTAATCTTCTGGTATGTCCAGTATTTATGGCGAATTAGTTTTATTTACTTTATAAACTTTTAGATAAATTCTTTTTTTAATCCTTTCACTCCAAGCAAGGCAATAAAGCCGTTAAGATACAAAGGCTCACTAAGTGTGAAAGATTATGAGAAAAAGAAAAAACGTTATTAAACAGAGAGAACAAAAATACCAGAAAGACAGAAGATAACGATTGGAATTGAATTTAAATTTTTGAAGATAAAAGTTGACTGGAAAGAAAACCCCGGAAGAGAGTTCCTCAAGTAAGAAATAAGTGAGAAATAAGTGAGAAGAAAGTCCTACCATAGAAATTATGGTTACACTTAGTATTTTCAATTAATGAATGATGGGACATAGCTACCAATTTAGTACTGCACTTAAAGTCGAGGTACCAAAGAGGAGAAATAATCAGAACAATTATGAAAATATTTACAGAAAAGCCGCAGGGAAGCTACGTTATACCGGTGTGAAAATGATTGAAGCTGAGATGCCAGGTCAGGACTGATGATATTGCAGATTTTTCTTTAGATCTTATCAGAAATCTGTAACTATATAGTAGAAGCACCAAAGTAGATGTAACAGCAATATTCGATGCATGGTTGAATATAAGAATTTGTAAGATCGATCCTGACGAGAAAAATTGTCTAGATCGACACAGTGAACCAACTTTTGTAGCACCAGACTGAGCAAGTGATTCAATATAATCTTTCAAATTTATGTCAGCGGAAAACCTTAGCTCGACAAGTTTCAATGAGTCACTCTCCTGGGGGTTAGCTTCAGGCATGCAGGTGGGAGTAAAAATGTATCTCTTAGTTTGGTTTTGGAGGCGTTAAGATTAACAAACCATTTCTTGCCCAGGTTAACAACAGATTGTAGATTATTTCTGAGATCAGCTGAAAATTGTTATCATTTTTATTATTATAAATGTTAACATTTGCCTCTGATCAACGCTTCTTTACCAGGCATCGAGCTGCGATCAAAAGCTAATATCTGTTCTCCATTCTAAAGAATTAAGAAAGCCTGATCCCAGTTATCCAAATCTTCGGCAGCACCTCCCCTTTGAACTAAAACCGGACAGTTCTTTGTTCTAAATACCAGCGTTAAGAACACACTCAATGCATTAAAATTCCACCAAAATCTTCATGATTCCAATTGTGACCAATGGAATGCCGTTCTATTTAAAAAAAAATGAAATTTAATTTACTCAATATATGTCTATATTTCTGAGATGAGGTATTATGTACATTATTTTCATTATTCGGACTATTGCCTCATCTTTGTCGCCATATTTGTTACAACGTTTCGGCCGTTTTACACTCCGGTCTTCTTCATGTGCTTGGAATGTCGAACTGAACCCTTTATTTCGCTCACTGGGGTAGACTGTTCTAGTTCCACGTGCCATGTTTAATGGATATCAGTTATCTCCTTTTAATTTTTCCTACTCCATTGCTTTAACCGGGTATTGAACTCACACTCTTTGGGTCCTGTCACTGGATCTAACCAACGCCTTTATCCACTGTGCTATGCGTCCTTGATGTATGAATTTCTGGGTATTATAAACCTAATGTCTTCAGCAACCATTTTTACCAGTTCTCATATTGCAATTTTTGCTGTTATCAATACAGTTTTTACCAGAGCTCATATTGCAACTTTGTTGTTATTATCGCTTTTCTCTGGCACTCCTTATTACTGGTTCCCATATTGTATTCATTTCTATGCTTGGTCGGATCAGGAGATTTTTGTGACCTAGCATATGTGCTGATTCCTTAAGTTTATGAATTTTTCAATGGTGTTCCTTGTCTATGATCTCAACCTGATCCCACAGAATGCGGTGATCTCCCTTCTCTCTCCAGACGACGGTGCAGTCAAAGTGCTATGAATTATGAATGGCACGGTTAATACAAGTCGTTTTCAGTCTAGCATATGTTCTTACGAAACTGGTGTTGAAACAATGTGAGATAAGAAAACTCTTAAAGGAATAGTACTGACAACGCCTGTTTAATATTTTTGATTATATTTTCCAATTTTCGGATAAGGTGTTGATTATTGTGATCAGAGTCGTGGATAAACTGTCCGAAGTTCATATTTTATCATTTTTGTTAAAGTACTTTCGACTTTGGCAGTCATTATCAAGAAAGTTTTTGTGCTGCCTCGTTTCCAACAACCGTTACGCATGACGTCACACACCATTTCAAACGTCCAGCTTCACAAATACCAGGATGCAGACAAAGGAATTCTAACTACCACACAGACACCACATCGGTTCTTGATAATGACTGTGAAAGTCGAAAATACTTCGCATAGTTTCTCCACGACTTCGAACGTAATATTCAATACCTTATACGAAAACTGGAAAAAAAATTGAATACACACACACACACACATATATATATATATATATATATATATATATATATATATATGGTGGGACTCTCCCGTCGTAGATCGAGTCGGGCCGTTGATCCGCACTGACCAAGCAACCTAAGCACGGTTATGCGACGGAAGGCAGAGATAACTCTCCGTCGGACCGCCTTCCCCGCTATAACAAAACCTACGACGACGTATTAGGGTCAGACCACTCAGTTCCTATAAACCGACAGCCAGCCAACCTGCATATATAATTTGATTATAATGCTGAAGGTTTTGCGCAGAACCAACCACACTTTTTGAAGAAGCGGATATAGAGACTTGGTTCACAGTGTACCACAAAAGTTCCCAACCGACCATCCGCAAGTTTTGAATTCAGAGCTGTCCTTCTTCTAGACCAGTTGTCATCCAAGGCTATAGAACCCAATCTATCCTTGTATATATATATATATATATATACATAAAGTTGAAGGGATATAAACGAAATATATATATATATATATATATATATATATATATATATATATATATATATATGTAAAGTTGAAGGGATATAAAGGGGATATAAACGAAAGAAAGGAAAACAATGAATGGAAAACTGAAAAGTAGAAAAAGATGTAGACGGATAAGTATTTGTGATATAGTAAATTGATCAAAAAAGAGTCAAGAAGAAAATACTTGTATCTTCCTTATTTTTTTGCATACAGAACTAATCCACGTATCGAAAATATTAGAAAAATGCCTGGATTCAGAATGAAGGGAGAATTTGGGAAGACAGAGACAGGGATGATACACGCTTAGACGATCAGGTATCTTTCGGTACATGACTGACAAGACATATTTTTTCCCCGCAGTATGTTGCCATTTCTTTCTGCGGTAGACCAGTTGTCATCCAAGACTACAGAATACGGTCTGTCCTGCTATTTACTCATAGCTGGGGGAAGAAGAAGTGGATTCAACCTTTCCCAAGGGTAGTAGCCCGTAAGTGAATATCAAAAGACAAGGGATAATCTTAGTTGTCAAAAAACGTGGAATATCAATGTATCCAGATACCTGTTTTATACTGGTTTCTTTTTAATGCAAGAGCTTTATCGACGAAAATATATGGATTACCCCCCCCCTGCCAATTATTTTGGGAAAAACCTTTCATTTTCAGACGAATTTTTTTGTTCGGGGAAACTAAGAAACTGAGGCAACTTGAAATACCGAAACGTTGGCTAACATCTGTACCGGACGTATGATTTGACAACTGAACTCGTTTTAAGCTCAGAGGGACATAAAAAAATGGACGTGTTTATTCGTCCGTGTTTGAAAATGTATATACACGTCTACGCCAGGCATGGGGTTAAAATATTTATTTGGGAAAGTAATTCCTATTAATATATAACCTACAGACTTGATAATGTAGTTTCGAATAAATTTTCAGGAACTTCAGACAAAAATGGTGCCTGGATACCAAATTCACCCTGTCATCAAATCATGAATCTTTTGAAAATAATGCTGGGAAATTTGCAGTTTTTTTAAGTGAAAAAGTAAAAGCAAAACGTATTTTTTGAAATAAGGTTACTCGAAGAATTTTTAATGGTGCACAGCCAAAGGCAGTACGGTCTTTTAAGTTAACTTTTGTGAGCAGTACTTCGTATGAGCCACTATGCTAGATCACAAGTAGACTAAGTCAAAGTAGATAATAAAACCTGAATATCATTGATGAGGTAAGCCAGTTTTATTTTCACGGTCAATTTTCCCAGAAGACTTATGCCTAGTTATGTAAGAAAAAAATCAAATTTGTTATAATTTTAAAAAAAAATCCTCTTCTTTAGAAATGAACATTTTGTTCGTTTTTCTTTTTTGAAGTATCGTGGTGGGAGGCAGTAATGGCTCTCCACAACTTCCTGCCTTTCTTAGGTGTAGCAATATTTGTTCCCATACCAATCCCTGTTATGCCATCCATTTATACAATATTTTTAAGTAGGTTACGCGATGTTTCCTTCTGTCCTTGCCTTTAATATCTGGAAGGAATGTCAAATCCGTTATTCAAATCCTAAGAAACTTAAACTGTCTCACTGTTTATATGTACAACCGTCCTTTTTGTTGCTCACAGATTCCTCCGCGGGGGATACGATTATCTTCTGCGTCCTTCGACAACTCGAGGCGGTGTAAGGGTTAGCAAGTTTGTCTCGCTAGAACAATTACGACTGAGTAGTGAGTTCGATTCTCACTGGTTGCACCATACTTTCGGTCTTGTGCCGCATCTAAGCTACGCTTGAAAAAAAAATCTATATCCTTCGATAGAACTATATTTATGCTGCCGCATGTTACCTCTTCGTACTCTATGCAAACTGGTAAATGATGAGACCTAGCTGACAACCTAGTCAGTCAGTTATGCGCCAGACATGATACACGCTTAGACGACCAGGTATCTTTCGGTAGATGACTGACAAGACATATTTCTCCCCGCAGTAGGTTGCCATTTCTTTCTGTGGTAGACCAGTTGCCATCCAAGCCTGCAGAATACGGTCTGTCCTGCTATTTACTCATAGCTGGGTGGAGAAGAAGTGGATTCAACCTTTCCCAAGGGTAGTAGCCCGTAAGTGAATATAATGGATTCGACTGGAATTCGAACTCGGATCTCCGATTCTTCAATCCGACCCACTATCTATACTCCACCGTGCCTCTCCCAGTACTACATTTAAATTCAAGTCGACGTAACGAAGAGGAAAACTCGTGTCATAACAATTGACACATGTGGATAGATCAGTAAGTCAGTAGCCTAATAACGAAAAGCGTCCATTTTAAATATATTTATTTTTCATCATAATCTTCTTGTTAATGCACATAATTTGATGGGCGATATTAATTTACTAGATTTAATATTCTACTGTGAGAATTTAGTATTTTGACCTGATACTTTAAGAGGGTTTTTAAAGTGTGGCCTTTGAAATTCCGAGTCCCTGAGCTTTCGTTCGCTGGTTCATATTCTTGAATATCTTAACCATCTTCATGTTTGGGAATTATCTTCATGATTTCCAGTGACGAAAAGATACAGGGATATATGGAGGAATATATAAGTAATGCCGCGGAGAAATATTTGCAGTGGAATCGCTAATATATATATATATCTTCGCAACAACATGGAAAAGGGAAAAATTAAATAGGTATGCAGGTCGAAAAATTTTACGTAACAATTTTTGAGAGACTTCTTGATGCTTCGCTTTTCATTCAGATACCCTGTCATAAAATATGGTCATTTGGTATGGAAATACCACTGATAAGGTCAACAATTCACTTGTGGAAAACACGATGCAAAATGTTCACTTATAAATTTTGTAATTACGAATAATATATAAGTTTCAAAATGGCCGTAAATACATAACATCTGTAAAATGTTTACATATAACTATATTTTTTTAAGCATTTCACCCCAATGAAGGCGAGAGTACCACTAGCACACAAGATGTTACAGAGAGTAAGAGTAAAGGAGGGTGTTTGAGGAAAGGATAAAAAGAGAAGAACGGGGAACAAAATCAAGGAATCGGAAGATGTCGATTGACATTACATTTGAATATTTGAAGATTATACCTATCAGGGAAGCAAGTAGAATGAAGGGAGTTCCATTGTCGGGAAGTGCGAGAGAAGAAGCCCCTGGAGGTGGTTATATATATAACTATTATGACAGTGATAGGGTGGAACCGTGATGAAAATCTAGTAGCATGTTTAAATTCATGCAGTTGGGGTACCAGCGAAAGTAGCTCGTCAGAGTAGTCGCCATGAAAATATTTGTAGAAAAGACAGAGGAAAGCCACATGACGTCTGTGAGAAAGTGATTGTAATCGAGATGCCAAGTCAGGACCTATCACATTGCATATCCCTCTCGAGATGAACAGCGGGGACATCAGACGATATATGGCAAAAGTATTCAATGCAAATCTATTTTTATTCTTAATGTTATTATCGCTATGTACCCAGCTAAAAATATAGTTACTGCAACGTTACATACCGATTGTGACAACGTTATGGATGAACAGTCAATTTTGGGATGATAAAATAGTTGATTGGAAATTAACGTCACTATAACGTCAAATATCCACGAACCAAAATACAATTTGTCTATAAAGTTGCAAGATTGGCTGAGTTTTTAAAAATGTCTTCAAGCATATAGCGGATTGGAGAAGATTACTTAGAAAAGCCGGTCACCCATCTATATACTGACCGGGTTCGATGCTGCTTAACTTCGGTGATCGAACGAGAACCGGTGATTTTAGTCTGATCTGATCGTAGGCAAAGTTGTAAGAACATTCCGTGTTAGCTGGGTTCACAGGCAGATTTTAATATGGAAATATTTATATCCGGTCTCTTTCTTTCTGTATCCGTGTTAGAATTGGCTGTGTCATGAGAAGACATGACAGTTTTGACGCCTTGATTTAATGAATACAATTTCTGATATGGTTTTGATAATAGTTTGGTGTATAAATAGGTACTAATGTAAAAGAATCAATCCTACGAGCCAATAATCAATGTTCATTTCTATTGTATTTTTATTGTATTGTATTTTTCTCACAATCGTCACTGCAGCAAGAAACACCTAGAAAGTGTAAGGACACAATAAATGTATTAAAAGAAGCAGGAAGAATGAGAAAAAAGAAAATAATGATCATCAAAATAAATGGAAAAAAGCAGACGTTATGAAAATTAAAAATGAAACATCTGTTATAGCATTGTAATAACGGAGAGGAAACTTCGACAATTTCCGGCTGTTTTCGTTCTTCGAAGACAACGCAGCCGCAGTCATGTGCCGTGTCTTTGTAAATTCCTGGTCGATAAGAACGAAGTTGACAATAATTGAAGTACTTGGATTTTTGAGCAAACAAGACTTCTGTAATGTAGAAGCTGTAAAAAGTGAGTTGGTGAATTGTGTGTGTCTGACTCAGAATAAAACCAATTCTCCGAGGGGGAGCTGAAAAAAATTCTCTTTACGATCAAGAACATTCTGAAAATAATTCCATTTGGTTATTTGTTATGTGTCTCAACCGAAGGTCATCTCAAAATTTCTGAAAAAAGTAAAGGGTATTCTCTACAGCTCTTATTAACAAGATATAACTATTATCGCGTTTCTCTCACAGGACTATCAGAAAAAAAGCGCCGTATTATTGTAGCCTGATGACAGAAGCATAGGTAAGTATATAAATATATGGTGGTGTAAAACTCTTCAAAGATTCGAAGAATTAAATAGAATTTCCTATTCCCCCCTCGTGCCATTCGACTCCCCTGTGGACAATATATTTACAGTCCCACAATGCTGGTGATGCTGTTGTAGTTTTAGTAGCATGTTCCTGCACGGCTGATGCTAAACTCTACGAGAGTGATTCACTGCACTTATTCCGGCTAACGTTTTCCGATGACATGAAGTGGAAAGGTTATCTCGAATCAATTCCTGGTTCAGTTGCCATGAAAATTGCTAGATAATTTTTCTTGCTAGATTCTACTCATTTATAAGTTTACCATTCGCTCCTGTATTACATATTGCTGTCACATCTGGTCTGGTGCTTCTGCTATGTATTTAGAGATTCTTGATAAAATCCAAAGAAGCATTTGCAATGTTACCAATCCTGAGCTGGCATCTCGGCTTCAGCCACTTTCCACCTGGAACTACGTATCTTCCTACGTATCTTTTCTAGAAGTACTTTCATTGTAATAGTTCGGATGAATTTTCTTTTATCATATCTCGTTTTTTATGAATTTAAATTTAAATTCTAGATTTGGAGGGTAGGTCTAATCATCTTACAATTGAAATGAATATACGTAACCGTAGGTTCTATCCTAAATATTTGTTCTTTCGTACTTATTTCTGCAACATTGTTTCCGGCTCTTGCTTTTTAGTAAATTTTGATCTTCAAAAATTTTAATGCAATCTCAAATGTTATCTTAATTCCTATTCTTTACTGCTCTCTCTGCTTAGAAACATTTCCTTTTTCTCATATTCTTTTATCATTTGCGTTTTAGTCGCTTTATCACCTTGTTTGTGGTGAAATGATAAATGATAGAACTTCTCGACCCTTGCCGATCAAATCTAAAATTACAGTTCGCGTTCCTATTTACCCATAAGTCAGTGGGTCGGAGTAGTGATTTTCCAAGCGTAGCTCAGATGTGGCACAAGGCCGAAAGTATGGGGCACCTAGTGAGGATCGAACTCACTAATCAGTCCAAATAGTTCTAGTGAGGCAAGCTTGCTAACCATTACACCACCTCGAGGTGCCCCAAGTGGGGCGTAGTATCAGAGGTGAATTCGTACCTTTTCCAAATGTATTTGTACGAAAATCTCGCACCGAGCATTGACGGAATGTTCACTCAACCGTCGATTTTACAATTCCTGCCGACAAGAGCTATGTTATGCGTGCATCAAGAACATTTTTGTTTTTATAAAAACTGAGTTTTCTTTTTTGTTTACGAATTTAAATTAACTTTTAGAAATGCACCATGCAAAAATTCCCAATTAAACAAAGAGCTAAAACCATGAAATTTTATCTTAAATTTAATTATTCAGTTCTTATTCTTCAAAGTGCAAACTCGTAACACTTCAATACGAGAAAACGAACCAGATATTTCATGATTCATCAGCTGATTCAACGTTTTAATATGGGTCATTGGTTCAACGGTTTTAGTAATTTGGTCAATAAGTGACTGACCACAGTTTGGAAGAAGACGTTCAGTTCGTTATCGGATTAATCCTGAACGTGTTCGGGGCAGTTTTTTTTTATAAAAGCAAACGTTCAAACAAAATTAGTAAGAATAACTGAACGACAAAAATTAAAATAAAATTCCACAATTTTATTTCTTTGTTTAATTATGAACTTTCCAACAAACAATTTTCAAAGTTACTTAAAACAGAAGGAGGCAGTTGAAATTTCTGGGATACATAACAAGAAAAAAAGGCTGTGAAAATTTGAAACTCACAGGATATTTTGAAGGTAATTTATGCAGATGGAAACTTCGAGTAAGCTCCCGAACATAGATGGCAGATCATGGACTAAGATGGATAGTAAGGTGACAAAAATATCTTAGAATTACAAATAATCGGAAGCTATGGATAGCCATGATAGCCTTCTTCCCGCAGGTTTTATGATGGTCTTTGAAACCTTGAAAAGCATGGAATTTAAAACAAAGCCTTTGAAAGGTCTCCAATTGTAGAAAAAAAGCGAAAAATCTTGAAAAACCTTGAAAATGTCAGTAGCAATTTCAAATTGCCTCCGGGTTGAATCCTGTTTTCTTTGCATCCCATGTAATCTTGAAACAGAATATTAATTTATTATGAATGAACTGACATGTATTAACTGCTCTAAGCCTTCATTCAATTGGACAGAACATTAAGGTTTGAAAGACATCAGCGATAAATAAAAAAAAGAACCTTGATCTTTTTTTTGAACTAAACAATATTTTTTTCTGAGTAAATGAATGTTTTTTTTAATCATTTTGAATATGGAATCAATCATTTTATCATGAAACTAGCAGCATGACCCGGCGTTGCCCGTGCTTGATTCAAAAATCGTTCGACTCATTCAGCAATCGCTATAACTTGACTTAAAATATTTTTGCCCTTCCTTGCCTTTAAAGGAGTGCCCTTTATGTTGCTACATGCCTTACTTCTTGTCTATCTCACACTGCGGATTTTTTCTAAGATCTATACTAAACACTAAATCTGTTACGAGAAAAGAACTAAACAAAATGAACATAGAACTACCAGCTTTAAAAAAGGACTCGTAACTGGAAAAACCGAATGAAAAAAGAATGTTAACAACAAATACTTTTTCCCACACAACCCAGTTTTGCGGAATCAGAATCAACGTTGAGTTTAAGCAAACGAATGCGCCCATTGCAGATGTCATGCAGATTTAAATTTTTCCCACTTGTGACGAATGCAGCTATCGATTTGTTTTTGTATGCTAGTTAACATTCGTGTCAGTCAGCTGTTGGCTCTCACGCTGGCCAATAGAATCTTCCTGCCTATTCGTGGCAGCCAGCTATAGGCTCTCACTCTGGCCAGTAGAAAATGGCCGCAAACTATATGAAAACTGCCGTAGAAGCATGAAAAATTGACTATTTCAACTATCGATGGGAGTCGGGAAATGCAACGTCGGTCTTAGCCTTTTCACTAACTTGGAGCATGTGTATGTAAAGTTTGGTGCAAATCCGTCGACAATTGCGGCCGTGCATTCGTTACACACACACACACACACACCTGCCTTTTATAGATAGAGATTAAGGCGCTTTCAAACACATTCATTAATATTTTGAATTCAGCTTACAGAATAATAATTTCAAGATAAATTTTTCCTCCTCAGTTTCTTTCCGCCATCTAGCGTCTATGTGATTATATATCCTTAAAAAACTTATATTATAGTTCTGATGTAATAGGTTTTGAAATTGAGATTATATAATAAGAAATAGAGTCATTTGCTTGAATTTCTTTTATTTTGTAACCAGTTACTTTCTTTCTGTGATGCCATCAAGATGAAACTGGCGTCTTAGTGATTTGTCTGACAATAGGAGAATTTTGTCAGCAATCGGGTTTAGTTTCGAATCGTCATCTTCACCACCAAAAACCTGTCATTTGGGTAAGAAAACCCCACCGAAAAAAAGAACATTTTGGTCATGAAAAATCTATTTATTGGACAGATTTGTAATTTGATTATATGCTTTTTTTCAAGACGGCACATGGTACACAGAAGAAGAAAAATAATCTGACTTTTGAAAAGACAGAAAAAGAAAATAAATTATGAGAAAAACCAGTGTTGATTTCTGAATCTCGAGGTGAACTATGAGTAACTGAATGAGATGCATTTTCCTATTCATGATTGAAAATGGTTAAAAACTCATTTTCAAATACAATTATTTTCAGAACAATAACTTTCTCCATATTGATTATTGGCGCAAAATAATCTTCCTTCCTTCATTCAGTCTCATTTCGTCTCTAATCGTGCTTATGCAAAACTGTCTGCAAGAAAGAAAAACAAAACAAAAAAACAGAAATTAACAAGCTAATTCTTCAGAACACTTCGATATTGCCGTGAATTCTAACGCCAAGCGGCGTCTAACGAGCCAGAATCAGGGTCGAAATATTTTCTAAGTGGCTTTAGTAATACGAGTTGGAAACCATTAAGATCCAAATTGATAATGCGGACATTAAAACATGGTCGGCTACATTCATTTCGGAGAATGGCGTATTGTACTATCGCCCCATATACATGTTCTATCTCAGCATCAAAGTAAATATTAATTATATTCATGGAATACAAACAAAATACTTACAGTACACATTATCTCTGTATTTGATTATCATATAAGAATTAATTGTATTACAGTCGCTAATTAACCATTTCCGGATCGGCATGCACAAGATGAAGTCTGGAGCGCGGATAAGTCGAAACGTGATAACAATAACAAAGACGAAGACAATAGTCCGCATGTAAATACAGAGTGCGATTGGTAAATTGTCACTATTTTTTATTGTTAATTTCGCGTATACGCGTTGTTTGTAGATTAGGCTCAATAAAGCACCGTCTGTGAAAAAAAAATTGCATCATGACGCAATTCACTCAGACAGAAATTTGGAAACGGCATGATGTACGGCTTGACATTCGCGCCGGAAGATACAATACGAACATTTAAGAATGTTTGGGTGTCAATCTGATGACAATGCAGATGTTCGGAAAGAGACGGATGAGTCTAATGGTGATTACGAAGGTTTTTGGAGTAATCACCAGTGATGGTGATGTTATACCTCCATTTATCTTCCCAAAGGGCCTCAGACTGAACATGGAGGCCTACATCAAGTGTCTTGAGGAGAGAGTGCTGCCCTGAGTCAAGAGGGTGACTGCTGGAAGACACTATGTCTTGCAACAGGAATCTACATCATGCCACACAGGGAGGAAAACCCAGTCATGGTTGTCAGAGAATTTCTACGACTACATCACCCCTTACATCTGGACACCTAAATACCCAGATTGCAACACTTTTGATTAATATGTGTCAGGCGCAGTTGAGTGGGGGACCAAGAAAACCCCTTGCAACACCAAAAATGAACTGAAGGAAAGGATTATTATATTCACCAACTTAAGCAAGGAGACCCTCCCGAAGAGTTGCAGGAGATTCTGAAGTCGCCTGGAGGACGTGGTGGAAACCAATGACGACTTTATTGAATAAATTTACTCTTTAGTATCTCAAGATATATTTGTGTAATTTTGGTAAATATATATATTTAAGTGTTATTTTCATTTTTGCGTAATTTAGACGTCAATTTATAAATCACAATGTGGAACAGGGAAATAATAAGTTATTATTCCAAATATTCAGACAGAAAACAGTTTTTACTTTGAATATTTATTGATATAATTATCCCTTGAAAAGGGCTAACAAGGTAAAAGATATTTTCATTATTTAAACACGGACTGTTGTCCTCATGTCTGTTGTTATCGCAACCTTTCAGATTCTCTAGTGACCACTTACTGTTCTTCTCCCTTCACACATTATCAAACATACCTGATTTAACTGCCTCGTGCCAAATTACAGTTTTACAGTGTTTCTACATCCTTACTTTCATGGGACGAATGGCTTCACCTTTATATTCTTTACAAGGAATTGGAATGCACAGAATTCTTTTTAATTTTCTCCGCCATGTTAGGCTTTACTCGGCAGAGATTTCTCCGAAGAGTCGAGCTGCTTCTGAATATTGTCCTGTTGTGTTATGGACTGCAGAACTTCATAATCTTTTCTAATAGGCCTAGTAACGTCGAGTCTGGTCAGTATCTAGATTGCTGACCACATGGAAATAACAGGTTCTGTAAGTGTGGGTGCGCTGGTGGTGCAATGGATTAATTCACTGAATTATAAACCAGAGAGCCGTGTTTCAATACCAGTCAAGGTCGTAACATTCACTTACGTGCAAATATCCCTGGGAAAGTTATGAATCCGCCTCTTCTCCCATCAGCTATGGGTTAATTAGTAGGACTTTATCAGTTAATCCTTATTATTTAAAAGAAAATTATTACAATCTAAAATATTTTTTGGACTAAAAAATCTGCAAAAGTTGATAAGCCATAAAACAATTGAATCAAGTCCGTGAAACCAAGAAGCGCTTTTGATTTAGGAGAAACAGGCCGTGGAATGACAATTACGTATGGATTAGTAGTTAGCGCAGGTGCTTATTAATTTCTCCACCATGCAGACTCATGCATATATGTGTATCCTACTAACAGATTATGTCTGTCTATCTATCTCACCGTTCATATCTATCTATCTACCTATCTAACCATTCATATATCTAACTATCTAACCATTCATATCTCTATCTATCGAACCATTCATATCTATCTATCTAACCATTCATATATCTAACTATCTAACCATTCATATCTCTATCTATCGAACCATTCATATCTCTATCTATCGAACCATTCATATCTCTATCTATCGAACCATTCATATCTATCTATCGAACCATTCATATCTCTATCTATCGAACCATTCATATCTCTATCTATCGAACCATTCATATCTATCTATCTATCTAACCATTCATATCTATCTATCTATCTAACCATTCATATCTATCTAACCATTCATATCTATCTATCTAACCATTCATATCTATCTATCTAACCATTCATATCTATCTATCTAACCATTCATATCTATCTATCTAACCATTCATATCTATCTATCTATCTAACAATTCATATCTATCTATCTATCTATCTAACAATTCATATCTATCTATCTAACAATTCATATCTATCTAACCATTCATATCTATCTATCTAACCATTCATATCTATCTATCTAACCATTCATATCTATCTATCTATCTATCTATCTAACAATTCATATCTATCTAACTAACTAACCGTTCATACATATCTATCTATCTATCTAACCATTCATATCTATCTAACCATTCATATCTATCTATCTAACAATTCATATCTATCTATCTAACTAACTAACCGTTCATACATATCTATCTATCTAACCATTCATATCTATCTAACCATTCATATCTATCTATCTATCTATCTAACAATTCATATCTATCTATCTAACTAACCGTTCATACATATCTATCTAACAATTCATATCTATCTATCTAACTAACCGTTCATACATATCTATCTAACAATTCATATCTATCTATCTATCTATCTAACTAACCGTTCATACATATCTAACAATTCATATCTATCTATCTATCTAACTAACCGTTCATACATATCTATCTATCTATCTAACTAACCGTTCATACATATCTATCTAACTAACCGTTCATACATATCTATCTATCTAACTAACTAACTAACCGTTCATACATATCTATCTATCCATCTATCTAACTAACTAACTAACCGTTCATACATATCTATCTATCTATCTAACTAACTAACTAACCGTTCATACATATCTATCTATCTATCTATCTAACTAACTAACTAACCGTTCATACATATCTATCTATCTATCTAACTAACTAACTAACCGTTCATACATATCTATCTATCTATCTATCTAACTAACTAACTAACCGTTCATACATATCTATCTATCTATCTATCTATCTATCTATCACAGTCAATTGATCGATCTATCTATCCATTTTACTATCCCAGTTTGTTCATGTTTATCTTTTTATTTATCTATTCTTCGAAGACTTCCAAGAACGGCCACAACTTAAATTAATAGCTCCTGGAACTCGAAAATATTCGCTCGATAAATAATAGAATAAATAACTAAGAATGAGGACTGATATTTTTTAGCTAAAGATTCGAAATTTTTTAAGCTAAATACCAAGAGAGACTATTAACATTTTATCGCTGTTTCCAGAGGGAATTTCGTAGGTATTATAAAATTTTGTGTTCGTTACTATTGTGACAATATAAACTCCAATGAATGATAATATGAACTCGTTTGATTTCCTCTTTCCTGGTATAAGAGAAACATATGACCATGAGGCAGGGGTGTTTTCGTTAGTTCACCACTTGATCGAATTAACCCGGGGATAAACACAGGATCAGTTCCGGGTCAAAGCAACAAATGTGACATCATATAGTGTTATTCCTGGTGTCATCAGTTCTCAACTCGACATCTATGCTGATGAAACAACTATTTACACTTAGTAGTAAGTCTGATCTTATTCCATAAAGTCAAGTTGGCAGCTGATCTCAAAAATGATCTACAATATGTTGTTAATTGGGGCAAGAAATGGCTTGCTAATTTTAATGCCCCCCCCCCAAAAAAAACGGCTCTCTTTGAATCGATTGAAAGAAGATTTTATGCCTTCCATCAGTGTGGCCGATGCTAACCTCCAGGAGAATGGCTTACTTCGACTACTCAGACTAAGTTTTGTTTCCCGCTGAAATGAAGTGGAAAGATTATACCGAATAAATTGCTAGGTTTGACTGCGAATAAAGTTAACTGTGCCGTGCTAAAAACTCAATTGCACACATATATGTCTACCATACGTTCAGGCATTAAATTTTGCTGTCACATTTGGTCTGGTGCTTCTGCTATGTATGTTGGAGATCCTAGATAAAGTACAAAGAAGAATCTGCAATGTTATTGATTCTGACATGACATTTTGGCTTCAGTCAATTTCGCAGCATTGTAACGTAGCTTTTCTATGCCTTTTCTATAAATATTTTATAGTAATTTTTCTAAGGTTCTTTTCTCTTTGGTACTTCAACTTTATAAATTTAAACCTCGTACTACATTAGTGGCAATGTACCATCATTTTACAGTTGAACTGTCTAGGTATAACCGTAAGTTCTATGCTAACAGTCTCTTCTTTCACACTACTCGCTTGTGGAAGACTTATTGCTCTTCAATAAACTTTGATTTTCAAAAATTTAAATGCAATGTCCATACGGTCTTCTTAATTTGTATTCTTTCTTGTTCTCCCCATCCTTAATAATGTTGCCTTTTTCTCATATTACATCACAGTCTGTAAACACTTGCTCCTTAGTGAGTTTATTGTCATGTTTGAAATGAAATGATAAGGGATCGAGTGGGAGGTCGCTAATCATATAAATCCTAGTTTTGAAGATGTTGACGTTCCACACGACTTTAAACAAAAGGTTAGGTAGGAAAGTGTTTCATCACTATGAGAAGAATAACAACTGGACTTGAGGAAACTATTTCCATGAAAAACACTTTCATGAAAACAATTTTATGAATTTCAATTTACAGTAACATTAATTCTTCGGGTAATGAAAACCTAATGTTTCCCTATTAGAAAATGGTTAGCTTATTGTAACCATCTATCTGAAAGCAAATTGGTAAGTTTTGGTAATAGAAAAAGGCAATCTCTCAGTTAATATATCGATCTGCTTGCCTTGTAACACATACACAGACACAATCACACTCACTCGCAGTCCGACTAACCCCGTTATGAGGCTATTGTTGAGGTCATAAAAGATCATAGACCTAAAAAGGAAAAGAAACGAAAAAGAAACGAAAAAGAAAAGAAAAAGGAGGAAAAAAACAGGAAGAAAGAAAAAAGGAAATAAAAGAGAAAAGAAAAGGAAAATAAAAGAGAAAAGGAAAGGAAAGGAAAAGGAAAGGAAAGGAAAAGAGAAAGAAAAAAGAAAAGGAAAAGGTAAAGAAAAGGAAAAGAGAAAGAAAAAAGAAAGAAAAGGAAAAGAGAAAGAAAGAAAATGAAAGGAAAAGAAAAAGGGAAATAAAAATGAAGGAAAAAGAAAGGAAAAGAAAGGGAAACAAAAGGAAAAGGGAAAGAAAAAGAGAAAGAAAAAGAGAAAGGAAAAAAAAAAGGAAAAGAAAAAGGGAAAGAAAAGGGAAAGGAAAGGAAAAGGGAAAGAAAAGGAAAAGGGAAAGAAAAGGAAAAGGGAAAGAAAAGGAAAAGGGAAAGGGAAAGAATAGAAAAGGAAAAAAGAGAAAGGAAACGAAAAAGGAAAAGAAAAAGGGAAAGAAAAGGGAAAGAAAAGGAAAAGGAAAGAAAAGGAAAAGGAAAGAAAAGGAAAAGGGAAAGAAAAGGAAAAGGAAAGAAAAGGAAAAGGGAAAGAAAAGGAAAAGGAAAGAAAAGGAAAAGGAAAGAAAAGGAAAAGAGAAAGACAAAGGAAGATAAAAGAAAAACAAAGGAGAGAAAGAAAAGAAAAGAAAAAAACAAAATCAAAGAGGGGGAAAAGATTGTTGATCCGCACTACACCGGTGTTTAAAAGTTTTCCCGCAGTGTTTAAATTCACCAGATGTTTAATGAGCACTTCGTATATGTAGATCATGACTCACGACGGTCTATATATTTCCATTAAATTGGTGTTTTATACTAATTTATCATTACCCATCAATTCTATTACAAATGTTTAATAATATTCAATAATTCATTCCCTTTGTCGATAGTTTTTCTAATAACAATCTGAACTTCTCAATTTTATTATTGCTTGGAATCCTTTACAAAATTTTACAAAGAAGTGCAATGCTCGGTTCATTTAATACAACAAATTGATTAATGTTTCTTTTCGTTTATTCACTCACTTTCTTCATTTTACTTCCATCTTTCTTAATTATTCCCTGTTGTATTATCAGTCAATAATTGCGCGTCATAACTGAAGCGTAATGGCCGACAGCAAAAAGATGCGACCGCCCGAGGAAAATCGGGTCAAAGTCAGTTTCAAAAACTAATTTCATTGATTCTCCGTTGTCTGTTGCCGTCTATCGCTTCTGGGCCCAAGTACCGAATCTCATCTAGTAAAGCAGATCTTTCTTAAGTAGCAGGGTAGTATGAGTTTGAGAATTACAACAATGAAAATATCGATTTACTATAGCCTAACCAAGGCTATCAAAAGAAAACATTTGCGAAACACTTTTTAAAATTCTTTGATTGGTATCACAATCAGTATGCTAAGTTATTGTCTTGACTAAGCCTGATTGCTTTTTTTATTTTCAAAAACTATGCAATAGGGAAATATTTTTAATTCGAAATTCAATATTCAAAATTTTACTTTTGAATAATTTTAAAAATGTAAAGCAGGTGTCTACAACCGACTTGAAGTTAATGTAAAAAAATAAATTCGTGAAACTGCGTTTTTAATTATCATTTCGCCGAAAGCCATTAGCATGCAAGATGTTACTGCGAATGAAAGAGATTGAGAAGACTTTACTCAGGAGAAAGGACCATAAAAGAAATGAAATTCAGGAAGATAGAAGATGGCGATTGGTATTGCATTTAAATTTTTTAAGATTATAGGCAGTAGGGAAGCAAGAAATCGGAAGGGGGTTCCATAGATGAAAAGTGCGAGAAAACTAACTATTAGTATAGAACATCCGAGTGCGGTTTTTATATAGCTAGTTCAGTTGTAAAACTGTTAGATCTAATTGCCAATCTACTAGCACGCTTAAATTCCTGCAGTCGAGACATCAGGGAGGAAGGTTAATCAGCACAATTGCGATGAAAATATTTGTAGAAAAGACATCACGGCGGTGAGAAAGTGACTGGAGCCGAAATGCCAGGTCAGGGTCGATTACATTATAGAGCCTTCTTTGAATTTTGTCAAGTATCTCGAGATATATAGTCAGAGCACCAGACCATATATTGAAGCAATATTCAATACACGGGAAAATGGTGGATTAATGGTAATAGTGGGAGTAGCCGTTTCCATACAAGAAATATTGGTCATTCATAGATCAAGAACTTTGCGTTACAGTCGGATAACATTTCTTAATTTTTTTCTTAAAACTGTTTTTCAGGAAATAAATATTCTCAAGTCCCCTGTTATTGCCTTTTCTATTAATGATAGGAGTTTCCTTCCTAAATTATTTGTTTAAGTTTGTTTGGAACGATAACAAATTTGTTGTATTATTTGCCGTCCCAGTTACATGTCCTACCTATTTCTGGTTGCCGCTGTTGGAAGTCTTCTAGTGATTGATCTTGTTATCGAGTTGCGGCTGTCTATAGAGTCTGATGACGAACTGACTTCTTTAAAACGTAAAAATTTCATTCAGTTGAAGTCGTTTTTATCATTGATCTGAGACAACGGTTTTATATAGATAATAGCGTAGAACGAGTTGTAATCTCATCTTAAAGGGAGTCCGATAGGTTTAACCTTTTTATTTTCTTGAGATAGATTTTCCAAAGTTTGCTCATCTTTTGTGGAAGACAAAATATTTCAGAGATACGTAAGTATATTTTATCTAAATTAAAAAAAAAAACTGATACTTTTAGGCGCCAATTAACAGAAAATTATTCACATGAGCAATATAACTTCTTTCTTAAATCAATCTTCTTTGAATAGTAAAACGAATAGCAAAGATGGTAAAAATGTCTCGATATCAAGAAATATGAACTGCCGAGACAGCCGACAAGTGACATTTTTTAATATTTTTATATTAATATAAAGGCACTTGATAAAGCGGCGGCAAACTACTCCACTATCTTTCCCCCAAATCCATGAAACTTCAAAGTTATTAAATAACAAGAATCAGTGGAGAGTCATGATCGTATATATCCTGTAGGTCCAAGGTGTTGTAGCATACCTACGGACCATAATGGGTGTGTCCCCATTTTCATAAATATAGTAGTAAATACTGTATGTTGGTCTGCAATTAGAGATTCGTCTCCAGCTGTGCAGCTCAAACTCTCTGCCTTCGGGCAGAGAGGATCCCCAGGTGAGGCTATGTCGAAGAGCAGAGTCTCGTCTCGGGAAACAACTACCTGACCCCATTTTATACGGGGTCTATGGGGAATTTTTGGCCGAGCCTACGGACTCGGATACCCCAAATGAAATTCGGCTTTGTGCCACACCTGACCGCATGGTTTGGTTGGTAGATATCCTGCAGTTGGAGATTCATTGTGGAATTCACTTGACCCACTTCTTGCAGTTGACTAATTTTTGTACGCGCCGCTGGCGAATCTTATATGTGTTGTTCTTGTCCTAAGTATTATCGGTCATTACCAACCTTCGTTTGATTATTCTATTCAGTAAACCTCTATAGGTTACAACGCACGGCATTAAAAAAAGTTTCTTTGTCCTATTTTATCTAATTTTTAATACATTCTTAAACTAACATTTCAAAAAAGTAAACATGCACAGAAACACGACGAGATATAAACATGTTTTTCCACACAAACGAAAGAAAATAGATATCGAATTTAAAAAGTGATAAAGACATAACACAAAAGCCAGTAGTGGTTTCTTAAGCGTAGCTTAGATGCTGCACAGGGTCTCAAATATGGTGCACCTGGTGAGAATCGAACTCCCTACTCAGTCGTATATGATCTGATAAAACCACTAAACCACGTTGAAGCGTCCACGGGAACACTAATATACACATGACGTCTACATGTTCTATGTACCGTGTCTATGCAGGACGATGCAACTATGGCTCTCCTCATTTTCCTGTCATTTGTAGTTCTTTGTATCTTTTTGATAGTCCTCTTAAACCCTGTTCCGTTATCCATTTGCTCAAGATCTCTAAGTAGATGATGCATTGGTTTCCTGTGTTCCACCTGCCTTCAATCTGTCCTCTGTTCATATTACTACAGAAGGATCATTCCCGATGAAAAATATATAAAACGAATGAATAAATGTTTCACTATTATAAACGGGTGAAGCTTGCTTTGAATATTCACTGGAAAATAGTCCCTCCCCACTCCGCAAGGAAAAAGAAAAGCAAGCTTCTCCTACCACATAATAAAGCAGTCTTAGAAAACTTCAAGATAAATAAAAAAAAAAAACAATAATAATTTTTTTAAAGTAAACACTTAATTTTTCTCCTGTGTTGTGTTAAAATAATGCATAAAGAAGACATTTCAACTAATTTGAAAACATTATTTGCATCATTGAAATTCGGACGATTATTCTAATATTTGTTGTTGCTATAATAATAATAATAATAATAATAATAATATTATTATTATTATTATTATCATTTGTGTATGTTATGTTTTCCTGCTTTGTATCCTGTAGAGTCGGGTGCAAACTATGGTTCTCAGGCCGTATACGATAATTGTCATTTAATTGATAGCACTTTTCTTAGTATATGGGATGTTTCTAGTAAGTCGATCTTCTGAGAAACTTGTATGTTGCTGTTACCTGGGACATTGTGAGTAAAATTGTCTATTTCTTTTCTCACGAGGCCCAGTGCTCCGATTACTATTGTCACATTCTCAGGCTTCATTCCCCGCATCCTGTTAAACTCGATATTATTATCAATTTTACTATTATTATTAATGATATTATTATCATTAATAATATTATAATAATTATTATTAATATTACTATAATTAATATTATTATTATCATTAATATTACTCATAATAATAACAATAATCTAATATGATTCTTAAACATGCGCATACATCTGCACACGTCTATACACACACATACACAGACATACATATACACGCATCGACAAAGATACTCTATGCTTAGATAAAAAGCGGAATTCAGTTACGAAAAGTTTCGCTGGAAGTGTGAAAAACTAAAAAAAATAGGATAAAAATAAAATTAAAAGAAAAAATAGGAAAAAATTGAAGCTAAATAAAGTCAAACAGATTTAAAATACAATTTTAAAAAAAGTGGGGCTCACATATTGAAACGTGAACACAGACTGGCATCGGCCAAAGCCTAAAATATTCGACTTACCGAAGCCAATAAAAATGGCAATAATCAAATTTTCTAGGGTAGATCACGCCCCCACCGCACGACAATTTAGCGGAAGGGTCACTAAGAAATTCATTGAAAAAGGGAAAAATACAATAGATTTTACATTTTGTGGTCATTTCTCACACTCCTCATGATATGGAACTCTAAAAGAAAGATTAGGGATCTGGAAGAAGCCTATAGGTGCCTAGGAATTAGCAAAAGAGATGAAATACAGCATACCCAAACGAAGGAGAAAATAAGAATAGAATACTACAGGTGTGTGCGTCTGGTAATGAATACCGAGCTGATTAAAAGAAAACACCTTGGCTCTCCTCGTGGTGCAATACAGTTTCAACACCCTTAACTGGACCATAGCTGACATTCAACGAATAGACGCCAAAACGAGAAAGCGTCTCTCTTGCCACCGCATGCATCACCCCAAGGCTGATGTTGATGGTCTGTATGTGCCCAGATCCGAAGGAGGCAGATGATTAGTTCAACTAGAACTGTCTTACAAAACTACAACAATCGGCCTTCAAAGATACTTGGAAACTACAGAATACTGGATGATGATCTGTGTCAAACAACACAACCTATAACAATTTTATGGGACTTTACAATACACATAGAGAGAACAATCAAATCTAAGAGCTCAGACACCGTGATCAGAGACCACAAAAAACAAAATGTGCCTCCTTATTGACATGAGAGTCCTTGCAGACTGTAATGTATCTTTGACGTTCTTCAAAAACTATCAAAATACAATGACCTTGAAATCGAATTGTCAGAACATCTCACATGAGGACATCAACAACTCCAGTTGTAGCGGGACCCCTAGAACTGATTGCAAACGAGTGCAATAGCCTCACTGAAGGTAGCCCATGCTTTAAAGAAATACAAAAAATTGTACTCACAAGAACAACGCACAACTTACGATGGGCTTTATCGATCTAAAACATATGTGATTTTAGGTGTTAGGTTTTTTTTCTCAAAAATGCTCATTGGTCATGATAAAATTTCTGATCTTAGGTCTCTGATTGGGACCCAGAAAGACATGTCTATACACCAGAAATCAAATAAAATAAGATAATAATAGTAATAATAATTCCACTTACATTCATTTTTCTTGGTTGCGTAAGGCGATTAATTCACAGTGTATTTAATGAATGAAACATCACCCCCACAATCTTGAAATATAGAAAATTATTTTTAATATATATTCGTAATCTAGAGCCTCATTCATAGTAGTATGAGAAAAGAGTATTTCTAAAAAAAAAGCTTAAAGTCTAAAGTCATGAGTCTGTGAAGATGAAGACATTCATTTTATTGACAAATATCATCGGCCGAATGTTCCGTACTCTTCCGCTTTCGTCCAGAACGAGACCGTAAAATGCTGAGCGGACGAGAAGCTAACAAAGCAAACACTGTCTAAAAAAGCCCACAAAAAGCAAGAACATCAAAGCCAGTGCTGTGTCTTTCTCATTTGTATTCAACTTTTTCTTCAGGTGTCCTGTATTGTTTGCTTTCCTTGCGGCGGGCTAGTTTTTTGACCCTGCTTACAGACCGCATTTTCTGAACATTTTTCTTTACACAGGATATAAGCACAGATACGTTATTAAACGAAGGAAGATTTCGTCAGAACGACACATCTCTAAATTAAATACAAAAAAGAAAAAGACCGAATAAAATTAAATGAACACTATTCATAGAGCTGTTAAAAGAGTGTCATACGTTCATTTGTTTTTCGGCGATAAGAATCGATTTTATTTTATTACTTCAGATAATCTACAGCCTGCCATTTACCAAGACAAGTAGCTGGTCAAATCGTGCCAAATACATTAAGGACAAATCCATACAACTTTATAAAGACAAACTCAGCATCAATTAGGTAAATATTTGTACGTAACTTACTTATTCCCAGAAACTGGTCTTAGCATCACCATTCTTGAATAGATTTACACGGTGGAGTAATATATAGCGAGTCGGATTAAGGTATAGGAGAGCCGAGTTCGAATTCCAGTCAATTTCGTTACATTCACATACTATCTACCTTTGAGAAACGTATGGATTCATCTTTTCTCACCTCCAGCTATGGGGAAATAACAGGAGATATTCTATATAATATATTCTATAGGTCTATAACCGATCCAGGAGAAAGACGACGTTGAACCCAAAACCTCCAATTCTAGGTTAAATAGGCACACCAATCCGCAAATGGCGTGGTGATTACAATTACACCACTGAAGACATGGCCAATCGGAGTGAGGTACCTTCAAGGAGTGAGAAATCTATGGACCTGTGAGCTTTTATCACTAGTATTTTTTGCACATCAGTTCAATGCCATGCGTGATACACGCTTTATCGATCATGTATATTTCGATACATGACTGATGAGACAGATTTTTTTACCGTACTCGTTCTTTCTGCTGTAGGCCAGTTGCCATCCAAGGCTATAGAACCCGGTCTATCTTGATATTTAACCATAGCTGGTGGGAAATAAGAGGATTCATACCTTTCCCAAGGGTATTAGCATGTAAGTGAATGTAATGGATTCGACTGGAATTCGAACTCGGCTCTCTGAGCCGCTATCCATTATTCCACTGTGCCTCCCTTTTTGCATATACAGTTACTAATTCTTAATTAATACGGCATAAGAACATATACAAGAGATTAAACAAAAGAGAGATTAATCTGAGGGAAATAAATTAATGATGAGAGCCAACTTGTTTTAAAAATCACCATTGGGATACAGATTTTTAAAAAAAAGATTATGCTTATGTGATTCTGAAAGTGTAGATTCTTATATATATACAGACATTCTTACACCTATTCGCAACCTAGTATGGCGAGTACTTACAGGTACCACGCACTTGAGGAGGCTGTAGCCTTGCGTAAAATTAAGGAAAACTTGTGAGTAAAAACCTTCTCTACTTCAGAATGCTTATAGCGCTCCCTACTGCTGGAGGGTAACACGAAACAACGACAGCAAATATTATGACATCACATGACTTCTCTCGCTGATATTAACATTGTGGAGCGTTAGGGTTGATTTGAGGATTGCGAATGGAATGGTGTAATACCGAAGGAGCATTGAAATAGAGAGAGATACCTTTCAAAACTAAGCAGAATATTAAGATATGGAAAATTTGTTTAGAAACTATAAAAGAGCGCTAATCTCTTAGGTATTATCAATCCTCCTATATCGCCGTGAGTACTGGACAATCTTCTCATAGAAGAAGAAACTCGAAGCAACAGAAATGTAGATGCCGAGAAAAACATGGACCAAACATGTGAGCAAAGACGGAGTTTTCGGGAGAAAGGAAACGTTTTTATCTTATCAGGTACAGTGTAACCCGGATATAAGAGACTTCTTCTCCGGTCCCGACAACTCTCTTATATCCGGGTTACACTGTAATATAAAAGATCCCAAGGAAGAAACTGATTCATATCTTTTTAAAGGAATTTCTGTAATATTAATTTACAGTATGTTCGCTAAGTCAGTTCCCTATTCTCTTAACTAAATCTATATAGAATCATGAAATCTTACGTCAATCCATCAGTGCGCTTGATTTGTTTAAACAAAGAAAAGAACTATTATGTAATATCGGTCATCTTATATGGCAGATAAGGCTGGACAATCTTTTCTCAAACGAAGAAGAGAAATATGATTCTACAGAAGAATGCTGAAGATGCCACGAACTGTACATGTGAATTTTAAGAAACAGAAACGAAAAAAGAAGCTAATATATGATTATATTTGAAATCTGAAAGATACAGTTGAAATGTCTCGGACGCATAATTAGGAAAGAGGGCTTGGAGTATTTGACCCGCACTGGTCATTCAGAAGCCAAGAGGGAATCAACTAGTAAGCTATTTAACAAGCTTGGGCAAATCGATGGAAGAAAATGGGGGGGGGGTGAGGGATGGTGAAAAGCCAAGAACTTCATAAAAGTTACAAAGACAAATTGAAGAGATACGTGGAAGGCAATATGAATTTATACACACACAAATATGTACATGCCGATGTGAAGGAGATACATTTCTACTAACACACATTATTATATATATATATATATATATATATATATATATATATATATATATATTGGTTAAATGGGGAACTAAATTAGCGAATTTTAAGAGGCAATTTATACGGATAGGAGAGGAAGATAACGGTTAACCCTAGGCCTGAACAGGCTAGAGATTCTAGCGATCGGGGAGTCATACACTTGGCCGTCGGTTACACAGAGCAGTGATTCGCGGGTTGAAGCAGTTCGAGTGGAAATTACTTCTCACCCATGCAATACGGAGGGAATGTTTGCTACAATGTGAGTGACATGGCGGGAACTTACCGTAAAGGTTAGTTTAGTGATGTCAACGCCCACTCGTTGATACTTTTGTGATGCCAACGAATACTTGTTTTCACTTTTGTAATGCTCGTTGTAGTAGAGACTCTGTAATTGCAGATACAACTATATTAACGCCGGTGAATAATACTGGTGTCAGACGCTGTCGAATATCACTCGCACTAATATTAATTGCTCGTTAATACTTGCTCGAATAATAACCACAGAATAGTAATCACT
This sequence comes from Acanthosepion esculentum, assembly GCA_964036315.1. Taxonomy (NCBI): domain Eukaryota; kingdom Metazoa; phylum Mollusca; class Cephalopoda; order Sepiida; family Sepiidae; genus Acanthosepion; species Acanthosepion esculentum. Next base: position 121,783,526 of record OZ038481.1, read on the forward strand.
TATATGCCACGCTAATTCCCATGAATACATTTCCTTTACCATCACGTGATCTACTTATTTAAAATGGGATCGCCTGTGATGGCTCTCTTATGATGTGTGTTCAAGCTCCAGTGTAGGCAGTGACACTTTATTCCTATATAACAGTTAGAACTGGCGGTACCAAGGAATGCAGCTCGTCCGAGCACATTCCATGGAAGTAGAGATAGAGCAGTATGAGGCTTGCCACATCCCACCTGAGAGAGAGAGAGAGAGTAGGGTTGTAGGTAAAAGATAATTCACACACACACATTATATATATATATATATATATATATATATATATATATATATATATACACGGATGATATTTAAAAGTGTCGGACAGTCTAAGATGCGAACTAGGAATTGGACATGTCAAAATCAAGAAAATACAAAAAAAATCAAGTGTTTAAGAAATGTTTTAATGGAGGACAAAAATGTGACACCGTGATCTAAAGACGGATTGGAATAGCGAAAGATGCTTTCTAAAAACTAAGCAAAGTGTTAAGAAACAGGAAAACTTAATTTTAAAAAAAGAAAAGAAAACAGTACTGAATTATTTAATATCGATAGTCCTATATGATAGAAAATGCTGGCCACACTCCTGAGAGATGAAGAAGAGACTTCAAGCAATAGAAATGTGATTCTACAGAAAACTGCCGATGATACCATAGACTGATTGCGTGAACAACAGCGAAGTTCTGTGGAAAATGACACTGATATTTATAAACGGAAAAGGGGCAGTTGAAGTTCATTGGGTAGAGAGAATGAGAGCTTTGAAGATTTGAGTCTCACAGGGCGTAGTGAAATCAAAGGGCAGACGGAAAGCAGTTAACCAAACTTGTGCAAATGAATGGCAGAATAGGGAATATGAGAGACAGCAAAAAGATAAAACGTAAGAGATACAAACGACAGAAAATAATCGAGCGCCATGATCACCCATTTTTGAAGGGGCACGGCATATAGAAAATTATTGGCAACTATTTCTGCATATAAAAAACATATTGAAATTACATTTAAATCGCGATGAATATATATATTTTTGTAACATCCACGTCTGAACGGGGGAAATTATATATGAGGGCAATATTGTGCATAATCAACTTAATTTCTTGCATTTCTGTATTAAAATCATTCTATTTTTGTCGGGGAAGTTTTCCTATATAAAAAGTATGTGTTGGATATCATAGTTATTAGGTTGGTGCAAAAATAATGTCGTTTTCTCACATGAAGTTGAACGTCAAAAAACGACATTATTTTTGCACCAACCTAATATTTTCTGTCAGGAATTCTGTAATTAATTCCTACTAATCGTTTGTGGCTTATTTGAATGCATTTTTATATTAAACTATTCACTACTACTGACGAGATAATTCGTCTAGGTTGTTAGTAAGACAAACGAAATATCTTGTCTTCCAGTAAAGAATCCAGAGTCCTAATGGATACCAGGATGCAGAGTAGGTGTTAAAACTACCACACAGACACCACATCGATTATTTATAATGACTGAAAGTTGAAAGAAGAAATAGTTGCAAACATACGTAGGACGTGTAAATGAAGCTTATTCGTTTTTCTTGGTAACTTGTGAGGCTCTATTATTATGCTAGATAAAAGAAGACGAAAAGATTGGAAATATATTTTTTTTATTTCTTCCCTTTTTGTTATTTTATTGAAACACAAGTCGCTATTCTCAACTGTTGGGAGGGAACGATGATATCTGATTTCACACCACCCTTACCACTGCTTTGAAAATGGAGAAGCTTCTTGTTAAAGCCAGCCATAACCTTTCACTAAATGACCATTTGATTCGAGTATAGCAGGAATTGAACACGAGATCCCATATGTAAATAGAAAGAAGCGCTTTTCCAAAAATGCTGGATAATCGCATATTTTTTAGTATGGAGCAATGGGACTTATACTAAGTTAAAACCTTATTTAAAAAAAGAAAAAAACTTTCTACTTTTTTTTGCCTCCCCCCACCCGCGCCGACTTTTCGGTAAGTATTCCAGTCGAAATGTCGGGTACTAAACCGACCACCCGACCCCGAGTTACGAGGGAAGCGGCTCGTTTGCAAGACTGAGGGAGAAAAAGAAGTCCTAACAAAGGGTGGAGGAACTCTCTGAGTCAACGGATAGCTAACTAGAGGTGGTGCCTCCATAATCCACCGTGGAGAAGGCAACGGGAAACTACTCCACTACCTATCCCAAGACAAATCATGGCTAACAACTCAGGAGTTGGAGAGCCATGATCGCGTACCCCCTGAAAGGATATGGCACATAAAATGAAAGGTGAACTTCGGACTGTTTATTCACAACTTCGAACATAACAGCTTAAGCAAAAGTTTTGAAAAAATTAAACAGACTTTGTCGGTTATTTCTTTTAAGACCTGTTTGAAAGAATACTTACTGCCAAAATACACCATATATCTCTATCTATAAAGGGCAGGATGTGTGTGTATGTGTGTGTGTGTGTGTGTGAGTGTGTAACGAATGCACGGCTGCAATTTTCAACGGATTTGCACCAAAATTGACATGCACATGCTCCAAGTTAGTAGCAAGGCCAAGACCGATGTTGCATTTCCCAACTACCATCGATAGTGGAAATAATCGATTTTTTCGTGCTTCTTCTATGTAGTTTGCGGCCATTATCTACTGGCCAGAGTGAGCGCCTATAGCTGGCTGCCACGAATAGGCAGGAAGATTCTATTGGCCAGTGTGAGAGCCAACAGCTGACTGACACGAATGTTAACTAGCATGCCAAAAAAATCTATAGCTGCATTCGTCACAAGTGGGAAAAATTTAAATCAGCATGGCACTTTACTCCAATTGGCTCATTCGCTTGCTTAAACTCAACGTTGATTCTGATTCCGCAGAACTGGGTTGGGTGTGAAAAGTATTTGTTGTTAACATTCTTTTTTCATTCGGTTTTTCCATTTACGAGTCCTTTTTTAAAGCTGATCGTTTCGTGTTCATTTTGTTTAGTTCTTTTTTCGTAACAGATTTAATGTTTAGTATAGAGCTTAGAAAAAATTCCCAGTGTGAGATAGCTAAGAAGTAAGGCATGTAGCAACATCAGCACGGCAAAGGGCACTCCTTTAAAGGCAAGGATAGCGATTGCAGTATGAGACGTACGATTTTTGAATCAAGCACGGACAACGCCGGGCCATGTTGCTAGAATATATATATATATATATATATATATATATATATATATATATACACATGGTGTAAAAATTCACTAATAGTAGCATCTACTTTTAAACGTGCTCAATACAACGTAGAGCAATATGTTATTATGATACTTTTATTATAAGAGATTATAATGAAAACATAATTGACGATTGCGCAAAATATGGCAGCGACAAATGTTTGTCTTTGTTCCGGTTTATCGTGACATGAAATGTAACACACCCACCTCCACTCTCTGAGCTTAACTTTCTATTTAGCATAGATCTGATGTTTAATTGGTTAATCAAGACATACGTACAAGTCTAATTTTAATTCTGATTTTATTCCCCCAATTTTAACTTTCGGAAAAGCGGTAACGTTGTTTTTAAATTTCCTTAAAAATCATTTTAATCACTAGTTACTTACTATCGACTGAAGAAGTACAATCATATTATTGAAACATGAAAGTTTTTGTGTAGCGATTTCAAAATGTTGTTTTATTATTATCTATCATAATAAAAATATTATATATATATATATATATATATATATTGTAATCTATTATAAAATGTTATATATATATTATATATTATAATCTATTATAATAAAAATATTATATAAGTTGAAAATCAAATGTAGATCAGATATGGTTAGAAATACAACAATAAAATGAAATAAAGAACAAAGTAGGAAAAATTATCAATCTAACTTCTTTCACCTTTATTACAACTACGTCAAAGATAGAGAATAGAATTGAAAAAGTAAAGAGACAGAGTACTGGAATGTTACGATTTTTGGTAGTTCTCATTGGTCAGACCTGCGTCACGTATATAAAAGCAATATATATGTGTGAGGGATATTTAGGATATTAAAGTGTGTGACAGTATAAAAGTGTGTACGTATGTGTCTATGTGTATGTTGGACTGTAATGTTAATTCATATAAGTGTATATGGTGGAAGTCTATAGATGTCATCCTCGTATTTCGTCGGTGAAATGTAGCGATATGTTTAGACAGATATTAGTCAAAAATTCATTAGTACTTTATCAAAACAATAATAAGTAAAAACATGACATTTTGGAAGCCCTTTATATAGTAATAAAAAAATAAAGTTGCAAAGATCTTAAATGTTTGTAGCAGCAAAATTTTATATGAAATACTAAATTAAAACCAAACATGCTTGAATATATATATATATATATATATATATATATATATATATATATATATATATATATATAACAGGTGCGATGGAGAAATTGTCGCCATTTTATATTTTTAATTTCCCGCATACGTGTTCTTTGTTTTTGAACAATCCAGTATATAGTAATGCCAGTTTGGCACCGTCTGTGAGAAAAAGATCACCATGACGCAATTCACTCTGCCAGAAATTTGGAAACTGCATGCTGTACTACTTGGCATTCGAGTCGGAAGCCCGAATACGAACGAATATATACGAATATATTTCAAATTGTTTTTTGTGTAAATCTGAGGGTAATGCAGAGGATTTGGAAAGATTTGGATGAGTCTAATGGTGATTAAAATGGTACGGCAGCTCAGAAAACTTTGATCGTTCTGACAAGAAAAGAACAACCTAATTTGTTGGTGACTTAACAAGAAGGCTTACATCTAGTGCCTTGAGGAGGGAGTCCTCCCCTGGTTCAAAAGGGTGACTGTTGGAAAACACTATGTCTGGCCGCAGGAATCTGCACCATTCCACACAAGCAGAAGAACCCAGGCAATTTCTGTGCCCCAATCACTCCTTTCATCTGGCCACGAACTGAACGCAATGATTATAGCAGTATATTCAACTTAAAGAAGGAGACCGCCCAGAAGAGTTGAAAGAGATTCCGAAGTCGCCTGAAGGTCGTGGTTGAAGCCGATCACGATTTTATTGAATAAATTTACTCTGTAGTACTTCAAGATATTTTTATGTAATTTTTGAAAATATATCTGTTAAAATGAGATGTCAGTGTTATTTTCATTTTTGCTTAATTTAGACGATAATTTATCAATCGCACTCTGTATACATATACACACACAAATATATATATATATATATATATATATATATATATATATATATATATATGTATGTGTTTGTGTATTAAGTCGTCTGTTGTAATTATTGAGTTTTTTTATGAAACCTTTTAAACATGCATTAAATACTTTCAATTTTCATTTTTACGAGAAAGAACCGCCAAAAGAAAATAAATTTAACAGCAACGGAGTTAAAATAATTTACAATATATATATATTATTTTATTTTTATAATAACGAATTTTAGCGCAGTACTGGTGTGACAGATCTGTTTCAGTATTTTACAGATGTAATTGCTAAATTTAACCCTAAGTTCTATCCTAAAAGTTTCTTCTTTTGCATTTCCCGCTTGTGGAAATAATTCTCTGCCGGCCTATTGCATTGTTACCAACTTTCATCTTCAAAAATTTAAATAATCAATCGTTATCGTCTGTCTTCTTTATTCATATTCTTTTGTTGCTCTCTCCCTCTCCTCAATAACGTTTCGCTTTTTCTCATATTTTTTCACACTCTTTGCGAATTTATTGGATTTATTGGCTTGCTTATAGTGAAATAATACAAAAAATATTGTAAACTTATTTGCGAAACTTTATTTTACGTATTATTATTACAACACGTTTATTAGAAATATGTTCTCTTGGTAACGATTGCATTTGCACCTGACCGTCGACAATCATCTTTTGATTCTCATTGCACAACAGTCATTTTGAATGTCGGAATTTATTAAAAGAAAGTTAATTATTTTAAAATTCGGTGTTTAACCATCAGTTTTCTATACTTCTCAAAATATTGAGAAAATGACGATTGCTATACGGTAAAAACCGTGGGAAATTATTAGAAATTCGGAAAGCATAACGACTAAAACAAGAAAAAAGAGGTCAATAGTACAGAAAACTCTTGAAATGGAACATTTTTAAAAAATCATTGAAGTTAGAGTTTTATCTTGTATATCGAGCAATGGATGCGGTAAAAACTGTGGACAGTAAAATCCAAAAACCATTAAAAAGGACCTCAACAACCGCGAAAAAAACTTTGAGAATAACCGTCTCTATGTCATTGAAAGTTTTTTTTATATTTTTGTTATTCCCATTAAAATATGGAAGGACTGATATTGATAAAAGAAATGGCTAATGATAAAAACTGGAAAACAACAACCACTAAAAAGGATCTCAATAGTCATGACAGAATCTAAAATTAAACATCTCAAAATAAGCGTTGTATTTTTATCATTCCAAATACAATATGGAGAGATGTAAACGACAAAACCGTGGGCAATGACCGGAAAGCAAAAGCCATTAGAAATCGTTCAGTAGTCTGGACAATTGTTTGAATCAAAATGAGGCATCACAATGTCACTGAAGGCATGCATTTTCATTATTCCGTATAAAAGGACACCATTTGAATATCACTTTTGAAAAAAATGAAACTGGTATCCATTTGTAAACAGTCCAGGAAAGGCTCATCCATCACCATAATTCTAAAGGTAAATATGTTGTATACCCTTTATCGATTACGTATACTCATCAATCAACTATTTAGTTTACTTATAATCTTTATCATTGTACTGGAATAAATAGGATCTGCCAGCTGAATATCGTACGTAATTTCCACAAGTGAAACGAAAGAACCAATTTATTGCCATGAATATATTTTGGAATGCGAATATCTGAGAAAAATACACCATTCTCTCCTGAATTTGCTCATCAATTAATACATTACTTCTTGAATAGGGAAAATAGGACGGTAAAAAGAAGTAGATATGCATCTAATAATCCGATACAGTTCCGTTAAATTGACATAATGCACGAGAGAGAGAGAGAGAGGCTTAGCAAGCAAACATTTCAAGCTGTCGATAATAACTTTGATCCTCATTGGGTACTTTTAATCAACTAAATTAGTCTTAGCTTCATATGTAGATAGCAGGTTGAGACAAAAATGTTTAACAATGTTTGAAATTGTTTGGGAAATACAAATAACGCGTGTCCCTTTCCTTGAATATCAAAGATCTCAGGTATATACGACCCATCAGAAAAGATTCTAGACAAATTATCGGTTCCTTGTACTGCTCCAGTGAGTACCTGGCTCCTTTAGATATCTCTTACCATTTCAAGAGCGAGATCTAGCCTAAAATGATCTACTTCTGTTATATCTGGGCTGGATCTACCCAATCTACCCTTTCCTGTCTTGCTAAAGTCCAAAAGCGCTTGTGAGTGATGAATGATTTCCCACTCAACCATCCCATACAAAAAATGCTCCCGTGACTACCTGGCTCCTCCTGATGACTCTTACCTTTTCAAGAACCAGATCTCGTCGAAAATTGCGTACTGCTGTCATCTCTGGGCTGGAGCTACCCAATCTCCTTTTTCCAGTCTTGATAGAGTCCAAAAGCCCTTACGGAACTTTGTGGGTGATAAATAATACCCACCCACATCCCTTACCTATAGACGAAACCGTGCAAGCAACTCTCTACTCTATCACTCTTTCCATGCAAAAAAAAATCAGACTAGCAACATTCCTTTTTCCCGCCAGTTCTAACATTCAAACCTATGACACACAAGGCGACGTACAATGTAGTGAAACACCCTCATTTCCTTCGTTTTCGTGAGAAGTAACTTTCACTCGAAGGGCTTCTTCTCACAAACCGCTACTTTGCGGAACCGACTCCCAGGAGGATACTTCCTCGACCTTAATTGTAACCTGCTCAAATCTAGGTCTAAGCGTTATAATTCCCACATATCTTCGTCTCTTATTTCTTACTTTTATCGCACACACAACAAACTTTTTCATTAACTCTCTACTGGTGGCTCTTTGATCTGATGTAGGGTGAACATTAGTTAAAAATATAGATTGATCGATTCATTGGATATCGATAAAATGAAAAGTTAACTTCTAGTAAACCGAAAAGACCTATTACAGAACAATTTTGTCTTTTGCATCTTAAGTTTGGAAAAAAAAAGAAACAAATGTGTCCTAAGGAAATAACCTTTCTTTTCAATACATGTCCTTTACATTGAATAGGATATAACCTCACGTACAAGGGTTCAAATTTAGAATAACGGTTGCTTTTTATAGACAGAACATAAAAGCACTTCATCATTCTGTAGCATTTTGCATCCTTTATTTCCTTTGTTTCGCTTGTTCTTTTATTTTAGCTCTTTGTCCCTTTCTTCCGCATCCATTTCCATTCCCTGATAACCGCCATTGCAAAATGATTTCACCTAGCGGTCAATAAAGACAGTCACTCTGTTTGGAGATCGGTGGTTTTGAAATAACGAGAAGACGAGAGATCAGAAGAAAAATGCTAAGGACAAGAGCTTTTATTTTCGCTTCTCCTTGCGTCGATTGAGAGCTTAATAACTAAACGTCCTTGAATAGGATTTCCGGACAAAGGCATGGATCTATGGATGTGCAAAACTCTGTCCTGTTCTAAGGTCAATAGGTAAAATTGGTTTCCATCCTTAAACATCTTTCTTGTTCTCAAGTAATCACTTCTGTTCTTCAAATATATTATCATTATTGTATATTTCTCATCCACTCAAACCCGAGCCTTATCAATAGCTTTCTGTAAAATATTTTAATCTCCATGTTTTCTTTCATTATTCAGTATTTAAAGCAGGCAGATCCTAATCAAAATGTGGACGGTTAACAGCGCTGACAGTGGAATCGGCGAGACGAGTTCGAATACCGACCAGGAAGATTTCGATATGAATACATTTCTCTCCTCAAATATTAGTTAAATAGCAGCGAAAAATAGCGTTGGTTCGCAACTCGTCTAGAAGTAAGACAACTCTGTGTAATGATTTATCGATGAGTGAGCGGGAAATTACTCCACTATCTTTCGCGAAAGCAATTATGTCACTGCCATTTACAGGTATGAAAATAAAAGAAGACATGAATTCTTACGTCATGAGGAAACATTTAACTTGAAACAAAAAAAAAGTCACACTGTATCTTCTTCAAACATTTCACACTATTTGATTTTTACTGTATTATTGTAGGCTTCTTTCCACGGATCTATTTCTCTCTTGATTTCTTAAACATCTTAGATTTTCAAGGGATGTTTTTTTCTCCTGGTTCCTGATACATCTTAGATTTCCAAGGGCTCTATTTCTGTCTTGATTTCTTAAACATCTTAGATTTTCAAGGGATGTTTTTTTCTCCTGGTTCCTGATACATCTTAGATTTCCAAGGGCTCTATTTCTGTCTTGATTTCTTAAACATCTTAGATTTTCAAGGGATGTTTTTTTCTCCTGGTTCCTGATACATCTTAGATTTCCAAGGGCTCTATTTCTGTCTTGATTTCTTAAACATCTTAGATTTTCAAGGGATGTTTTTTTCTCCTGGTTCCTGATACATCTTAGATTTCCAAGGGCTCTATTTCTGTCTTGATTTCTTAAACATCTTAGATTTTCAATGGATGTATTTCACTCTTGTTTTCGTAAATATCTTAGATTTTCAAAGGATATATTTTCTAGCTATCGTATGAATTACAGTCGTTAGAAAATAATTAATTCATACACAAATGTTTGTATATGTTTTACTAAGGTTTTCCAAGTCTGGCATAAGAGCAACAGCATAGTGGCACGGGTGTGGATAAATCTCACTATGTAGCAGTAAAGGCGTGCTCGGCTATCTCGAAAATCATCTCCCCACGGAAATATGACAAACTGAATTTTTGATAAACGTAGAATAAATGATCGCACTATAATTAAAATCTTTAATATGAATTTGTTAATGCATTTAATATATATATATATATATATATATATATATATATATACGTATTTCAATGTGTGATGTTCAAACTCTGCAAAAAAGGGAGAAGCTTTTTGGTGAAGCATATTGACTATGAAGGAGATTATGTAGAGGGATATGTTTAAACTTTTCAATCATTAGTCTACAGACTTATCGATGTTTGAATTAATTATTTATACACAAACCGCGCGTGTGTGTGCTCATTTGCATTTAATGGCTGTCTCATAGCGCAGCGACCTAATCGCATTTGCACACAACCACTCAGGCATACATGTGGTTTCTCAACACACACAAAACCAACCTGTGGCTTATGTATATATATGTATATATATGTATGTGTGTGTGTGTGTATTTGACATTTTTTATGTTTATACGTTCTTTTTATAGATACAAATATTTAAATGCTCTGTTTATAATAAACAGTATTAACGACATTTACTGGCTTGAATGTCCGATAAATTTTCATAGAAAATATGTGTCCTCCGACATTAATCGAAGCGGTATCCTATCCGGAACCGTCATATAGCCTGACGCACCTTAACCGATTGGGCCGCAGAGGAGCGTTCGGGTAGCAAGGTCGATTTTACTGTTTTTAAACACAATTCTCCATGATTTTCTCTTATTTATTCATACCTGCTTAATGCGTATCCAAATGTAAACAAAGGACGTCATACATTATGAAATGGACAAAGTCCGACAATTATTTAAGACAATTTTTAAGTTTATACGTTCTTTTTATAGATATAAAAAATGTCTTAAATAATTGTAGGACTTTGTCCATTTCATAATATGTAAATGAAACACTGATTTCAACCCTTGGTGGTGTCTTTTTCATGCTCGATCATTGTGTTCTTGAAGGTTGCGTTCAAAGCACGAAGCTGAAAAAAAAGATATTGATCTCGCTTTTAAATTTACACACAATATCTCTGATATAAACGCCATTGTCGGCGAAAAACGAGGTTCAAAGAAAATCGCCGAAAAGCCAAATCACCTCAATTTGGCGGAGGCCAGAAGTGAATAAACAATAATTTTAGGCATGAAAAAGTTAGTCACATATTTTTATCCGACGCTTCTAACATCATGTTACAATTATATTTATAAGCAAACCATTTTGGGCTTTCTTGATTACGATAGATAGTTGCCAGCTATTTCTCACAAATGTCAGTGGTTGGCGTGCTACGAAAGGAAAAAATTGAATGTATCACCGATGAGAATATATATATATATATATATATATATATATATATATATATATATATATATATAGAGAGAGAGAGAGAGAGAGAGGAAGTGTGTGTTTGTGTGTGTATGTGTACAAATGTGTTTACTAATTCCTCGTAATAAGACAGTGAATGTATGTATGGAGAGGGAATATACATATATACACACATGCAGACAAAAAAAAAACAAGACAATGGTATTAGATCTAAGAACACACAGGGGTCATTAAATGATAAGAATGCCGATAACTCCTTCATCATTTCTCGGACAAATCTTAATTGTTTTATAACCCTTCATGCAGAACTTTCCACAGCCAGTTCAAGAAAGACATTTGGGTCACTAACACACAAAAAAAGAGAATGTCTCATATCGAGAATATTTGACATCGAAATTCATAAAGGAAAAACTTAATTATTTTTTAATAATATGTGGAAATCTCCACGCTTTGCCTGATGAAGGTCACGAGACCGGAAACACGTGAAGCAAAATTATGGAAAATAAAGCATATTTAAAAAGAAATCCACATTACAACCAAAAACGTTTGCGGTTTCTCTCCTGTTTGGAATAGAGGTAGTGCCGATAATTTTTACCAAGCCATGTATAACCGTATATATATATATATATATATATATATATATATATATATATATATATATGTATAGGGAAGAGAAAAGTGTGTAAATTAAAATTACACACTTTTCTCTCGATGGAACTACTATAATCTCTTCCCTACATATATATATATATATATATATATATATATATATATATATATACGGTTATATATGGCTTGGTAAAAATTATCGGCACTACCTGTATTCCAAAATCTAACCAAATTACCAATGTTTTTAATCCCTTCTTAGTCAGTGCAAAAGCTTAAGAATAGATATATAAAAGAATAACCAAACGTGTGTATATGTATATGAACTGATCGTGCTAGTGGGTGAGTGTTTACTAAAGAGCAGGCGAAAACTGAAGTTACGCTTCTGTGACAAAAACGTGACTTCCGGCTGAAAAATAAAAATTAATAAAATATTTCAGCCAATGAAAAAGTCTCCTGCCTGAAGCAATGTATAAAAACAAAATCCCTTCTGTGAACCTCTAGATACCTGCAAACAACCCGATTTCGTCTCATCGTGAGATGATCTCTAACTGCTCCACAGGTCACTCTGCTTTCTCTCCGAATTTCATCAGCCATTCTGATATTATGCGAACTCTTCTTTGGAATCTGTTGAGATTATAATTAACAAGAATTACCTTTATTTCCTCTTCAGTGAACTTTCTCCACAATTTTTTTTATCGTTCGAACTTTGAAACTTTAATTACTTCCAATTTAACTGAAAATATATATATTTTTTTAAGCTTATCAACCAAGGCTGGAGGCCACTAGCACGCAAGGGGGTTACAGAAGGTTTGGAGGAAGAGCAGATAGGAGTGGTAAAGGAGAGGATGTGGAGAAAGATAGTGGATCGATCAAGGCAAGGGGGTTACAGAAGATTTGGAGCGAGAGCAGATAGGAATGAAAGGGGGAAAGGATGTGGAGAAGGGAAGTGGATAGATCAAGGCAACTGGAGATGTCGATTGACGTTACACTTAAATAGTTGGAGATTGTATTTGTCAGGGAGACAGGAATAAGGAAGGGAGTTCCACAGGCGAGATGTGCGAGACATGAAGCTAATGGAGTAGGAGAGACGTCTACATCTAACAGTTTCAACGGTGAAGGGGTGGGAACGGGATGCCAGCCTCGTAGGATGTTTAAATTCATGAGGCCTAGGGACCAGCGAAAGCAGCTCTTCGGAGCAATTACCGTGAAAGTATTTGTAAAAAAGACAGAGAGAGGCAACGTCGCGTCTGTGAGAGAGCGACTGCAGACGAGATGACAGATCAGGGCCAATTACATTGCATATCCGTCTCTGGATCTTATCAAGAATATTAATACACGAGTGAAATATTTCATATACAATAATAAATCTAGTTCTTTTTTAGTTGCAATTTTTGCAAAAATTCGTATGTGTCACGGATTGGTTAAATCTCTGTTAACAGCAGCAACCCGAGAGGCAAGTTTTAACTTACTCTTTACGGTCTCACAGTCTCGCCTATTTACAATACTTCTGTTACGATGGTTAAAATTTTACCTCAAATAGTCCTACGCTTACTAAAAAAAAAAATCGCTTAATTAACTGAAAGCTGAGAGTTTAAAACACTGTTTCAAGACAATCTGGAATAACTTGACAGAATGACCTGACAAAGTTCTGCTTATCAGTTATAAGGGGGAGTCATGTCCAGAAATACGACTCAGTGTCATACAGTTATTAAGCTTTCAATGGTCACAAGAACGAGTGAAGTTAAACCTTACATATCATTCGCATTTATTTCCGGATCTCTCGTCTTATTATTATTACAAAACGGCCGATCGCCGAGCAGAATGATTGCCTTTATAGACCGCCAGATAGAAACATTATGCAATGGCGTGCATTTTGCATCCATCACTATTCAGGGACTGGAAAAAGACGAGGAAGATAAAAACAAGAAATTTTAGCTTTTAGAATCTCCTTCTCCAAGACCAAAGAGAATATTAAAGAAAAATGAACAAGCTTTGGAGAAATCTTTGAGAATGTTCAAGTCATCTAAAAACGAAAGCAGAAGGCGTCAGTTTAAACTGGCACCAAGAGCATATTCTTTTAAATAATCAAATTAAAATTATTTTAAAATGTCTTAAGCAAAGATCTTCCGATGATCTGCACCCAAAAGCACACATATATTTATATAAATAGCAGGAACTGTCCGCCAAGGGTAAGACGATAAATTACATCCACGTCCTGGGTAAGACGATAAATTACACCCAACAGCAAGGCCTCTGATCAGGAGGTTTTGAGGAACATGGAACCACCTCTTAATTGCTGGTGTTCCCAGGTCCACCGTGACCAGGGGTGGTAGCACCTGTTATGGTCCCAGCTATGGGCAAATAGTTAACTCCCAAACTTGGGTCAAAACACTATGAAAATGTAAAAATAGGTTTTAATGCCAGAAATACTTTGTAAAGAATTATTACCAGCAATACATTTTTGAAGAAAATTATTACCAGCAGTACATTTTTGAAACAAAAATATTACCAGTAATAAAAAATACTATCGACATTAAATAACCCATTGAGGTCGATATGCCGTAAAAAAAAAACCAAACCAGGAACTGTACCCTTTTTGAAGGCAGCAAGACGGACTTATCACGTTGAAACACCGAATCTCGTACAATCACCGAAGTTAAGTAACGTCGAGCATCGTCAGTACCTAGATGGGAAGAAGCTTCGGAATAGCAAGGGCTGTAAGCTATCCAACCGGGTGGTGTAATGGATAATGTTTCGGAATTGGGGAGACGAGTTCCAAATCCTGTTGAGTTCATTATATACGCGCAAATATCTCATCTTTGGTTTAAAAAGTAGGACTTGCATCAGTAAATTATTATCTACTCCAGATTCTTACAATCTAACCGTTTTTCTGGCTATAATTAAAATACACTTATATATATATATATATATATGTGTGTGTGTGTCTGTGTGTGTGTGTGTGTGTGTGTTGAAACAAAATGGCTATTTTTGTAGTGATTTTGTAACATATTTATGTTGTAATTTTTAAATAAACAATTATATATGCTCTACTCTGTATTGAGCACTCTTTTAAGAATAGTAATTGTTGGTTATTGGAATTTATTCCGTATACACCAATCCTAGACTTGGGTATATATATATATATATATATATATATATATATATATATATATATATATGTATATATATGTGTGTGTGTGTGTGTGTGTGTGTGTGTGTGTGTGTATTTGTTTGTGGGTGCGTGTTTGCATAACAGGAAAAAATTTCTAATTGTTAGGTTATGCTTTGAAATGTTGTATCTTAAAAATGATTAAAGATATCTTACTGGAATACTCCAAGGTTTTTATAAAGCTATTGGACTCTACTTTGGACAATAAGAATGTATTTAGCTCTAAGTTCAAATGATGATCCCTCTAGCTGTTATGACCTACTGATACAGTTTTCTGCTTTACTGTTCCCTCTGTACCCCATTTACTTGATGGTTCTTGAACGAAATTTGAAGATGTAAGCCAGAATATAATTATTGGTACCATTACTAAAGGCCTGAATGATCTTTTTCGTCTCACCATTGGTCAGTTACGAAGACATAGTGGGACTGAAACAAAACGATTTTAACCTCATTTCTTTCTAGCTGAATAACTCAAACGGTTTCTTCAGTGATTATTACGACAAATGGTATCAAAATGGCTACATGTCTTATCTGAAAACCTGGAAAAAATGTCAATTAGTTTAGTGATTTTGTTTCAGATATGAACACATTTTGTAGGATGAACAATTATCCCATGCTGCTACACGATTTGGACAATTTTGCTGTGATACCAGGTATATATATATATATATATATATATATATATATATATATATATATATATATATATATATATATATATATATATTTGAATTGGACATATATACCCACGTCTAGGATTGGTGTATACGGAATAAATTCCAATAATCAACAATTACTATTCCTAAAAGAGTGCTCAATACAGAGTAGAGCATATATAATTGTTTATTTAAAAATTATAACAAATATGTTATAAAATCACTACAAAAATAGCCATTTTGTTTCAAAATGGCTATTTTTGTAGTGATTTTATAACATATTTATGTTTATATACAATTATTTTTATATATATATATATATATATATATATATATATATTAATGCAGGTTTCATTAAATAATATAGACAAGTTTTGTCTATTTATTTCAAGTAAGTTCCTTTCGTATTGTCTGATAAGCTTAATCACATTATCGTTGAAATTATCGTTGAAAGACGAAAGGAAAACACCATACTGACACATGTTTGAATCCAATCTAAGCTTTCGGCTGACATCAGCCATTATCAAAGATGACAATTTTAATAAATCAAACAACACATATACGAAACCACAATAATAGTCCGCCGTTGCTGTTTGAATAAGCTCAAAGTAACGGCAAACTCTTATTTACTAGCCAAGGAAGCGAAAAACGCGTCGTAGCTCGTGACGTCACACATGATCACGCGAGAGTGAAAACGAGAAGTATTAAGTAATAC